>JAGFNQ010008397.1:0-122673 GCA_024364735.1 Boesenbergia rotunda | reverse complement strand
AATAACAAACAAACAAACAAACAAACAAAAAAGATATGCATGTATCAGCACTTGCAATTATAAGGAAATTGCTAGCTTGGCTTATCTAGACATTTACAGCCTTGCAACCACTTTTCAAGGAAAATACTCAGACGACCATATTAAATATCTGACACATGTTCTTGATTGATTGTTTGTGATTCAGAATCATATTCTGAATCACAAACTGTGTCTGTTTAGGCAAATAAAAAAATATATTGAAGAATTGCATCCAATCAGGGATGTTAGGCAGAACTGCTGAAGCTCCAAAATATATTGAAAAAAAAATGTATTGAAGGAATTTCTATTGGATGAATGTGTTTATATTTATGTTAATTTCATACGATCATACAATTAGTCATGCCAAATTCAGTCTGTCCACTACTATTTCGAGTAATATGATATTTGAGTTGAATCGTATCTAGTAGTAATGCAGCTTGTTGAAAAGTTTAATTTCTAGTGATGAGTTCAGTGATCTGTAGTGGTGATTAGTTTATCCTCCTTAAATGAGAACACTTGAAAGGCTAGGCTGCAAATTCAAGTAGAGATGCAAGAAAGCAACTAAATATCAAGTTTCTGCAGGTTTTAGACCACAGCATTAAAAGGAATTTGGCCAAACTAGTACGACTCTATTGTTCAACGAATCTACTTGAACATCTAAGTAACTTTCATGTCCACTGAACTAATTGTTCTCCAACGTATAAAAAATAATCTCAGGTTACAACATCTCTAAAAAAAATATTGTTGATGTATATTGTTTGATTCAGGGAATATCACCCGAAAGCTTAGTAACTAACATTTACCAGGAAAAGTTTAAACCTTAGTAACTAACATTTACATACCTATTATCAAATATAATCCTGTATACAATCAGCTATCGCGGAGCGCACTTCATCAATTTCATCTCGGGAGTACTTTGCTTTTGCAAACTATGAACAAAAATACATTATATGATTGTACAGAATAAAACATAACAACTTGAAAAAATTTATAACTAGATAACTTTAAATATTTGAGATAATAAAGAAATTATTACTATCGTTCGGAATGCATCCCCCTCGATTGATGTAACTTCTTCAGTAATTTGCTTCATAAATCTCATCACATAATATCCACATTGTTTGGCATCCGGTTGCCTAGGAACCTAAGGCAAAGATAATTCATATTTTTAATGCTTAAAATACCAATATTATACACAATAAAATTTTTTGATTTAAATAGAAGTACAAATACCTTAATCACTTCCCACTGTACTTGTTTTCTTCCTTTTCTTACTTGGAACGAATTAAACAATTTTATTGCCCTTCAATTATACATTAGGTACAGTAGTTGATAAACTATTGTTTTAAGACTAATTTAGATGCATACTAACAAAAAACATATATAAACTCACATTTCCACAACATATTTCCAATCGTTATCACGAATGCGAGGACCTTGGGAATCCAATAAGTAAACAATCTCCTTATGAGGATTAATGAGAGTGAGAGTTCAATGGAAACTACACAGAAGTACACAAAATTAGTGCATTCTCAATTCAAATAAAAATGGCAGGCAAAAGTTTGATTCTTGTTGTAGCAGTTTGATTTATAAACATTCTCCTTATGAGGAAACATTCTCCTTATGAGGATTTTATAAAAAGAATATCCCATGATTCTTGTTGCAGCAGTTTGATTTAATAAAGAAAAACAATCCAAAGTTTATAAGATTCAGACAAAAGTAGAAAACAATGCATTTACCAGTATGAGATTCGTCACCATTTTGTGCACTCATTTGGCTCTGGGATTCCAATTACTGGAGTAGCTTCAATGATAAAGAATGACCAGTGCCTTCATAGCTTAAACAATAAAGATAGATAAAATAGAAATTTGTTGGGTCAAGATCTTGTAAACATTTATAATTGTATTAATTGATACTGTTAGTGATATGAGAGAAGTGTCCTAAGGCAATCGCCTTATGATTGTAAACATTTATTTTAATAAATGATAATTCACTATTTGAGTATACATATTTGTGTATTTGATTGGGATCTTAAACTCATCTACTGAATGTCCGCAATACAATTCACAGCATAAGAGAATTTGTGATGAGATCACAACTAGTGATTATCTCTACATGTGCAATTGTGAAGTATTGAAAATATCCCTAGTCGATGAATTGATAAAAACGGACACTATCAATTCTGTTGAGACTAGCATGGGTTATTCTCTAATGAGCTGATTCTCACTGGCTGGTGACATTGGGATGTCCGGAGATAAACATAGATGCTAGTTAAGGGAACTAGTTCATTGGAGTGACTAGCCGTAAAACTTCATATGGTAATCTACATAAAGATATGTCAATGAAGTTCTTACTGCAGCTTAAGTGCGATGTTCCTTTGACTTGCGGTGTTCAAGTCATCTTGGTCATGGAGACTTATACTTTAACATCTTAAGCAAGCATCTCCAAGGAGGTGTGGACCCAGGATGATTGGGTATAAGCCGAAGTGCCCGAAGATGTTTGAACAGCCTACAAAGGATTCACCACTCCTTGCGAGGAGATGTATACCCAGGCCTATCGTCGGATTGTTACTCAAAGCCTCTGGCCAAAGCATGTCATGTTTAGAGTATGAGTCTCTTAAATACATGAGAGTAATTAGAAATCCAAAGGACGAGAAAGACACTACTTGGGCTAGGTGTGACGTAGTCAGCCTAGTGGGGACTGACACACATAGACCGTGTCCTGAACCAAGTGGGTATAAGATGGTGAAGGGAATGGGGCACGTTTCATTAGAGCTGCTGAAAGGTTTCAAAAATATTTCTGAGGTCAACCGTTGATCTTTCGATTAATTGGGGGTCATGATGTACTACTAGGTGCCACTCATGATCGTTCTATAATTAGTTAATTATAGATGGCCAACATAAATCGAAAGCCTATTTAGTCACACGCACTACGAGTAATCCGAGGTATTTAAAACGAGTTGAAAATTAGATTTTCCAATCAAGAGAAATAAGTCGAATCTGAATTAATCAGAGACGCAATGGAAGCTTAAAATGGCTAAGTCTTTTGAAGGCTTATTGGGCGAATTAAATGAGTTTAATTCGCGATCAGTTCGGCTCGGTTTGGCCGGCCAAAGAGGGTGCCAAACCCCTTTGGTTTGGCCGGCCACATCATTGGGGAGAAACCAATTTAATTGGTTTAATTAATAAAATAAATCTAGCACGATTTGTTTTATAAATTATGGATAAATAAATTTGTACAAAGAAATTTATATAAATAAATTTATAGAAATTTATTCTTTTTATGGAAATTAAAATAATCCATGGAATGGTTTATTTTAATTTTATAAAATCAATTATGAATTGATTTTTTTCATAATAAGAAAATTTATAAATTTCTTGTAAAATTTATTCCATAATAAAAGGAGAGATGAATTTGTTTTATTATAAAGTTAGTTATAATAAAACTTGGTTTAAACGGAATAATTCATAAGATAATTTATAGGATAAATTTCTTATGAAAATTCCGTTAAGAGGGAGACTTGGCAAGGGAGAGGCTACTATATAAAGGAACCAAAGGCAAGCCTTGAATCCCTAATAGAGTAATCAAGAGATTAATTCTCTCCCTCTCTCTCTCTTATTCTCTTCCTCCCCTTCTCCTTCCCACCTAGGGCCGGCGCCCCTTAGTTTACCCTAGGGTCGGCGCCTCCTCCTCCTAGGGCCGGCGCACCTTCTTCTCCAAGAGTTGGCGTGAGCAACCTCCATCAAGAAGGAGCCAAGGAAGAAGAAGAAGAAGCAGAACGCAACTCCTTCCTTCCCGGAATTTAGATTCCGTTTCTTGGTGGTTAGTTTCCTTTCTTCTCTCTTGATCTTCTAGTTGTGCCTTTAGAGAATCTAGTAGTTCTCGTCGACGCAAAACTCGTGACTTTGCGAAGTCATCCCGAAGAGAACTCGGCGTGGACGCGAATAGAGGCGGAGCTTCCAAGGGACGCTACGGTTGGATCTCGTCCCTTACTTCGAGTTACGCGAGGTACTAAGTAAATTAGTTTACTTTTCCGCAAAGTTTTAATTTATGATCATGTCCACACATCATAAGGTTGCATGCTAGATACGTGGTTAAAGTAATTTGAGAAATTATTTTATGCTAATTCTTCCGCTGCACGTAAAAATTTAAAATTTTACGAACCCGTATCCTTGTCAACATGCACCCGGTCCCAACAGATACTACTTGATGGTAGACAACAGGCATGGAAACTAAAATTAAAGCCTCAGTGGCTGGAAGAACTTAGAATACCATGCTTATATTTACGCAGAGAGGGAAGGAATAAATATATATATATAAGGTGAATCATACCCATTGACAGTTGATGATAGAAAGACAAGATAAGGCCCAAGCAAGGACTTCACAACTGGTAGTGGAATAGCAGCAGCTTCATCAACAACCAGGAGCTCAACTTGAGAAAGCTTCCCATGGTCCTGTGGTCTAAGGTACTGTACCAAAAAAAACCAACTCTTTTAGAATACAGGCAGAGTGATTCACTTTAAAAATTCACAAAAAAGATAAATATATTAAGTAGATGTTGTGTGAAAAATAGAGCAATATTGTTTAACAAAATTAGGCATGCTCTGTGGATCGAACTTTCAGCAGTAAAGAAATAACTCAAACAAAAGAGTTAATAACATAAGGGCAATTGTTACATAAACATGCTAAATATAATCTAGTCTACAGTGTACTTTGTATTAGGTGAAAATTTTAGATAAAGGTAAAAGGAAATAGAAAGATAGCTTATTTGGAACTTGGCTTTTAAAACAACTAGTATCACAAATGTAAAGTGATGTAGAAATAAAAGAGACTCATAGTAAGCAACAAAATCTCACCTGAATTGTTTGGCGATGTTGCTTGTAGATATCTATCTTAACTGTTGATTTCTTCAAATCTGGTTCGTCACTCTTCGTGACAGAATAGTGTAGGTGTTCCTAAGGCATTGAAGTTAATGGTAAAACAAGTCCTAGTCGAAACATTTCTCAAATATAGTGTAACAAAAAACAAGAGACAATTTTGTCAGGGCAAACTACAAATTTCAAATTAATTAATTAAATCTAATTGAATGATATAACTGTTATAATGAGCTATTACCAAGGTTGTCAAATTGGGCTTCATATGTTTTAATCATGAATTGCAATAATAGACACAAAAATCAACATAGATAAAAAAATATTCTATCTTACTTGGAACAATTTTTACATCTACAATAAAGATAATGTAACATTCAATTATCAATGGAGCACATTGATCATGATTCATAACAAAAAAATGCAGGAAAGAAATGAAATGAACAGCAAGACATTTCCTCGCTTATATGATATATTTGTCATGCCTCATAATATCATAATAACCACAATTTTAGCATTTCATTAAAAAAATAATTTGAATTCACTAAGTTTCCTGATTGTAACTACCTCAAACCATTCATTTCTATGCGTAAATTCACATAATATCAGTTCCGAGATGTAGTTTAAGCAAATTTAATTTAAAATAATATGCATTGTCAGATCTATTCTGAGGGAAATTATTTGAGGTTGACATATGGATTGCATCTTACTATTGAAGTACATCCAAAGCCTATATTAGTATAGTAACATTTAGATCCTTAAACATTTTCATTACATTAAATATAATTTCTTACAGAGTAATAAATAAAGTTACAAAATATATCTACAAACAAATTGTTAGTTTTTGTCTGAATAGCAAAGTCTTACACAACAAACCAAAGAGCATAAGATGCTATAAATCTACTTGTAAACTACTAATAGGGTTGGCAGAAAATTATGTTCTACTGGACAATGTTCTTAGTTTCAAACTCATCATCAGTTAGTGAATGAATGAAGTTATCAAGGAATTAGTTGGGTCCTACATAAAAGAAATGATCAAAGCTCAACTAAACCTAGCTAATGCAATTTGGGAATCTAATAGAGCTCACGTACAAGTTTGGGAATCCAAAGGGAAACATCCAAGAATGAAGATCACAACCAAGCCTTACCTGAAAACCCACACACCAAGCTTTCCTCTGCCCCTTTCTGTTTCGATCAGAAGAAACCCAGCCACATACAAGAGCCCTAATTTCCAGAAATCCCTAGGAAGAGGACTAGGTTAGCTCCAACTCACGGTACCAAAAACAATCAATAGCAATCTCAACTCACTAGGAGGGCCGCTGGCAGTGGCACTCAGCCGGGAAGGAGCAATTCGCCTGTCGTAGCTAGCGATGAAGATGCGGTGTTGACGCAGGGTACTGCTTGCCTGGGCGTCAGTAGCTAGGGCACGCGATCAAGGAAGAAGAAAAGGTAAGTGAGGAGGCGTCGCCTCCTTGCTTGCGCGATGAAGAAGAAGAGAGCGAGAGGAGTCGGGGCTCACCTCGCGAGGGTGAAAGGAAGCGCCGCTCTCGGGGCTTCCTTGGACTCGGGCGATGAAGAAGGGGGAGAGGCGTTGACTCGTGGCTGCAAGGGGTTTGTGTGAGAGAAGCAGAAATGGTCGGGGGTTTGGGTGGTTGGCGGGCGAGGAAGAGAAAAGATTAGGGGTTTGTGTGACGAGAAAAAAGATGATTAAGGATCGAAAAATAAGAGAATGAGGATTCAATAGTTCGTTGTTTTTTTACAGTTGGATATCCACCGTTGATTTTGTTTATTGCTTGAACAGCACAACAATACAACAACAACAGTTTAATATAACTATTGTCTATTGTCATAATAGACAACAGTTTATCACATCAGTTGTTGTAAATCCCGCCTATAGACAACAGTTATTTTATAACTGTTGTCGTTGAGTATACATACGACAACATTTTGTTATTACTGTTGTCTTTTTACGTATACAGACCAACAACAACAACGGTTAATACTAAAACTGTTGTTAAATTGACATAAGACAACATTTTATCAAAAAACCGTTGTCGATTATGTGTTGTTGAATGCAAAAATTCTAGTAGTGGATCCATATGAAGTAAATCTAATGCATTGGAAGTACTTACAGCGCTTTTACCTTTATGTGCAGATTTTGTTTGCTTACCCATTTGACATGCATCACAAAGTTTATCTTTCTCATACTTGATGCTTGGTAAGCCACGAACTAACCCCTTGTTGGCCAACTTCCGGATGTTCTTCATGTTCACATGTGCTAGTCTCCGGTGCCAAGGGTGGACTCTTCTTCTTTTGACATGAAACACTTAGCAGAAGCATTAGTAGCACTTTTAAATGAAACTTGATAAATATTGTCTACTCTTGCTCCTACTAGTACCGTGTCCAAGGTGTCATGTTGTCTAACTAGACATTGACTTGGTTGGAAGTCAATTGTGTAACCCGTGTCACACAATTGACTGACACTTAGGAGATTAAATTTCATCCCCTTGACTAGAAGGACATTTGAAATTCTAAGACATTCAGATATTTGAATGTCTCCTATCCCTATGACCTTAAGACTACCATTGTTACCAAATGATACATTACCTCTACTTTTCTTGTGAAGTGTGGTAAACAATGATCTATCCCCGGTCATGTGTTTGGAGCATCCACTATCAATGAACCAAGTTGATAGATGCTCCCCCTCAATCATAACCTACACAATTCGAAAAATAGAAGTTTTAGGTACCCAAACCTTGGGACCTAAAGCATCAACTAAACATGACTTAGGCACCCATGCCTTGACCATTTTCTTTAGAATTTTGGGTGTCCTAGATTGTCTCATATCAGTCCTAGACATGAGAGACACAAATGACGGTTTCTTAGGACGGTAACCAATACCGGCCCTATTGTAAACTGCCCTTTGGGCATTTAGGATCATATCTAGGGTCTTAGAGCTAGTTGAGAACTTCTCAAGAATATTCTTGAGCTTCTCAACTTCACTCTTCAATGATTGGTTTTCCTCTATTAGCAATTCATCATGCAAATTATTGACTTCCTCAACCTTAGAGGATTTCAACTTTTCAATCTCATGTTTCAATGATTTAATTTCATCTTCTAGCAATTCAACATGCAAATCATCAATGTTATCATCTCTAGATGCCTTCAATTGATCAATTTCTAATTGCAATGCTTTAACCTTATTCTTTGATTTCTTAAGCATACTAGTTAACATGCAATTGCTCTATAACACTTTTCAAGCTCGGGAGAAGTTACCTCTTCATCATCCGAAGATGATGAAGCCGCGTTTGAGGAGCTTGAAGATTCATCACTGCTCTCCTCTCCAAGAGCCATGAGTGTCACTTGCCTTGTGCTCTTCTCCTCCTTCTCTTCATCGGATGAGCTTGAGGATGACTCATCCCAAGTGGCCTTCAAGGCCTTCTTCTTCTTCTTGGATTTCTCTTCTTTTCTTTTGGATTTCTCTTCCTTCTTCTTCAGTTTCGGACATTCATTCTTGAAATGCCCTTTTCTACCACACTTAAAACAAGATGCATTAGTCTTATCAAGTTTGGATTCACTAGAGTTACCTCTACTCTTGAAACATCGATTCCTTCGCATCATCCTTCGCACGAAGTTCGCCATTTCGGATGAAGAGGAGCCGCTGCCATCTTCTTTGGAATAGGACTCGGATTCTGAAGAGGATGAAGACGAAGAGACCTCCTTCTCCTTCTTCTTCTCCTTCTTCTTCTTGTTTGACCGGTCACCTGCAACTAAGGCAATCCCCTTCTCTTTGGGGCCTTTGTTAGCCATTTCATACAATTCCATCTCACAAAATAAATCATCTAACTTTACAATGGAAAGATCCTTGGAAACTTTGTAGGCATCCACCATGGATGACCACAAAGCATTCCTTAGAAAGGCTTTCAAGACATACCTCACAAGGTCGCGATTCTCGACCTTTTCATCAATCGAATGAAGTCCATTGAGAACTTCCTTGAACCAGCTATGGAGCTCACTTACCGTTTCATTCTCCTTCATGGAGAGATTTTGGAGTTGATTGAGGAACAAATCCCTCTTGGCAATTCTTGAATCTCGGGTGCCCTCGTGAAGCTCAATGAGTTTGTTCCACAAGTCCTTTGCACTTGTGAAAGGACCAACCTTGATGAGTTGGTCTTTGTTCATGCCACATTGTAGAGTGACAACCGCCTTCGCGTCGGCTTCACTCTTCCGAGTTTGTTCAGCAGTCCACCTCCACGACTCAAGCTCTTTGCCTTCGTCATCCTTAGGAGGGGTGAATTCCTCCTTCACCGCGAACCAAGTGTGGATATCCATCTTCAAATAGTATTCCATCTTTGATCTCCAATATTGAAAGTCGACGCCATCAAAGAATGGAGGTCGGGTGGTGGAGAAGTCTTCTCTCAACGCCATCTTGTTGATAACTCTCGGATGTTAAGCCGTAGACAGAGCCCCAAGCTCTGATACCACTTGTTGGAAACGAATGGCTAGAGAGGGGGGTGAATATAGCCAATCTCTTTTGCCTTTGGCACTTATGAAGTTCTGCACTTAATTTATCAGTAGCACAGTGGAAGAAGCAAAGGAAAACGAAGCAGTGCAGTAAACTAAAAATAGAAATGAAAGCAAACAACGACAGCTACCAAGATCGCTAATAAGAGGGTTTACAAGGTTCAGGGATAACTTGCCCCTACTCCTTAGCGTACCCTTAAGTTGGGCGATCCCTTGATCATCGGCAGATCAAGCCCCGGTGTTCACCGGATATAACGCAACCTCCTTCTCGGTGGAGAAACCTCTCCTCAGCGTTTCAAACAAGAATATAGATTTAAGCTTAATGAAACACAGAGAATACTCTTACTCAGCACCTAGCAAGGACAAGAGCACAGCGAGCTTATCCCGAGCTCCACCCAGCGACGATCTCACGTAAGGACTCCCTCCTTCGTGTCTTCTCACTGTTGGACTCCAAGCTCCTTGTTCATTCCTCCCGGCACTTACGTAAGAGTTGGTTGCTTCTCGATTGCAGTTGCTTGCTCAAAGTGATGAAGATTTCAGAAAACACAGCAAGCAAGTTGTGGAGAAACACAAAGCGCAGCAAGAACTTCAGCAAGCTCAACACAGAAAAACTGTCGAACACTTCTCTGCTTCAGCCAAAGTCTTCTTCTCCTTTTTGTTTCTCCACCAAGCATCAGATGACACCATCCCTACAGCTCCCAGCTACTCATCTGCCAACGCCAGCTACCACTGAGCTATCCATGGACTCCCTGAGCTTCCCTCAGCCAAGCTCTAGTCTCAGCTCTAGTCTGCAGCTCGGCCGTTGCAACCTGAGATGGAAAAACGGACAAACCTGCTCCAAGGAAAGCCTCCATTGACTTCTCCTTGAGTGTTTGAATCCTCCCCTGTCACCTGCAGCTTAATCAGACTGTTAGAGCAGTATATCACACAGTAAATCAAGATTCAGAAGTGAAGCGCAGAGAATCGGATACGATCAGACGCTCTAATCGCGTCTGACAGTGCAATTTGAATTAAAGTGATCGGTCACCGGACCGATCCAGGGCTTGTGGGTCGGTCACCAGACCGATCCACTGCTTCGCTGGGATTCCCAGCTCTCGCAGCTATACACGCCTGATCGGTCACCCGACCGATCAGAGTGAAGCCTGATCGGTCACCAGACCGATCAGAGTGAAGCCTGATCGGTCACTCAGACCGATCAGGACAGATGAACAGTGATTTTTTAATCAGATCCTAAGTCCCTGATCGGTCACCGGACCGATCCAGGGTCTGATCTGGAGGAGAACTCACTCACTGTCTGCTCCCTGATCGGTCACCAGACTGATCAGGAGCAAGGCAATGAGGAAGCTGCCTGCTCCCTGATCGGTCACCAGACCGATCAAGAGCCACACAGTAGGTTCCCAACCTCACTGTGCGCTCCCTGATCGGTCACCAGACCGATCAGTCCTCGCTGGATCGGTCACCAGACCGATCCACGAAGAAGCAGCGTGCCAATATCCCTGATCGGTCACCAGACCAATCCAGGGACTAAAACCTAGCCCTCCAAGCTAGGGATTCATCCACCTTAGCCCTCCAAGCTAAGGATTTTTCAATCTAACTCTCCAAGTTAGGAATTTGCATCTAACCCTCCAAGTTAGGACTTTTCACCTAGCCCTCCAAGCTAGGACTTTTCACCTAGCCCTCCAAGCTAGGACTTTTCACCCAACCCTTCCGAGTTAGAACATCATCCAACCTAGCCCTCCAAGCTTGGCACCTGACCCTCCAAGCCAGGACTTTTTCACCTAATCCTCCAAGATGGGAATTTGCACCTAACCCTCCAAGTTAGGACTTTTCACCTAGCCCTCCAAGCTAGGACTTTTCACCCACCTCTTCCGAATTAGGACTTTTCATACACCTAGCCCTCCAAGCTAGGATTTTCAACACCTAACCCTCCAGATTAGGATTTTCCAACACCTAGCCCTCCAGACTAGGATTTTCCATACCATGCCTGATCCCCGATCAGGACTTAATCATAATCAAACATCATCCACCTAAACTAAAATTGGTGTCAATGCCAAAACAACAATCAGGGCTAGACTGCATCAACAAAAATTTGGTTGTCCAAAACTTTCTCCATGAAAGACCTGGGAGAAGCAACCTATATCCTTGGGATTAGAATCTATAGAGATAGATAAAAAACGGTTGCTTGGTCTTTCGTAGTCTACATATATAGACCGAGTGCTAGAAAGGTTTAGCATGTCAGAATCCAAGAAAGGTTACCTTCCCATCAGGCATGGGATCAACCTTTCGAAGTCTATGTGTCCGCGCACAGATGACGAGAGGATTTGCCTGAATAAGATTCCTTATGCATCCGTGATAGGATCTATCATGTATGCTATGTTATGTACTAGGCCCGATGTATCGTATGCTCTGAGCGTCACAAGCAGATACCAGTCTGATCTAGGAATGGATCATTGGGCGGCTGTCAAGATAATCCTCAAGTACTTAAGAAACACTAAGGATGTGTTCCTAATATTTGGAGAAGGTGATATGGTAATACGTGGGTATACAGATGCCAGTTTCCAGACAGATAAGGATGACTCCAAATCTCAGTCCGGATACGTATTTATTTTGAATGGAGGCGCAATAAGTTGGAAGAGTTCCAAGCAAGACACCGTAGTGGATTCTACCACGGAAGCGGAATATATTGCAGCTTCGGAAGCAGCAAAGGAAGCAGTCTGGATCAAAAAGTTTGTCTCAAAACTTGGTGTGGTTCCAACCATTGATGAAGCAATACCGGTTTACTGCGACAACAATGGAGCTATTGCACAAGCAAAGGAACCATGGTCTCATCAGTGATCCAAACATATGCTTCGCCGCTATGATCTGATCACAGAGATTATAAGTAGGAATGATATACAAATTGAGAAAATTCCCACTGAAAGGAATTTAACGGATCCTTTAACTAAGGCCTTGCCTCAAAGTAAGTTTGAGGGTCATGTTAGAGCCTGTGGTATTGGGTACCGTAGCGATTGGCATTAGGCCAAGTGGGAGTTTGTTAGTGATATGAGAGAAGTGTCCTAAGGCAATTGCCTTATGATTGTAATTATTTATTTTAATAAATGAATATTCACTATTTGAGTATACATGTTTGTGTATTTGATTGAGATCTTAAACTCATTTACTGAATGTCCGCAATACAATTCACAGCATGAGAGAATTTGTGATGAATTCACAACTAGTGATTATCTCTACATGTGCAATTGTGAAGTATTGAAATTGTCCCTAGTCGATGAATTGATAAATACGGACACTATCAATTCTGTTGAGACTAGCATGGGTTATTTTCTAATCAGCTGATTCTCACTAGCTGGTGACATTGAGATGTCCGGAGATAAACATGAATGCTAGTTAAGGGAACTAGTTCATTGGAGTGACTGGCTGTAAAACTTCATATGGTAGTCTATATATAGATATGTCAGTGAAGTTCTTACTGCAGCTTAAGTGCGATGTTCCTTTGACTTGCAGTGTTCAAGTCATCTTGGTCATGGAGACTTATACTTTGACATCTTAAGCAAGCATCTCCAAGAAGGTGTGGACCCAGGATGATTGGGTATAAGCCGAAGTGCCCGAAGATGTTTGAACAACCTACAAAGGATTCACCACTCCTTGTGAGGAGATGTATACCCGAGGCCTATCGTCGGATTGTTACTCGAAGCCTCTGGCCAAAGCATGACATGTTCAGAGTATGAATCTCTTAAATACATGAGAGTAATTAGAATCCGTAGGACGAGAAAACGTTACTTGGGCTAGGTGTGACGTAGTCAGCCTATTGGGGACTGGCACACATAGACCATGTCCTGAACCAAGTGGGTATAAGATGGTGAAGGGAATGGGGCACGATTCATTATAGCTGCTGAAGGGTTTCAGAATTGTTTCTGAGGTCAACCGTTGATCTTTCAATTAATTGGGGATCACGATATACTACTAGGTGCCACTCATGATCGTTCTATAATTGATTAATTATAGACGACCAACATAAATTGAAAGCCTATTTAGTCACACGCACTACGAGTAATCCGAGGGATTTAAAATGAGTTGAAAATTGGATTTTCCAATCAAGAGAGATTAAGTTTGGTTGAGCCAAACGATAAGTCGAATTTGAATTTTTCAGAGACACATCGGAAGCGTAAAATGGCTAAGTGTTTTGAAGACTTAATAGATGAATTAAATAAGTTTAATTCATTGGGGCTTGGCTTGGATGGGCTGGCCAAAGAGGGCCTCCATCCTCTTTGCTTGGCCGGCCACAACAAAGGGAGAGAACCAAGTTTTTGGTTCAATTTATAAAATAAACCAAGTGTGGTTTGTTTTATAAAATTATGGATGATATAAATTTTTATATAATAAACCAAGGTTTGGTTTATTTTTCATGGAAATTAAAATGAACCATGGATTGATTTATTTTATAAAATCAATCATGGATTGATTTACCATGATAAGGAAATTTATTCCATAGGAGAGAAGAATTTTATCATGAATTAAAATATGATTTTAACCATGATATAAAATCAAACTTGGCATGATGGAATAAGTTATTCCATATTTGAGAGGCTTGATGGTTGAGAGGCCACTATATAAAGGACCCAAGGCAAGGCTTGGGTGTGATAATCATAGAGATGAAGGCATAGGCTCTCTCCCTCTCTTTCTCTCCTTCTCTTCTCCCCTTCTTGCCGTGCGCCAACCAGCCCCAAGAAGGAGCACCAGCCGGCCGCCCCTGCCCTTTCCCTGCCGACCACCACCTGCTGCCGGAGAAGGAAGCTCCGGCCATCTCTTGGCCGGAAGAAGGTGCTGCCGGAATTAGAGTTTGCCGCAAAAATCCTTTTTGCCGCAAGCCTCTTCTTTTGCTTCGCCGGAATATTGATTCTGGCCATCCTTTTGTGGTTAGTCTTCCGACTTCTCTCTTGGTTTTTCTCGTCACGTTCTCAGAGAATCTAGTAGTTCTCGAGAACACGAAACTCGTGGTTTTGTGAAGTCATCCCGAAGATACTCGGCGTGGACGTGAATAGAGGCGGAGCTTCCAAGGGACGCTTACGGTTGGATCTCGTCCCTTCCTTCGAGTTACGCGAGGTAATACGTAAATTAGTTTACGTTTCTGCAAAATTTTAAATATATGATCATGTCTACACAAGATAAAATTGCATTCTTAGATGTGTGGTTAAATAATTTGAGAAATTATTTATGCTAAACCTTCAGCTGCACGTAATTAATTTTTAAAATTACGAACCCGCATCCATGTCAACATGCACCCGGTCCCAACAGTCTTTATCAAGATGAAGGAAAGTCCTAGTTAACATAGGCACGAAGTTTTAACCTGCAGGGTTGAGCACTAAGCCCTGGTCGAGGGTGGGCACCTAAGACCTGACCGAGGGTTCGGCACCAAAGTCCTGGTTCGAGGATTTGGGAACTAAGTCCTGACCGAGGGATGGGCATCTAAGACCTGACCGAGGGTTAGGCACCGAAGTCCTGGTTCAAGAATTGAGCACTAAGTCCTGGTCGAGGGTTGCGAACCAATGTCCTAGTTCGAGAAATTGGGCACGAAGTCTTGGTCCGAGGGATCTGAGCAACTTAGCTAAGCGATGACTAAGGACAGAAGTAGAGATGGGTCGAGGATCGAACGTCTCGTGTTCTGGGAGTCTCGGAGGCTAAGTAAAAGTTCAACCGGAGGTCCTGGTTGGCAAAAGTAACTTCTCCAGGGTGGAGTAGGTTAAGGCGCGTTCCCCGGGAAAGGGAACATTAGGCGTCGGTTCGACCTAGGGTTTCGAGTGAAATCCAAAGTCAGAACCAATCTTTAAGGCTAACATTATCTATATATTTGTCTTATGTTTGATTGTCTTATAGGTACCTGGAGTTGGAGGCAAGACAGAAGAGTAAACGCAGGAGAAATGGCACCTGGGAGGTGCATCCAGGGCACCCCCATGCTTCAGGGTGCCCTCAAGGCCATCCAGGCGCCCTGGATGGCTGGGTTTATCCCTGCGCGAACACCGTGATTGCAGATCAGATTTGACCACCTATAGGGCGCCTCAGAGGCCTCTAGGGCGCCGTGGATGATATTATAAAAGGGGCTTCAACCCCTTAACTCAGAATAACACTTTCTACATCTGCTAACTCATTCTGAGCGAAGAAAAAGCACTATAGTCGAAGCTCTATGACCAAGGAGGCTCCAGGAGAATGTGCGGCGCACTTTGGACTTCCGGATTGGCCGGATCTACTTTTGTTTGGTTTGCTTTTAGTTTACAAGTTCGCATTTTCAGTTATATCTTTCATACTTGTAACTCAACTGTAAGACGAGTATTCTCCACCTCCGGAAATCCTGGAAAGGAGACCAATAGTGGACTCACGCCGAGTACATAGGTCATGGACGTACTGACCCTGGGGGTCGGGAACCAAGTAAATAAATCCCGCGTGTACGAGTGTTGATTCTTTCCGTTCTTTATTTTTACGATGTGCTACTAACTCATTGACTAGAACGAACAAACGACAAGTTTTCTGAAAGATTTTAAGAGTCGATATTCACCCCCCCCCTCTTTCGACGGCACCGATCCTACAAGTGGTATCAGGGCCTGGAAGCTCTTCACCGGACTAACAGCCGACGGAGCAAAGAAGCCAGAAATCGAGGGGGAGCCAGGGTGAATTAGGTATCTTTTAAATTATGTCCAAATTTAAATTTTATATTATATGTTTTAAGTGCAGGGAGAGAGGACACTATAAAAACTAGTATCCTACTCATAAGACTCGATTGTCACCACCGGCGGCAAAGGAGATACCAGTGTCAGGAGTCCGGAGGGACAAGAGCCACGTATAATGCTTCAGATGTCAAAAGCACGGACACTAGAAGAACCTGTGCCTGTCCAAGATACAAAAATTTAATTTTAGCAATAAATTTCAATTTCCTGCACAGTTATATCATTTTGGTAATTTAGATAACTTTTCAAATAAGTTAGATTTTTTGCATAACCAGCTTAATGTATTACATAACAAATTATCAAACATAGAAAATGTTAACATATCGAACATTAATTCTTTAATATTTAATATTAATGCTAAAATTTTTGAACTTAATAATAATTCTTATAAAGTCAAGGATAATAATTCTTTAATACTTGATAATTCTATTGTTAAGGATGATAATAATATTAGTGATAATTCTAAAAATGTTAAGGATAATAATATTACTAATAATTCTGAAAATGTACTGATCTTTCTAATAGTTATGATAATTCTGAGGATTAAGATGAAATTGTCATTAATCATCTTTCTGACAATTCTGATAATACTAATATGGGTCAAAATAATATTGATGATTATCCTGAAGATAATGGTGAGAATAATAGTCAATCCTTAGTTAATATTACTGATCTGGAAAATAATATGACAAATTTAATAAACAACCCTGAAAATTACTCTACCTACTATGAAGATGGAGAAGAATATAACTCTGATGATGAGGATGAGGAGGAATAAAAATTTCTTAGAATCAAAGCTACATTTAATAATGTCTACAAAAATTCAAACAAAGCAGAAGAATTAGATAAACTTGAAAAATTAAATGAAAAAGAAATAGTAGATGATTCAGATATTTTTGAATTAATGAAAATGATGCAACTAGACCCAAAACTGTTAACAATTTAATCTTTAATTAATAACTTCAACATTAATTTTTAAATAATTTAATCCTAATTAACTCTTAATAATTTAACTCTAATTAATTCTTAATAATTTAACTCTAAGTAATTCTTAACAATTTTAACTCTAATTAATTCCATTCTTAATTTTAATCATAATTTAATCCTAATTAATTCTTAATAATTTAACTCTAATTAATTATTAATAATTTTTATCCTAATCAATTCTTAATAATTTTATCCTAATTAATTCTTAATAATTTTTACCCTAATTAATTCTTAATAATTTAAATCCTACTTAATTCATAATAATTTTGATCTTAATAATTTTAATCTTAATTAATTCTTAAATAAGTAAACCTTAATTAATTCTTAAATAACTTCAACTTTAATTATTTTTTAATGATTTCAACTTTAATTAATCCATAATAAGTTCAACTCTAATTAATTCGTAATTAATTGTACAACTTAAATTTTTTTCTTAACGATTTAAAATCCTTAATTCAACATAATTCACGAACTAAAATTCCAATTAACTACCTTCAGATATAAAATTAAATAAAATCTTACTCAACTGGAACAATCAATTTAGTAATATTAAATATGTCAAAGTGGGTTGACATATTCGAGGGTTCATACGGTATGTATCAAATCGAGAATTTGATACATTATTAGAAACTTAATTAAAATGTTTTGACTTGATTGAATCATTCATAAATGCCATGCATTCGCTTATTTTTCTTATATATAGCTGCCATGTCATACATGCTAGTTTACTTTTCCTACTTAACTTAGAACGGTTAGATAGAAAAAAGATTGGTTGATACTTGCCTAACCTAGTACCAGGGTGGGGCGAGATGATAGTACGTTAAGGAAACTTGGCCTAGCTAAATGGAACAAGCCGAAGCTACCTCGCTACATCCTAGACTAGTTAGACCAGAGTTTTTCAAAGAGTAAAATAAAGGTATTCTTTCTTTAAAAGGCTTTGTCTAAGGAAAGGGTTGATGATCCAATAAGGCTACGACCAAAGAAGGCCTCTGTGCCTCACCAAGACCTGGAAGCCAATTACTGAAAAGTACTTTTAAATTACAAATTGATTAAACTCGAATCTAACTCAAGGTCAAGCAATCTATAAATTAAATTGAGAAAAATGATTCAAGCATCTCACAAACACCCATAAGGCAACCATGCTTGTATGTATTGTGACACTTAGAATGGGTGGGATGTTAAGGACTAATTAATTGACAAATATTTTTCAAAATGTTTTCAAAATCTTTAGGTTATTTTCTTAAAAATATATTTTCAAAATAATGTTTAAACAGAATAATGTTTTAATGAAATTCTTGCTTGCTTGATTGATTATCTATAAAATACATTTTTAAAAATTTATATATTTTTTCGAAAATTGTTTGACCTACGTACATAGACACAAACCTTTTAGGTCAACACTAAAGTCCCTTAAGACACTTAGATAGAGGTCCTTGTAGTTAACAAGGGTAACCAGAAGGTGTCAGGTTCAGGGGGAGTTTTTTCATTATTTTTCAAAATTATTTTTTAAAAATTATCATCATTTCAAAAATTATTCTTTTGGAAAATTTAGATCTTTTAAAATGATTTATGCTTTAAAATATCATCATTTGAAAATAAATTTTTGAAAATGTTTCAAAAATTGATTATATCCTTCAAAGTATTTTTCAAAAATTATTTCATTGAAAACTATCTTACTCTTTAAAAAACAATTCTTTCAAAAATTGTGTTAATTGCTCTTTTGATTTGGATGAACTCTAAAGACACATAGGAAATATCCTTTATGATCTTCAAGGATTCCTAAGATTGTGTCAGGTTTAGGGGGAGTCCTACTCAAAAGAAATTAATTCTATTTTCTGACCATTTTTTTGAAAAATTATTAGATAATTCTTTTCGTTTGAATCAAATCCTAAGACTCAGAGGAAGATCACTTGTAGTCAACAAGCTTCCTAGGACTGTATCTAGTTTAGGGGGAGGTCAAATTAAAAGAACTATTAAAATTTTCAAAAATATTATGTTTTCATACCATATCTTTTCAAAATCATTTTGAAAACATAATATTCTCTTTTCAAAATCATTTTTATAATATTCTCAGTCTTAAAAATTATTTTGTGAAAATCTTTCCATCTTTTGAACAAAGTCTTTAAAAATTCATCTCATCTTGAGTTTGGAAAATTTTCCAGGACACTTAGGAAAAGTTTCTTGTGGTTAACAAGATTTCCTAGGATTGTGTCCGACTGGAAAAGAAACCAAATCAAGAAAGTGATTTTTCTAAAATATACATTTATGGAAAATCCCTAAGCCACATAGGAATTCTCTTGTGGTCAACAAGATTTCTAGGATTGTGTTAGACTTAGGGAAATTCATGTTCTTTTAAAGTTATATATTGTTGGTGCAATTTCAGTACTTGGTATTTTCTTTATATGTTATAAAACAAGTACTTAGTTTTTCAAAAAAAAAAAGGGAAGAGTTTTGAAAATCTTTTTTTTTTAAATTATATAAGTATTTTCAAAAGGAAGAGAGAAATTATCTCAAATGGGAAAAAGGTTTAAGTTAGATTTTTGTAAACTCTTTTTGTAATTTTTTGATGTGTGACAAAGGGGGAGAGTCGAGTTTAAGTTAGATTTTCTCCCAAGGATTAAACCTAGATTTAACCCTTAGACCTAATCTAACTTAAGTTATTGTCAAACATCAAAAAGGGGGAGATTGTTGGTGCAAGATGCATCAGTGATGTCTTCCTCTAATATTTCGATATTTAACAATATACTTAAGTTAGTAATATATGTTAGACAAGGTAAGGGTTAGTCAAAGTGATCAAGGGTTAAACCAAACAAGACCTTAGGTTTGGTAGGGTTAACCCATGTTTAATCAGGTTGACAAAGGTTTAGCCAAACAGGATCTGATATTTGGCAGAGTGAACCAGAACCCAGGGTTGGTTAAGGTGACCAAGGGTTAGCCAAACAAGACTTGATGTTTGGCAGGGTGATCAAACCTAGATTTAATCTGGTTAATATACTAAGGTTTAATCAGTTAGAACAAGGGTTAGCTAAACAAGATCTGATGTTTAGCAGAAAACCCAGGGTTGGTCAGTTAGACCAAGAAGTGAGGCAAACAGGACTTGAGGTTTGGAAGAAGAGAAGTCTAGTCAGGATTAATATGACTAGCAAAGGAAGTCTTTATCAAGATGAAGGAAAGTCCTAGTTAACCTAGGCACAAAGTCTTGACCTGCAGGGTTGAGCACTAAGCCCTGACCGAGGGCTGGGCACCTAAGACCTGACCGAGGGTTGGGCACCGAAGTCCTGGTTCGAGGAATTGGGCACTAAGTCCTGGCCGAGGGCTGGGCACCTAAGACCTGACCGAGGGTTAGGCACCTACGACCTGACCGAGGGTTAGGCACCTACGACCTGGTTCAAGGAATTGGGCACTAAGTCCTGGCCGAGAGTTGGGAACCGAAGTCCTAGTTCGAGGAATTCGGCATGAAGTCTTGGTCCGAGGGATCGAGCAACTTAGCTGAGCGATGACTAAGGACAGAAGTAGAGACGGGTCGAGGTTCAGACGTCTCGAGATCCGGGAGTCTCGAAGGCTAAGTAAAAGTCCAACCGGAGGTCCCGGTTGGCAAAAGTAACTTCTCCAGGGTGGAGTAGGTTAAGGCGCGTTCCCCGGGAAAGTGAACATTAAGCGTCGGTTCGACCTAGGGTTTCGAGAGAAATCCAAAGTTAGAACCAATCTTTAAGGCTAACATTATCTATATATTTGTCTTGTGTTTAATTATCTTGCAGGTACCTGGAGTTGGAGGCAAGACAAAAGAGCAAACGCAGGGGAAATGGCACATGGGAGGAGCATCCAGGGCGCCCCCATGCTTCAGGGTGCCCTCAAGGCCATCCCAGGCGCCCTGGATGGCCCCAGGCGCCCTGGATAGCTGGGTTTATCCCTGCGCGAACACCGCGATTGTAGATCAGATTTGACCGCCTATAGGGTGCCTCAGCGGCCTCTAGGGCGCCCTGGATGATACTATAAAAGGGGCTTCGACCCCTCAACTCAGAATAACACTTTCTATGTCTGCTAACTCATTCTGAGCGAAGAAAAAGCACTAAAGTCGAAGCTCTGCGACCAAGGTGGCTCCAGGAGAAAGTACGGCGCAGTTCGGACTTCCGGATTGGCCGGATCGACTTTTGTTTGGTTTGCTTTTGGTTTACAAGTTCGCATTTTCAGTTATATCTTTTGTACTTGTAACTCAACTATAAGACGGTTATTCTCTGTCTCCGAAAATTTCGGAAAGGAGACCAATAGTGGGCTCATGCCGAGTACATAGGCCTTGGACGTACTGACCTACGGGGTCGGGAACCAAGTAAATAAATCCCGCGTGTATGAGTGTTGATTCTTTTCGTACTTTATTTTTCCGCTGTGCTACTAACTCTTTGACTAGAACGAACAAACGATGAGTTTTCCGAATGATTTTACGAGTTGATATTCACCCCCCCCCCTCCTCTATCGATAGCACCAATCCTACAGGAAGCACATAGTCGAGTTAGAAAAAAAATCGCTGAGGGAGATGTCAAGTCTACACTCAATGCAGTTTCTTTGAAACAGATTTACCTCACCTCTTGTTGAGCTTTGAGGTTTTCTCGGATCATTTGTTTCCTAAGATACAATGGCAACCATGATCTCCACCAAGCATTGATGGTTGTAGGGAACTAAGAGGTATCCGAATGTTATCACAGGTATTCTGCCGAGCGAAGGATGCACAACAGAGATGATGGGGAATGCAGGTGGCTGGAAATTTCTTTTGCTATTGCTTTCACTTCTCTTACTCTGCTCTTGCTCACGCCCTCTTTTTATAAGAGCGTTCACTCCTGACTGCCATGAATGACATTCAATGCTGAGTTTAATGTTGCCAATATGACACTAAACCCATACACAAAAGGAGGCTCCTTTTCCTTCCATCACTTTTTCATTCACTTATATCAACAATGACCACGTATAATGAACCCTTTTCTAGAATCTCGTATTGGCGAGAGCTACATGTGTTGAGCTAACTTTTATATATCAATTTTAACTTCAATAAATTATCAATCAAATTTATTTAGTGAAAAATATTTAGCAAGTAAACATCGATGGTGATTTATAAAAAAAATTAACATGCATATATCTCATGGAGATGCAAGGACATAATAATAATGGTATAAAAATTATTATGAAGATGAAACAAGAAAAAAAATAATATTTAGAGTGAAATAATAATGGAATATTAAATATGTTTTTTTCTTTCAAAAGTATTTTATATAAAAAATTAATTACTAATAAATATTATCAATAAATATTTCTAATTTATTAATCCAACATAATTTTGGTACGTAAATTAAATTTTTATTAATTAAAAATTAAAAATTAAAGATCAAATTTTAATAAAAAATAAAAATAAATTACCATACAAATCTAATTTTAACAATAAAAAATTAACATTATTAGGAATCAAATCTAACTTTGACACGGAGAAAATTTAAAAAGGATGAAATTTAACTTTAATCTATAAAATATTAAAAATTACTTATCAAATCTAAAAAATTAAAAAGTATTGATAAAATCTAATTTGGCTAGTAAAAAAATAAAATTATTAATGATAATAAATCAGGACTAAATTTTATTTTAATCGTAATTTTAAATATTCACCATCCATACTCATATATAATTTCTAAAATAATAATCATATTTAATTTTATATATACACACATAGTGGGCACCCACGGTGCCCAGTGCATGCGAGGCACCCAAAAATATCTAGGCGCCCTGCCCTACTCAGGCACCCAAGGCAAGGGCACACCATGGGCGCCCAAGGTATTTTTGCCAAAATTATCATGCGCCAACCGTCACATGTTGTCAGTCCGCTTGGAGCCTTGGCCCCGTAACCCGCATGGACTTACCCTTTTAGGTCTGTCATATGATGAGTTGATAAAATTTCAAGTTAATATGTTTAATTTATTTGATGGGGCGGAGTATTAATATGATGGACCTAATCCAAATTGACGACCATACTCATATCACTCACCAAACAAAAAACAAAAAAAAAAAATTATTCTGGAGTACTCTTGATCAAATAATTAAAGATGTAAATTGTCAAAGGAAAAGGAAGTAGATTGTATCATCCATTTACCACCTATCAACATCATTTTATAATGATCACCATCTGAGTGCCAAACTGTTCTTGATTATATTGGAGAGTGGAGATTGGAGATTGGAGAATATTGGAGGTCACAAGTGTTACTGTTCTTGATTTTGCTGTAGCCTCCCATGGATGAGGAACGACGGATGACTGATAGAGAGTTGTGTCTGATGCCTTTTTTCTGATTGCACTCCCCAGCATCTGAGTGTCAAACTTTCAGTGGAGAGAAGCTCGGTGATGGAGAAGTGTAGCTGTTGTCTTCTTAATTTCTTGTTTGATCCTTCTGCATCTCTGTGTCGAACTGTAAGTGGAATAGGGTTGAGTATGGATTTGATAGTGTAGTTTGGAATGTTGAAGCTGCTCATATTGTACGCGATTGAATATATAGCTTGGGCTAGTCAACAATACACATGAATCTGCACCGCAGATCCTTGATTGAATTCCGCTTAAGGCTTACCTAATAATAAAGAGGAAAAAATATTTTACTGAATTTGCATATTACTCAAAACGTGTAGTTATTTTCGGATCGATCAAATCGTGTAGTTATTTTCGGATCGATCAAATCGCATATCTCTTTTCATTCTCTTTTCCAACTATTGAAAGTATTAGATGGCTCACTTTATAAGCATGCATATTTAGAGGGCATGATGAATCTCCATCTTTTATTAATCGTGAGAATTTTATTGAGTTGATAAAATTTATGAGAAAAATGAGTGAGAATATTAGGGACATCGTCTTAGAGAAAGCTCCAAAAAAATACAAAGTATACTTTACCAGATATTCAGAAAGATATCTTGAATATTCTTGTCAATCAAGTGAGAACTAAGATTCGTAAAGAAATTAAAGATGCAAAATTTTGTATTTTAGTTGATAAAGTAAGAGATACATCTAACAAGGAGCAGATGACTATTGTATTAAGATTTGTGAATATTGATGGTTTTTTTACGAGAGTGGTTCTTTGCCATTGTACATGTGACTGATACAACTGTTACAATACTTAAGAAAGAAATATTTGATACTCTTAGTGGTTATGACTCGCATATTCATAACATACGGGGACAAGGATATGATGGTGCTAACAATATGCGTGGCTCTTGGAATGGATTACAGACTTTTTTCTTGAAAGATTGTTCATGTGTATATTATATATATTTTTTCGCTCATCGACTTCAACTAGCATTAATTGCAGCTGCTAAAAAAGAGATATCCATTTAGTTAATTTTTTTCAAAATTGAATTCCATTTATAATCCTCTTTAAAGCATCTCCTAAATGTCATGCTGAGTTGCTTTCTATTCAAAGAGTTAAAGTTACACATATGGTAGCTATTGGTGAACATGATACCGATAGAGGATGCATCAAATTGGAAATTTACTACAACCTAGAAAGACTTGTTCGAGTTCTAATTTTGACTCAATTTGTAACATGATTGATATGTATAGCTCTGTGATTACCGTGTTAAAAAACATAATGCATGATGGGTTCTCTAACTCCATTCGTGGTGAAGCTAGTGATTTGTTGATTACGATGAAGTCTTTTGGTTTTATATTCATATTACACTTGATGCAAAAGATAATGGGGTTAACAAATCTACTTTGTCGAGCATTGCAAGAGAAATCTCTAGACATTTTAAATGTAATAGACTATGTTTCAACTACTAAAACTTTGCTTCATACTTTGAGAGAAGAAGATTTTCTTATTCAACTTAGTTATGTGAAAGAAATTTGTGTCAAGTATGATATTGAGATACCTCATATGGAAGCTCATTATAAATCTGCTACAGGTCATTCTTGTCAACAAAATGATTCAATCACTACAAAAAAATCTTACCATTACCGACGGTATTTCGTCGAGAATGATCCTTACCGACGGAACTACGATGGAAAAAATGTGAAATATTAATTGTCGAGATAATACTTTCGACAAAAATGTTAGTCTGTCAATAAATGTATTTACGGACGGAAATATTCGATCCATACTTATCGACGGAAACCCCGTTTCCATCAGAAAATATCGAAAATTTGCTGATGTCTGGGTCGATACATCACCGACGGAATATCCTTTTCCATCGGTATTCCGTCGGCAATTTTAAAAAAATTAGGAAGGATATAATATAAATTTAATCCGATCCAATATACATTTCACACAATATAAACAATCATCCAAACAAAATATAAGCATTCACATTTCACAATCACAATACATACAAACAATCACATTTCACATATTTCATAATACATACAAATAATATACATAAACTTTCTTTCACATTTCACAATCACATTTCACAATCACATTTCACATATTTCACAATACATACAAATAATATACATAAACTTTCTTTCACATTTTACATTCTATATACAATACAAACATCGAAACCTACAAACATTCACATTTCACATTTTATATTTTACATGACATAAAAACAATCATCTAAACTTTAATTAAATATCATTTTAGTATCAAACTAAACAATAAAACTATAAACTAAACAATATCAAACTAAGTCCTATCACAATATAAACCAAGTCCTATCACAATAATATAATCCAAGTCATTTCAATATCAAACTAAACTATAAATTATAGTAGAAAATAAATTACAATATAATCCAAGTGTTATCACAATAATATAAACAAATTAGAATATCAATATCCAAATTTAAATTACATACCATAAAAGAAGATAATAGAAAACATCCCTATATTTGTAAATCCTGCATGAAAAAATAAAATAAAATATGTTATAATAATGATTACTATAAAATACGTATAACAATGTATTATAAAAATGATAATTATAAAATTTCTCTAAAATTTAAAATAATTATATATGAATAATAAATTTTAATACCTGGATATAAATATAGTAAATATGATAAGGATGTCTAGCTACAAAATAAGGAGTCCTAAAACCTAAAAATCCGGACCAGAAAATTTTGAATTTTCCGGATGAGTTAGGGCCGCCCTACGAAAGCTAGTTTTATGTAAACTAAAACTTATCAAGGTTCGAAAACTCTAAATTTGAAGGTAATAATTTAACCCTAAGATTTAATGAGAGGGATTATATTAAATAGGAGGTCAAATGCTACAACCCTTACCTAAGGGCAGGTTTAAAATTCTGAAAGGTAAGGGCCTTTCTTAAAAAAAACCTTACCTAAAATCTCTCCTTCTACTCGCCCCAGCCCGCAGCCTACCGCAGCCCGACTGCGTTTTTCCTCTCGCGTCCCTAGCCTGCACGCTCGATGACTCCTTCTCTTCTTCTTCCATCTCGCTGTCCTAGTCGCGGCGAAGCCCTCTCCTCATCGCGGCCCTACCGACGTCTCCTCTTCTTCTCCTTGACGGCCACCACGATGCGACTACACTCCCGTGAGCCCGAACCGATGTCTGGAGAAATTCCGCTAGATCACCTTGGCGTTCTCTCAACTGGTGTCGGTTTCGGCTCCCCTCCATTTTGTTGCCGCAGTCTCTAGTTTCGAGTAGAGGTAAGCATTGATTTGAGTTGGATGGATCTCGTACTGCTATTGCCGTCGATTTCAGATGGTTTGTTTTGAATGTGGATTTCTGTTTGAATGGGTTGTTCTTACTGATTTCAATTTAGGGTTGCGATTTGGGATTGGATTCGATTTTGGAGTTACATCGCGGTAGTTTGATCTCATAGGATTTCAAAGCTGATGATGGGAATCTTGGTTTTGTTTTTTTTGTGAAATGATAGAATTCGTTTGCTGTGTATCACAGCTTGTTACTGGATCTTACATGTTGAATTTGTGAAGTGCTCTTGTTGTAGAATTTTGGAAATTAGCAGTAGGTTTATGATGCTTTTATTTTAGAATGGAAACAAGCGACTGACAGTACCTTGATGGTCTGCCGTGAGCTCCATTTGGAGATGGAACAGAGGTTAGCTTATGGTAGATTGGAAGTGTTAAGAGTTGATTGTGATTGTATGGATTGATAATATCCTGGATTAGATCAGTAGTGCTATGTGGTGTTGTTTCCTTGTTCCGATTGGGAGTTTGGTTGGATTTGGTATTTGGTTGCAGCCTAATAAATTAGGGGGGATTGGTATTGAAATTTGATTTCGGATTTTGTTTTGGATTACATGTTGGGGTTTTTGGTGGTGGATCTATGGATTTGTGCCATGTTATACTCTGTTGGATTTGATTAAAGTAGCCTTTGGATTGAACCGTGGCTGGTGATCTGGTAATTGGGACATTAGGATTCCTCATTTAAGGTGATTATTTAAATGAAACAGGATAATTAGGACGGTCCTAATTAATTGAGTTAACTCGTTTAGCTGTAAATTTTATATTAACATAGCTAACATTATGCTTTATTTTGTACTGGGTCTCATTCTGTAACCAGGCGGGAGTCCTTTTCTATACGAGTATCTTTTTTGAGCGATACCTTTGACTTATCTTTTAGATATTGTCATATTGCTATGCATGGTTGTTATAGATAGAGTAGATTATATGCTAGCCGGTTTATTATGCATGTCTGGATATTTTAGTTATCCTGAGCTATTATGCATGTCCTGATAATTGTTAGTTATCCTGATTATTATACATTCCTAATACTTGTTAGTTATCCCTGATTATTATGCATGTCTGGATACTTGTTAGTTATCCCTGACTATTATGCATGTCCTGGATACTTGTTAGTTATCCCTGAGTTATTATGCATGTCCTGGATACTTGTTAGTTATCCTGGTTATTATTCATGTCCTGGATACTTTAGTTATCCTGTTATTATGCTGTTAGTTTCATACAGTTTCAGGTATTGTCATACTTATCTTATGCTTAGATATCTTGATGTATCTCTGCATTTGATATAGAGAGGTATGTGTATCTATCATACACCATCCTTGCACTGTTGCATGCCGGCGATCAGCGACTCCCTTGTGGTGAGCCTAATCGTCTTCCGACATGATATGCACGCACCCACTCAGGTTAGTGGATACCGTAATGTGTGCATTTACTCTGTATTGCTCGTTCGGCCACTATGAGGAGGGTGAGCACGGGCGTAGTAGCAGCCAGGGGTCCTTCTCGTACTGAGCCACGAGGAGATGAGAGCGGAGCTCCCTCATATATACATGGGGTAGGGGGTGGTCCTCCGCCAGCATCCTGTCCACCCGGTCACTCAAGAGCAGTGATGGCAGGTGCGTACAGTTTGTCACAGCTCTACCCACGCGGACGTCGGACGAATCCTGACTGGGACTAGGGTGACACATTCATTGCACCATGTGCATACTTTGCATCGTGCATTGTTTGCTGCACTTGATTCTTGCACTTGTTTGACATGCATATTCTGGAGACTTGTTATTTGAGATTATATGACTAATGATATTTCCATGGTACTCATTGTCTTCTTTTCAGGTTAGCTGGATTCTGGTATGTATCTACCTCAGTATTTCCAGTACTAGTTTTTCCATATTGTTGATATGAGACTGTATTAACGTAGATGCTTATTGTTATTATAACATACTATGCATATCTGCTGGGTATTCGCTGAGTTATGGACTCACCCCGTTGCCATATATGTTTTTATTTCAGGTTGAGATACTTGGAGTCGCCAGAAGAGCCCAGCAGCCAGTCCCTACCCATCGCGATGGCATAGTTTTGTTTTGTACTTAGTAGTGTCTATTTTTATATTTACTTATTGGACTTGTATATGTCTTGGGAGTGTGTCGTGTGCCCTAAGGGGCTTTTGTGTATTGGTTGTTTCGTCGTAAGTCAGACCGGTCCGCAGTCAGGTATGATTTACTTAGTTGTCTTGTGTCTTTATATTGTGTTTATTTACATTGGAGGCCTGAGGCCAAATATAAACTGCGTGGTATTGTTATATTGTGGTGTGTATGTGTAAATTGTCCGCCGGACAGGGGAGGTGCTGTCCGATTTTATATTGGAACAGCGGCTCCTGGGTCTCGGGGCGTGACAGTCCTAAAAGCCAAAAATATAATATATTAGAATGTAATTACAGAATAAATAAATTTTACATGATTTTAATAAAACACATGTTATAGTTTAACATACCTAAAAAAAATCTACTCACCACCGTCTGATAGGTTTTGAGTCTCTTGTGACTCAAAACCGTGTTGTGTTGGAGGGGTGAAAGTAGTTATGACCGCAATCATATGGTCCATGAAAGTTTTATGACTGACCTCCCTCCTCCGATCCTCCTCCGCTCTCCTCTGCTCCTCAGTGGCTATCCACTGATCCATCTTCTAATCCATGGAGGCAATTTGAGAGCGTAATTCTTGATTTTCTTGTCGTAAAGGATGCACCTCAGAAGAAGAAGTGGACGAAGTGGCACAACCCCTGGGTATCCTTAAATGATCGCCTTAAATGATCGAATGCAACATTGGCTTGTGAGTCAAGCCCATGGAGGGTGGAGTTTTTTGTCCACCCACCGACAACATTATAATAGATCTCATTCAGCTGGTCAGTGGATAAAGTTTGCGACTCCCCCCCCTTTATCAATGGCTAAGATGCCTCGACCACTCTATTTGTAATTTGATCCTATATGAAAAAGGATTATTGGATTAATATTCAAATTGAATACAATTACTAAAGTTAATAAGATATAAATGATTAAATAGAATAAATATAATAATTGTACGTGTATCACTTGTGATCAAGAATCGACAAATATCCCATCCTTCTTCTTATGGGTCTTCAGAAAGATCTTCATACAAGTGGGTTGGCAGGTAAGAGCTCGTTCCTGTATACACAAATTTATTAGGCCTAAATTATATGAGTTTGTAATTGATAAATACAAAATTTATTTGCATAACTCTGAATTAAACTCACCAAATCTATTGTATGTTCAACAATACATTTAGATCTAGATGAATGTCGGGTTGTTCCGATGCTCGGGCCACTTGACTTTGTATTTCAATTTGCTCAAGCCTTTTCCATCTTTGTTCAGCCCAAGTGGTCGTCCATACTATTGGACATGGCTTGGCGGGTTTCCTTAGCGAATACTCAGTCGATCCGAGAGACCTCTCTATGTCTACAGATAAAAAAAATTAATCCGAATGGAGACTCGTCTCCCTACAACCATCTCGTGCCGTATCGAACGATCCAAATCACAACTCGGCCAATTACCAAAATCGGCCTTGTGATTTGCTTAACCGTTCGACCGCGGAAAAGGCGACGAGTGGATCGCCGACTTTTGTGTTTATGGTCAGGGTCCAGTTAGTTAATTATTAAGTATGATAACTAATCAAAATAATTAACTTTCACACATGAAATGACGAGGTAAATGAAACAAGCCCATGTATGACATAAGGATAATCAAAGCAGCATGGAAGGAGTTATACCTTTCCGATCACCTCGCGGTCTTCTACCTTATATCCCTCCCTTCGCGGACGTCGTGTGGGTGATGATCTTCTGCGAACCGAAATCACCGAGGCCTCTGATCAATCGCACTATCTTCTTCCTTCCAAGCCGACCCAAACCCTATCCTAGGGTTATTGCCGCCGGCTCCTATCTCTCCACCTCCTTTGTGTCGCCGGCCGACGGAGCCTCCAAGCTCTTGTCGGCTCGATGCAGACCTCCAGGGGAGAACGAAGAAGAAGAAGAAGAAGGAGAAGAATCTCCTTCTTCCTTTACCCAAAACCGTCTGCTCTCCTTCTCTTGTCAGCCTAGCGTCGCCGGCTTCCTCAGCCGCCGGCCGGCCTCCCTTGCGCGCCACCCACCGGGCCTCCCTCTCCTCGCCGTTCACCACCAAATGGAGGAGAAGATTGTAACGACCCGAAAAATTCTCTCAATATTTTCTTTAAAATATTGATCATGTCTAGATAATTTTCCGAGGGACCTAGAGATATTGATACGAACCTTAGCCTAGAAATCCATGATTTTTCTCATTTAAATTGAGAAATTAAGTACTAATGGGCCTTATATGGCTTTTCTAGTACCATGATTATTAGTGGATTTTAGGTAGAATTTAATATAAATATAAATGGATTTTAATTAGGAATATTAGTATGATTATGGGTGAGTTTTAGCATGGTTTCCTATTTAAATTGAGAAGTTAAGTACTAATGGGCCTTATATGGGCTTTCTAGTACCATGATTATTGGTAAATTTTAGGTAAAAATTTATAGAAATATAAAAGAGTTTTAATGAGAAATATTAACATAATATTGGGGGAATTTTTAAGGGATTTTCGAAATAATAGAAAATAAAATAAAAATAAAATAGAAAATTAGTGCATGCACCAAGGATTAAACCTTGGACCTCTTGTACAACCATGCATGCTCTAACCAATTCACCTAGCAAAGGAGTGCTATGAGAAATTGAAGTGGATTATGGTTAAGGCTTAGGAAAAATGAAGAGTCATCAACCATGACTCTTCACTTACCCTCCTTAATGTGTTATAAAGAGGGGGAATGGGAGTTTCTTTCTATCTTCCATCAAATCCACTTTCCTTCTTCCTCCTCCCTCATTCTAGCTGAACTTCAAGAAGGGATTCTACCTTGGAAAAAGTTCACCTAAGGCTCCATCACCAAGATCCAAGGCTTTTACAAGGGTACAAAGGCTAGGGGTGGTTAAGAGGCAACAAGATCTTCATCCTTCTCCCAAATCTAAGGTCTAAAATCAAGATCAACCAAGGTAAGACACCCTCACCTGTGGTATAATAGTTCCTTTTAATTTTTAGCATGATATAAAGTTTGGTTTTGGGTTTTGATGTTGAGAAAACCATGTTTTGGACCCCTACAGTATTCGGCCACCATGAGTTTTGGGTCCATGATGATGTTAAAAATCTTAATCATGCTTTCTAATGTGTTCTCATGATGTTTAGAGAATAAATATAATTTTTGGAGTACCCTAAGACCCTTTAAGGTTTGGGACCGTTATAAGGATTTCCATGGCTAGGGTTGGATTTAACCCTTCACTCATGTATCTTGTGTACCCTTATGGTACAAGGGGAGGTTGAAGGGATTTATGTAAATTTTCTCAAGGTCTTGTGACCCTAAGGGTTTCGGCCAAGAAGGAATCTAGGGCAAGGGGTTAAGGTTTTCTTCAAGTATGGGGTCCGAAAGCCCCTATGGTATGGTATGGTTGGTGTTTAATGTTTGATTGGTGATTTTATGGAATTTTTCCATGCACCCATGGCCTTATAGGTTTCGGCCAGCCCTATGAAGGAGGGCTAAAGGTTAGGGTTAACCCTAATCATGAGCCCTAATGACTTCCTATGGTCTTATAGGTAATGTATGGTTGTTTCTTTATCTTATGCTATCTTACATGTTAATTGAATGATGGAACCCTTCCTTATAGGTTTCGGCCCAAGCAAGGTAAATAGGGTTTGGGTGGAGTTAGGGTTTGAAGAATGATGGTTTATGGCTTATTATGAAGTATGTATATAGGTTCAAGCATGTGGTAGAAATTAAGTTACCTATAACCCTAACCTTAAGCACCATGTTTCATGTTTATATGTTTATGATTGGATGTCATGCTTAATAGGGTTTATTTATGAATGTCTTATGTTCTATGTCATGCACTTGAATGGTAGGTAGTATGTTTATGGAAGTCCTACTTATGCATGCTTGAGATAGATACCATGCTTATGTATGAAATGCAATGTTTACCTTATGTATCATGATCATGCAAGCACTAGGAATAAGAATGATGGTTATGTAAGTAGGCCATGTTCTATGAATGAAGATGCATGTTATGTTTATGAATAAAAGTGCATGTTATGTTTATGAATGAAAGTGCATGCTATGTTTATGAATAAAGATGCATGCCATGTTTTATGAATGATGGCACGGTCGATGGTCGACGGTACGACGGTACGACGGTCTTGAGGACCGGTAAATGAGCTGGTAAATGGGCCGGTAGACGGGCCGGGTCGTTACACATGTTATGTTTATGAATGAAGATGCATGCCATGTTTTATAAATGAAGATGCATGTCATGTCTTATGAATGATGAAGCATGTAAAGTATTTTACTTTATGAATGGGCTTGTACCAGACCGAAGTATGGGTCCAAGGGATGGACACCTTAAGAACGCCCCGGTTCTGGACTACCGACTATGCTGTCCACGGTTCTGGCACTACCAAAGTTGTGCAACAGGGATGGGCACCTTAAGAATGCCCCGGTTCTGGGACTACCGACTATGCTGTCCTTACCCTAGTAGGTCGAGACTAGCTACCTCGTATTTACTTAGGGATGTGCGCACATGATGTATGTATGTGGTACAAGCCAGGGCCCCAATGAATGTGATGATTATGTTTAAGTATTTAAAAGTATGATTTTAAAAGTTAAGCATCCTTATGTATATGCATTAGACTCATACATTCATTCATGTTATGCATTATGCCATGATAGTAATGTCTTATGCTTATGTTTCATGTTAAGGAATATGCATGATAGTAAATGATTTATGTTATGATTATGTTAAGAAGATGTCATATGATATGATAGAAAGCATGCCTATGTTTATGTCATACAGGTTAGTTCATATCTTATGTTTATGTTTATGCCATGTATCATGTCATGCTAAGAATGTTTATTATGTTTATGTTTATGCCATGTATCATGCCATGTTAATGTTTGATTATGTTTATGTTTATGCCATGTATCATGTCATGTTAATGTTTATTATGTTTATATTTATGCCATGTATCATGCTATGTTAATATTTGATTATGTTTATATTTATGTCATGTATCATGCCATGTTAATGTTTATTATGTTTATGGTTATGCCACGTATCATGTCATGTTAATGTTTGATTATGTTTATGCCATGTATCATGCCATGTTAATGTTTATTATGTTTATGTTTATGCCATGTATCGTACTATGCTAGGAATGATTATTTATGTTTAGGTTATGTCATGTATCATGTCGTGTTAAGAATGTTTACTTATGTTTATGTTCATGCCATGTCAAATATATGTTAAGTGATTCTTGATGCTTATGTTCTAAGTAGAGCACCAAGTATGTTAATGTTTCATGTGCTCGTTATTAAGTGATGAATGGTTTTAGTGAGTAGGAAAGATTCTTACTAAGCCTGTGTGCTTATAGTCTTATTTTCCTTATACCGCAGATCACGCAAGGGGACAATAAGGAAGCAGCAGCAGGGCAGGAATGTGTGTGTGTGGTAGTGACTTAGCCAAGAAAATAATATGTTTACCGGTCTTATGCTAGAACTTTATTTTTGCTACTTATGTGTTTGAATAATGGTTTATGTGACTCTATGACATGATGTTAAGCATGACATGATATGATGCAAAGTATGAAGTTAATATGCCAAGTACCCATGTCATTATGTTAGGAATGGTAGTAGGGCATATATGTGTAAGTTTAAAGTTATTCCGCTGCCTTATGATGTCTACATGCCCTAAGTATGTTAACGTAACTGTTGGATCATGAAAAGCCGATAGAGGGGGGGGGGTGAATATCGGCAATCGCTCTTTTTCGGAAAACTAAGAGTAGGTGCACAGCGGAAATAAAAATACGAGACACAGCACAAAGACACAGTGATTTTTACTTGGTTCGGAGCCTGTGTCGACTCCTACTCCAAGGCCCACGGTCGTTGACCGTTTACTTTGGGCAATTCTATATTTGCGCAAAAGAGGTTACAATAATTTCAATTACAAAGAAAGTGCAATAAAATAAACTGTTAAGCTCTTCGTTACCGACGTCCGGAGTGTATCGACTCTTTTCGGGCAGAGGACGTCGTCGGCTCGAGGTGGGGCGTTTCTGGAGCAAGGCACGAGCGTAGAAGAGCGTGGAAGCTTTGGAGCGAAGTTTTTCTTGAAGGCTTGGGCGTTGGGTGCTATTTATAGCCCCTAGGGCGCCCTGGACGTCAGGGGCGCCCTGCCAAGTGTCACCCGATCCGCAATCAGCTCGGTCAAGCTTTATCCCACCTGAATAGGGATGAGGTTTGACCTCTGGGGCGCCCTGGTCGCTGAAGGCGCCTTGGTTGACCCGGTCTTCTCGGCTGGATAGAGTTGTTGGCATTGGCGCGAAGCGCCTTGGCTCCTGAGGGCGCCTTCGGCGCTGAGGGCGCCCTGGCTGATGAGGGCGCCTTGGCTGCTGAGGGCGCCCTGCCCAATAAGTAGCCGAAGCCAATGTTGCTTCACTTGGTTCTGGTTCACCTTGGGGGCGCCCTGGACACTCAGGGCGCCCTGCTCAACTGCTGCCTCACTCCTTTGAGGCTCTCTGAGTTGCAGACACACATTCCTTCGGTCCTGCATCCAGGGTTAGTCCAAAAACAAAATAAAGCAATTAATTATGATTTTGTACAGCCTTAGCTGTCTTGGTTCTGACTTTGGTCTCCAAAATGGAGTCCTAGGTCGAACCGACGCCTACTGTTCCCTCGACGGGGAACGCGTCCTCACCTACTCCTCTCGGGAGAATTTACCTGTTGTCAACCGCTCCTTTGGTTGGACTTTTGCCTGACGGTCCTTTGTCAGGGATTGGATGCCGAGCTACCCTTCGCCCGGTGCCTAGCAGTCCTTTGCTAGGTCTTTAGTCTCAGACTGTCCTTCGCCTGGTGCCTAGCAGTCCTTCGCTAGGGCTTGTAACTCTGGCATTCCTTCGCCAGTGCCTAGCGGTCCTTTGCTAGGGCTTGCACTGCACACTTGGTTAACTTGTTAGAAAACAAGAAGGACTTAACTTTTGACCTATGTTGCCATTATCAAAACACAGGTTTGACTTAGGTGCATTCTGCACCAACAATCTCCCCCTTTTTGATTTATGGCAACCCTAGTTCAAAAAGTTAAGTTAAGCAAAAACATGGAAAAAGTTTTAAATTTTGTTCCCTCCCCCTGGAAGGAATCTCCCCCTAGATTTTTCAAAAATTCGTGGGGTTTTAAAAACGTTACTTGTACTTAAGTTTTAGGTACTTAGAAGTAACCTTAAAAATACATAGTAGAGTTTTTAAAGTATAATCAGAGTACTTAGGAAATTTTAAAGTCTTTAAGTTTTAAAGTACTCATAATGTTAGCTTAAATACTCTGTAGCATGTAACAAGCTTAAGTAGGTTTTGAAACACTTTAGTACTTAACAAATTTGAAAAACTTTAGCTTTAGAGTAAAGACAGGCTTAAGTAGAAACCTTTTGAAAGGCTAGAGTACTTGCAAAATTTGAAAGCTTGAAAAATTTTAAAGGATAATTAAATTTTGAAAACTTAACTATCTTTGAAAGCTTAAGTAGAAGTTTAGAGCTTACAGCTTAAGTATCTTTCAGAAAGACTTTTTGAATAAAGGATAGAGTTTAAGAAAATTTTGAAAAGAAAATTTTACTCTCTCCTTTCCTATCTCTCCCCCTTTGCCATATATCAAAACAGTCAAATACAGCATAAATAAGGAAATAAGTAAAAATTTTCCTGTACTGAATCAATCCATACTTAAATTTATACTAAATCAATCAATTCTCTCTGTAGGGGCCTGTCTAACCCAATTAGCTACTTACTAACTGTTATAAACAGTAGTTTTTGCTAGGGTTAGTCAAATTAAGTGTTTTTGTTCAAGTTAGATTTTCTAAACTTGACACTTAACTTGATTGCTGTATAAGTTGTATTTAGTGCCCCAATTGCTGCAGATGCACTGACTTAAAGCATCTTGAATTGAGACAAAGACCTAAGCATCTCAACCCTTTCTAGGTTATCAATCAAAAGTATCCTTAGGTGCTTGTGAGATGCTGGCTTCTAAGTCTATAGGTGCATGCAGTTCTAGGGTTAAAGCCTAGGCTAAGTTCATTTTCGAAAAATCCCTAGTTTTGAAGGGGGTAGTTTTAAAATAAATATAAAACTAAGTCGAGAAGATTTTAGAATTGATTTTTGAAAAAAAACTAAGTTGAAAATGAAAACTGATTTTGAACTTTAAATAAAACAGTTTTTCAAAAATAGACAATTTTTGAAATCAAGTATAGTAAAAGCAATTGAGTTAAACTATTCTACTGAACACAATCCTAACTGCCTTCTTAGTGAACTGAACTCAGATTCAGGTAAGGGTTTTGTGAATATATCAGCTAGGTTGGATTTAGAGTCAATATACTTGAGTACTATTTCACCCCTGGTTACATGGTCTCTTACAAAATGATGTTTGACTTCTATATGTTTGGTTCTGGAGTGTTGGATTGGATTCTTAGTTAAATTAATTGAACTTATGTTGTCAATAAATACTTGAGTTTGGGTGTAATTGAGCTGAAAGTCCTTAAGTGTGTGTATCATCCATAACAGTTGAGCCACACATTCTCCTAATGCCACATACTCAGCTTCAGTTGTGGATAGAGCTACACAGTGTTGTTTTCTGCTGCACCAACTAACTAGACTCTGACCTAATAGTTGGCAGCTTCCACTTGTGCTCTTTCTATCTAACTTACAGCCTGCATAGTCAGAATCTGTGTATCCTGTTAAATCAAAAGTTGAAGTTCTAGGATACCAAATCCCTACATTTAGGGTGCCCTTTACATATCTTAAAATTCTTTTTAGGACTGCTAAGTGCATTTCCTTAGCACAAGTTTGGTATCTAGCACACATCCCTACAGCAAAAAGAATATCAGGTCTGCTGGCTGTAAGGTACAGTAGGCTACCTATCATACTCCTATAGAGTTTAGGATCCACTGGTTTACCATCAGGGTCACTATCTATTTTTACATTAGTGGCCATGGGGGTACTTATGCTTTTAGAGTTATCCATTTTAAATTTCTTTATTAATTATTTAGCATATTTGAATTGATGAACATAGTTACCATCCCTAGTTTGTTTGATTTGTAGTCCTAGGAAAAATGTAAGCTCACCAACTAAGCTCATTTCAAATCCATCTTCCATTATCTTGACAAATTCTTTTAGAAAGTTGGTGTTGGTGGATCCAAAGATTATGTCATCTACGTAAATTTGGGCAATAAATATATCTGTTCCTAGGGTTTTAATGAATAGGGTTGAGTCAATTTGGCCTTGTTTAAATTCTTTAGTAGTTAAGTAAGTTGATAGTCTTTCATACCAAGCCCTGGGTGCTTGTTTTAATCCATATAGGGCTTTAGTTAGTTTATAGACGTGGTTAGGTTTGTCTAAGTCCTCAAACCCGGGGGGTTGCCCTACATAAACTTCTTCTTTAATAAATCCATTTAAAAAGGCTGACTTTACATCCATTTGATATAACTTGAATCCTTTATGGGATGCAAAGGCCAATAACATTCTAATGGACTCAAGTCTAGCTACTGGGGCATATGTTTCATCATAGTCTAGTCCCTCTACTTGGCTGAATCCCTTAGCTACTAAGCAGGCTTTATTTCTGACTATTTCTCCTTGATCATTTAGCTTGTTCCTAAAGACCCACTTAGTATCTATGATGGATTTATCTTTAGGTTTAGGTACTAATTCCCAGACTTGGTTTCTCTCGAATTGAGCTAGTTCTTCTTGCATCGCTATGATCCAATCAGGATCAGGTAGGGCTTCTTCTATAGTTTTGGGTTCAATTTTTGATATCATAGCTATTTGACTAAGGTTCCTATAGGAAGACCTAGTCCTGACTCCTATAGTTGGATCACCCACAATTTGATCGGTTGGGTGACTAAGTCTGGGTTTCTTTGTTCTTCTAGTGCTTGGTTCAGCCTCAGGTCCGGCTGGTCGGTTTGGTTCACTATTTGTTTCAACTGGTTGATTTGTTGGTTCGATTCTTGGTTCAGTTGATTCATTGGTTGGTTCAACAGTTAGTTCATTTAGGGGTTCAATTAATGGTTCAATAGTTTGTTCATTATTTTCTTGGTCAGAGTTTGATGAAATTGGTTCTGGATTATTAGAATTTGAATTGATTTCTTCATCAAAAATTAAGTTGGTTGTTTCTTCAATTTTCTTAGTTTGTCTGTTGTAAACTCTATAGGCTCTACTTGTGGTTGAATACCCTAGAAAAATGCCTGGGTTTGACTTGGATTGAAATTTTCCTAAATAGTCTTTGGTGTTTAGGATATGGACTTTGCACCCAAAGACCCTTAGGTAATGTAAATTTGGTAGTCTATGGTAGTATAATTCATAGGGGGTTTTGTTGTGTCGCTTGTTAATTAACACCCTATTTTGGATGTAACAGGCTGTACTAATTGCTTCTGCCCAAAATTGGTTTGCTAGATTAAATTCGTTGAGCATAGCCCTAGCGGCTTCTTGTAAGGTTCTATACCTTCGCTCAACTATCCCATTTTGTTGGGGGGTTCTAGGACATGAAAATTCATGTAAATACCCATTTATTTTACAGAATTCTTCGAATCGTTGATTCTCAAATTCTCCCCCGTGATCACTCCTAAGTCTTTTTATTTTAGTGTCGTTTTGATTTTCAATTAGTTTACAGAATTCATTGAATAGGTTTAGGGTTACATCTTTGGTTTTTAGGAACCTAACCCAGGTAAACCTAGAGTAATCATCAACTATTACTAAGCAGTATCGGTTCCCGCTTAGTGACTTGGCTCCATGTGAATCAAATAGGTCAAGGTGCAGGAGCTCAAGTGTGGTTTGAGTTAAGTCAGACTGAATTAATTTGTGATTGGATTTGGTTTGCTTACCTTGATTGCATGATTCACATATTAGGTTTTCATTATTTTTGATGTTGGGGATACCTTTGATTAAGCCAAGTTGGGTAATTTTTGAGATAGTTCTCAAATTGGTATGTCCTAATCTCCTATGCCAGAGGTTTGATTGTTCTAATTGTGTTAACATACATTTGGGTATAATAGGAAGATTTATACTGTATACATTATTTTTCCTAGTGCCCTTAAGTATGATTTCTGAGTCTTGTTCATTTCTAATTAGGCAGTTGGAACTGTTGAAAGTAACTCTATAACCAGTATCACATAACTGACTTATGCTAAGCAAGTTAAAATTAAAGTTTTCAACCAATAGAACTTTCTTAATAATGAAATCAGATTTAAGCTCAATATTACCTGACCCAATTACCTTGAGTGTGGCATTATTGCCAAATGCCACTGAGCCTAGGTTTTTGAGTTTGAGCTTGGTGAACTTCAATTTGTCTCCAGTCATGTGTCTGGAGCAACCGCTATCCAACATCCATTGGTCCAAATCTTTATGTTCCTTTATTTCTCCGTCTTCTGTGAAAGTCAGCTCGCCGTCCTCTTGTTCTGATTCTGATTCTGTCTCGACTTTATCTGAGGCAGTCAAAGCTAGAAGGTTGGACTGGGGTGCCTCTTCTTCTTCTTCTGAGGAAGACTCGTCCCAGGTTGCTTGCAGTGCCTTCTTTCTTCTCGGCTTCTTCGTCTCCTTTAGGTTAGGGCATTCTGACTTGTAGTGGCCCTTTTTCTTGCACTCATAGCAGGTCACATTGGGCTTGCTTGCTGGTTCAGTCGGTTCGTCCTTTCTTTGGGCGGTTTTTCGTTTGTTGGTTCGGTTCTTCAGCTCCTTGTAGTAGCTTCGAGCGAGCCGGACCAGTTTAGTTTGATCTCCTTCTTCTTCTGAATCTGAGTCTGAGTTAGATTCGGTTTCAGGTTCAGGCTTCTTCTTCGTTGTTCTTCCAGTCTTGCCTGCAAGAAAAGCGATACCTTTTTCGACCGAATTGGTGTTAGTCTGTTCGTGCAGTTCTAGTTCAGAAAATAATTCATCTAGTTTTATTTTAGAAAGACTCTAGAGACCTTGTATGCATCTACCATAGATGCCCACAAGGTGTTTCTAGGGAAGGCGTTTAGAGCGTACCTTATTAGGTCACGGTTTTCAACCTTGTGACCTATTGTATGAAGACCGTTCATTACCTCTTGGATCCGTGCGTGGAGTTGGGCTGCTGATTCGTTGTCCGCCATCTTGATAGTGTATAATTTGTTTAGTAGCAGATCCCGCTTGCTGATCCGAGTATCCGAAGTCCCTTCGTGCAGCTCGATCAGTTTTGTCCATAGCTCTTTTGCACTATTGAAGGGGCCTACGCGGTTCAGCACTTCCTTTGTCAGCCCGCATTGTAGGGTTTGTGTCGCTTTTGCGTCGGCTTCTATCTTGCGTTTAAGGGAGTTGTCCCATTCGGAGTAGTTCTGAGGAAGTCCATCAGCGTTTCGGGGGATCTCCAGGCCGGACTGGATAATGATCCACATATCCACCTGAGTTTTCAGGTGGACCTCCATGCGACTTTTCCAGTAGGACAAGTCTTCTCCACTAAAGAGTGGAGGTCTTGCGGTGCTGAATCCCTCTTGCATGGCTATTTAGACTGAAAAAGAAAGCTAAAAAAAATTTGCCAAGACTTGGTCTTGGATTAGCAGTGCTGGATTAAGATAATTAAAAAATAATTAAATTCGAGGAAAAAAAATCCGAAAAAAAATTTCAAACTGGTGGTTGCACCAAGTTTGAAAACCCCGCTCTGATACCACTTGTTGGATCGTGAAAAGCCGATAGAGGGGGGGTGAATATCGGCAATCACTCTTTTTCGGAAAACTAAGAGTAGGTGCACAGCGGAAATAAAAATATGAGACACAGCACAAAGACACAGTGATTTTTACTTGGTTCGGAGCCTGTGTCGACTCCTACTCCAAGGCCCACGGTCGTTGACCATTTACTTTGGGCAATTCTATATTTGAGCAAAAGAGGTTACAATAATTTCAATTAGAAAGAAAGTGCAATAAAATAAACTGTTAAGCTCTTCGTTACCGACGTCCGGAGTGTATCGACTCTTTTCGGGCAGAGGGACGTCGTCGGCTCGAGGTGGGGCGTTTCTGGAGCAAGGCACGAGCGTAGAAGAGCGTGGAAGCTTTGGAGCGAAGTTTTTCTTGAAGGCTTGGGCGTTGGGTGCTATTTATAGCCCCTAGGGCGCCCTGCCAAGTGTCACCCGATCCGCAATCAGCTCGGTCAAGCTTTATCCCACCTGAATAGGGATGAGGTTTGACCTCTAGGGTGCCCTGGTCGCTGAAGGCACCTTGGTTGACCCGGTCTTCTCGGCTGGATAGAGTTGCTGGCATAGGCGTGAAGCGCCTTGGCTCCTGAGGGCGCCTTCGGCGCTGAGGGCGCCCTGGCTGATGAGGGTGCCTTGGCTGCTGAGGGCGCCCTGCCCAATAAGCAGCCGAAGCCAATGTTGCTTCACTTGGTTCTGGTTCACCTTGGGGGCGCCCTGGACACTCAGGGCGCCCTGCTCAGCTGCTGCCTCACTCCTTTGAGGCTCTCTGAGTTACAGACACACATTCCTTCGGTCCTACATCCAGGGTTAGTCCAAAAACAAAATAAAGCAATTAATTATGATTTTGTACAGCCTTAGCTGTCTTGGTTCTGACTTTGGTCTCCAAAATGGAGTCCTAGGTCGAACCGACGCCTACTGTTCCCTCGACGGGGAACGCGTCCTCACCTACTCCTCTCGGGAGAATTTACCTGTTGCCAACCGCTCCTTTGGTTGGACTTTTGCCTGACGGTCCTTTGTCAGGGATTGGATGCCGAGCTACCCTTCGCCCGGTGCCTAGCAGTCCTTTGCTAGGTCTTTAGTCCCAGACTGTCCTTCGCCTGGTGCCTAGCAGTCCTTCGCTAGGGCTTGTAACTCTGGCATTCCTTCTCCAGTGCCTAGCGGTCCTTTGCTAGGGCTTGCACTGCACACTTGGTTAACTTGTTAGAAAACAAGAAGGACTTAACTTTTGACCTATGTTGCCATTATCAAAACACAGGTTTGACTTAGGTGCATTCTGCACCAACAGTAACGCCGCTTTATGAAAAAAAAAAGCGGGCGTTACAAAGATCCTCCCTTTCCTTGGTAGAAACCGGCAGCCTAGGAGACGAAAGGTGAGATGAGGAAGAGGAATTTATCCTTCCTCTACCCGGTTCCTTAAGAGAGAGAAACGAGAGAGATAAAGTGAGAAAGCGTTGGGTGGATTGTTTGGATTGTCTAGCCTTGGTTTCATGGTCTCATTGGGTATATATAGGGCTAAGGTAGGGACCAAGAGGAGTTAGATCTTGGCCCACCAATGGATCTAAACCCGATCCATTAATTAAGATCCATTCCACTAAAGGATCTTAATTGAACTTCCTCACCAACCCCCATATTTTCATATGGGCTCCACATATGACGAGGTGTCCATCCCCCCGTGTTTAAGATCTCGAATTCCCGTTAATTAATTTAAATTACTAACAATTCAAATTAATTAACCTCTGAGTCCTTGACTAATACCACTCGACCTTATCATCATGCCGGATCAAATCCATCTGCAGGGTTTAGCATGATGAATCTTTCGAGCTCATCAACGGGGAATCATCAACCCGACTCACCAGGACACGGATTCCTTCAATAATCAACAGCACATCATATTATTAATATTATCTCCTAACTTACCTAGCCTATCGATCTAACAGAATATATCTCGCCCATTGGTAAATCAAAGAAATAATAGTTAATAATATATGCCCGTCATTATATCGGGATTAAGGGATCGTACTCCATAATATAATCTTGAGGTCCTATCCAATTATCGAGTCAGTACAAATTGGATAACCTCGGGTTTTGGTCCTATTCAATGTACTCAAAGCACACTAGTGTAATTTTATGGTTAAGACCAACCACACCTAATTACACTACAACCATTCTGATGGGTTGTCCAATTCTATCTCGGTTGTGAGCCTCTATTTATACTAAGCAAGGAACTGATAATATGATCTTCCGTGTAACACCACACACCATGTTATTTACAATGCAAAGTAATTGGACTTCATGCATGTACTAATGTAAATAGGCACCTAGTGTAGTTGTGATTCTCTTTTCATAATAAAGATGTTCATATAAAGAAATTCTTGTCTTTCAGTATACACATCTTACAATCTCCCACTTATACTTAAAGACATTGCTGTTCTCTCACTGCCATACATCTTACTCACATATCCTCCACATGCTTATCAAAAGCTCTAGCTGGAAGAGTTTTAGTGAAAGGATCTGCCAGATTGTCCTCTGATGCAATCTTGGCGACAGTCACTTCTCCTCGCTTTACGATTTCTCGTATCAGGTGGTACTTGCGCTCTATGTGTTTACTCGCCTTATGGGCTCATGGTTCCTTCGTGTTTGCAACTGCACCACTGTTATCACAAAAGATTGTGATAGATCTGGGCAAACCCAAAATCACATCCAAGTCCATGATGAAGTTTCTGAGTCATACAGCTTCCTTGGCTGCCTCTGAGGCTGCCACATATTAAGCTTCCATGGTGGAGTCCGCCACGCATTTCTACTTGACACTCCTCCAAACAATGGCTCCACCTCCTAAAGTAAACACAAACCCTGAGGTAGACTTACTCTTGTCCCTATCTGACTGGAAATCTAAGTCCGTATAACCCACAGGGACTAATTGGTCTGCCCGATAAACCAACAAATAATCCCTAGTCCATCTCATGTATTTCAATATATGTTTTACCGCAGTCCAATGTCCTTATCCAGGGTTACTCTGATATCTTCTAACCATGCCCACGGTAAAACAGATATCAGGTCTCGTGCACAACATAGCATACATGAGGCTTCCTACTGCCGAAGCATAAGGAACCGCCTTCATTTCCTCTATCTCCTTTGATGTTTTCGGACACATCTCCTTGTATAGAGGAACTCCATCCCTGAAGGGTAGGAAACCCTTCTTGGAGTTTTCCATGCTAAAGCGAGACAAGACAGTGTCAACATATAAAGCTTGGGATAAGCACAACATCCTTTTCTGGCTATCCCTTATGACTTTCATCCTAAGGATGTGTCCCACTTCTCCTAAGTCATTCATATTAAACTACATTGATAGCCAGACGCTTACGTCTGATAACACTTTGACATTGTTACCAATTAACAAAATGTCATCTACGTAAAGTACAAGAAACATCACGACGTTTGCGTCACATCTTTTGTATACACATGACTCATTCGGGCTTTGAGTAAATCCATATGACTAGATTACTTCATCAAAGCGGATATTCCAAGATCTTGAAGCTTGCTTCAATCCATAAATGGATCGATTAAGCTTACATACTAGATGCTTTTTGTCCATTGCAATGAACCCTTCTGGTTGCTGCATATAGATGGTCTCCTAAAGACTTACGTTAAGGAAAGCTATCTTGACGCCCATCTGTCATACCTTATAATCCATATGAGCTGCAATAGATAAGAGAATCCGGATCGACTTAAGCATGGCTACTGGCAAAAAGGTCTCCTCATAATCGATATGCTCTTTCTAAGTGTACCCTTTTGCAACAAACCTTGCTTTGAAGGTCTCAACCTTCCCGTCTGATCCTCTCTTTCTCTCTTGCATCCAATGGCTTTTACACCATTGGGTGGTTCTACTAACTCCCAGACCTGATTAAAATTCATAGATTCTATCTCAGAGTTCATTGCTCTTTGCCAAGAATCTGCATCCTTATCTTGGAGGGCCTCGTCATAGGTCCAGGGATCTAGTTCATGTTTACCAGAGACCAAGTCCGAAGACTCTCCCAAAAACATAAACCTTTCAGGCTATCTGACAACCCTCCCACTGTGACAAGGCACCACCTGTGTATCCTCAGTGACACATGGTGCAGTGACTTATGGTGTGTCCTCTTGTACAATTGGTCCTAAAGTCGGAACATCCCCACTTAACTGTTCAAGCACTAGTCTACTCTTGGGCTTATAGTTTTTCACATAGTCTTCTTCTAAGAATCTGGCATTCGTGCTAACGATTACCTTCTGATCCTTAGGATTATAGAACAGGCCACCTTTCCTTCCCTTAGGATAGCCAACAAACAAGCGTACTTCCGTCCGAGATTCCAACTTATCAGTATCTCCCTTCAGCACATGTGCTGGACTACCCCAAATCTGAATATGTCCTAGACTGGCCTTTCGCCCAGTCCACAATTCTATTGGAGTAGAAGGGACTGACTTAAATGGCACCATGTTTAGAATATACGCAGTTGTATCTAGAGCATATCCCCAGAACGAACAGGTAAATCAGAATAGCTCATCATTGACCTAACCGTTCCCATAAGTCTTATTCCTTCTTTCTGCAACTCCGTTCTATTGGGGTGTACCGGGTGCAGTTAGCGGGACTGGATCCCAGCTTTTGATAAGTATGTCCTAAACACTCCGAAGAGGTACTCTCCACCACGATCTGATTGTAGTGTCTTAATACATTTACCTTGACGCTTCTCCACATCAGCCTTGAATTCTTTAAACTTATCAAAGCATTCAGACTTGCGACGCATCAGGCAAATGTATCCGTACCTTGAATAATCGTCAATGAAAGTGACGAAGTATTCAAAGCCGCCTCTAGCCTGGATTGACATAGGACCACACAAATCAAAATGAATCAGTTCTAACACATCTTTGGCCCTATACCCCTTAGCCTTGAAAGGTCTCTTGGTCATTTTACCCTCCAAGCAAGACTCACAGGTCGGGAGGTCCTCCACCACCAATGAACCCAGGGGCCCATCGGCTATCAACCTCTGAATCCTACTAAGGTTAATATGACCAAGCCTAAGGTGCCAAAGATACATCTGATTCATCCTAGAAGGCTCCTTTCTCTTATTCAAGTTAGATGATGAGCTATTTACTTTAGTTTGCATCGTGAGAATTATTGGTTCTAGAGTATACAGATTGCCGACCATTGTACCCGAACAGATAATCTCTCTATTTCTTTTTATAACAACTTTGTTATCAAAAGCAACAGAATATCCATCCTTAATCAACTTAGAAACTGAAATTAAATTCTTTCTAAATGAGGGTACATAAAGGCAATCTCTCAGAACTAACAATTTATTTCTCTCAAAAAATAAATAAAAAACTCCCACTACAACTGCTGCCACTTCCTTTGCATTGCCCATGTAGACCACGAATTCTCTCTCAGCCAGCCGTCGGGTTTCCTGGAACCTCTGCAGAGTATTGCAGGCATAGTCAGTGGCTCTTGTATCTACGCACCATGTACTGGTAGATAGCACCGCTAAACATGTTTCAACGACTAAGGCTAAAGAAATACCTTTGTCTTATCGACGAGGACAGTCCGCCTTCCAGAGCCCAGTTTGCTTACACGTGAAGCACTTGCCTTTCGACTTCTTCACACTAGTCCGGGGTCCTTGCGATGTTGCTGCCTTCTTGAACCCTCCTTGTTTCTTCTTCTTCCTGCCTTTCGACATAGAAGAAGAAACCCTTTGAGTTACTAAGGCCTGCGAGTTTTGACGAAAAAGGCCCTCTGCCGCCTGGAGTTCTCCTAGCAGTTCACCCAATGTATAATCTCTTTTGTTCATATTATAGTTGAGCCTGAACTGCTCAAAACTCCTAGGCAGAGACTGGAGTATAATATCGATCTGGGATTCCCCGTCGATCTGTGCTCCCAGTACCTCAATCTCATTGAGGTGAGCCATCATTTTTAGGACATGATCCCTCACGGGTGTCCCTTCGACCATAGTGGTCGTCATCAGACTCTTCATCGTGGACTGCCTAGCAGCTTGACCTTGGTGCCCGAAGAGATCTTTGAGATTCAGCATCATGTCACTAGTAGTGGGCATGGCTTAATGCTGATGTTGCAGCACATTCGACATAGATGCCAGAATGTAGCACCGCGCCATCTCATCCCCCTTGACCCACTTCTTGTAATGTTGCTTCAATCTTCACCAGAGTCCTCTCTAGGCCTTTCCGGACATTCCTCGAAGAGTACAAATTTGTACTCTTCAGCAATGAGGACAATGTCGAGATTCCTCTTCTAGTCTATGTAGTTTGGGCCTGTAAGTTTGTTTTCCTTAAGAATTGTAGCTAGTGGGTTAAAGGTCGTTATGAAAAACTTGAGAATCACAACATACACTACTTTAGAAATCAAAAATAAATTGATTCCTCAAAATAATTAATTTTCGAAATCAACCAACATGTCAAACACCGAGAATTTGCATGCCACGTTAGTGTGGAAGTATACAAACCCTACATTCGTTCAAGAAGGTTTTACCCATTAATCTTACTATCTTGTCAACCTAACTTTTTGACAAGTAAGACTAATAGTTGATCAACTTCGGCCCTACAAATTATTAGCAGTGACTCCGTTGGAGAGGATACTAATAATTGTATCTAAGTGTTTACCATTGCATGACACTAAGAGAATTATTTAGGATTATGTGCCTTCCGTTGGGGAAGTACACACGCTCTTCAATAATCCTCTATAATCTTTTCTGAACTTGTGATATGCAAAACAAGCCTATCCGTTATGGAGGAAGGCACTTAGAGCCAACGCGCGGGCTTGTTCGCATCACATTTCAAATTGCAATGGAGGTCGTGGGACCCTTAGGGTCCCTCTCCCACTTAGTAATTTATGTCGAGGAATTTTCTAGCACAACCACACAACCAAGCACACAACCAAATATATGAAAAATACAAAAATCCTAGATTTTCCAACTTTCATGGCCCTTGGTCTCTAATGCGCCACCAGTTGTGTCGTTACATCGTCCGCTCCTCCCTTCCTTCTGCGCAAGCTACCTCGAGGGATCTCCGAGCCGAAATGACTAAGCTAATTATTTACATCATCGATCCTATACTCCACGAAGGAGTGTACATGAAAACTAGATCGAAAGTAAAATAAAAAGTTCGGCTAAACATGTGCCATATTTAATTACAAAAATTAAATACCTAACCTCGTCAACCCCGAGGATTAATTAATTACAAAAATTTGCATAACCATCACACAATCATTATTTGGCCATGAAGTTGGAATCTCGTGTCTACAACACAAAGTTAGCATATGCACATCCATACATCATCCAGCAAAATAAAATGTATGAAAATGCAAAAAATTAACTAATCCTAAACACACAAAGTCGAAAACCTCAGCTCTGATACCAATTGTTGGGTATGGTTTAGCAGCTTTCCTTAGTGAATACTCGGTCGATCCGAGAGACCTCTCCATATCTACTGATTAAAAAATTAATCCGAATGGAGACCCGTCTCCCTACAATCATCTCGTGCCGTATTGAACAATCCAAATCACAACTCGGCCAATTACCAAAATCAGCCTTGTGATTTGCTTGACCGTTCAACTGCGGAAAAAGCGACGAGTGGATCGCCGGCTTTTGTGTTTATAGTCAGGGTCCAGTTAGTTAATTATTAACTATGATAACTAATTAAAATAATTAACTTTCACACATGAAATGATGAGGTAAATGAAACAAACACATGTATGACATAAGGATAATCAAAGCAGCATGGAAGGAGTTATACCTTTCCGATCACCTCGCGGTCTTCTACCTTATGTCCCTCCCTTCGCGGACATCGTGTGGGTGACGATCTTCTGTGAACTGAAATCACCGAGGCCTCTGATCAATCGCACTATCTTCTTCCTTCCAAGCCGACCCAAACCCTATCCTAGGGTTATTGCCGTCGGCTCCTATCTCTCCACCCCTTTGGGTCGCCGGCCGCCGGAACCTCCAAGCTCTTGTCGGCTCAGATGCAGACCTCGAGGGGAGAATGAAGAAGAAGAAGAAGGAGAAGGAGAAGCCTCCTTCCTTTACCCAAAACTGGCTGCTCTCCTTCTCTTCTCAGCCTAGCGCCGCAGGCTTACTCAGCCGCCCGCCGGCCTCCCTTGCGCGCCACCCACCGGGCCTCCCTCTCCTCGCTGTTCACCACCAAAAGGAGCAGAAGATCCTCCCTTTCCTTGGTAGAAACTGGCAGCCTAGGAGAAGAAAGGTGAGATGAGGAAGAGGAAGTTATCCTTCCTCTACCCAGCGCCCTAAGTGAGAGAAACGAGAGAGATAATGTGAGAAAGCGTTGGGTGGATTGTTTGGATTGTCTAGCCTTGGTTTCATGGTCTCATTGGGTATATATAGGGCTAAGGTAGGGACCAAGAGGAGGAGTTAGATCTTGGCCCACCAATGGATCTAAACCCGATCCATTAATTAAGATTCATTCCACTAAAGGATCTTAATTGAACTTCCTCACCAACCCCCATATTTTCATATGGGCTCCACATATGACGAGGTGTCCATCCCCCCGTGTTTAAGATCTCGAATGCTCGTTAATTAATTTAAATTACTAACAATTCAAATTAATTAACCTCTGAGTCCTTGACTAATACCACTCGACCTTATCATCATGCCGGATCAAATCCATCTGCAGGGTTTAGCATGATGAATCTTTCGAGCTCATCAACGGGGAATCATCAACCCGACTCACCAGGACACGGATTCCTTCAATAATCAACAGAACATCATATTATTAATATTATCTTCCAACTTACCGAGTCTATCGATCTAACAGCATAGATCTCACCCATTAGTAAATAAAGAAATAATAGTTAATAATATATGCCCGTCATTATATCGGGATTAAGGGATCGTACTCCATAATATAATCTTGAGGTCCTATCCAATTATCGAGTCAGTACAAATTGGATAACCTCGGGGTTTGGTCCTACTCAATGTACTCAAAGCACACTAGTGTAATTCTATAGTCAAGACCAACCATACCTAATTACACTACAACCATTCTGATGGATTGTCCAATTCCATCTCGGTTGTGAGCCTCTATTTATACTAAGCAAGGAAGTGATAACATGATCTTCCGTGTGACACCACACACCATGTTATCTACAATGCAAAGGAATTAGACTTCATGCATGTACTAATGTAAACAGGTACCTAGTGTAGTTGTGATTCTGTTTTCATAATAATGATGTCCATATAAAGAAATTCATGTCTTTCAGTATACACATCTTACACATACACCCCAAGTCTCAGCATCAACATACGGCGGTCACGTCGCCTTTTTTCTTAAATAATACATGTGGTCTCGGTACAACTTGGCACAATAAATATTTCAAGTATTTTTAAATTCTGCCTCGTGTCTGTCCTCCCATGTATATTTTTCTGCAATGGAAATTATTAAAATTAGTTTATTAAATTTTAGAATAGTAAATATATTAAATATACTTACCACAAATTTATTATAGTAAAATGTCTTTGTCTCTTCATCTACATGTCTCCATGTAAGACCAGCAGCGCATACTCTTTCTTTAATTTTTTCGATAATATAAGTGGACACTCGGTGGCCATCCGGAGTAAATTTGCATAAAAATTATTAAAATATTCTAAATATATTATAAAGTCAGGTATGAACATGAATTACTAATAATAAAAAATACTTACGATTCTCCAACAATTTTAAGAATCTTGTAGCCACGGAGTGCTACTAGCTGCTAACCTGGCTGCTGCTCTTGCTGCTGCTGTGCCAGCTACTGACCTAACTACTGGTCTTGCTACTGCTGTGCCAGCTGTTGACCTAACTGCTGGTCTTGCTACTGTTGTGCCATAATAGTATCTATAAAAAAAATTATGACACATCATAATAAAGTTTGAAGACATGATCATATAAATAAGAAATAAATTGAATGTATAACTTACATGACAAACAAAAAATATGATATCCTTTCATCATTAAGATCACATTAATCAATAGTGGCAGCTTTTAAATCCTCATTGCTAGACTCTGTTAGTTCAACAAGTTCATCACTGCTGGACATATCTCCATCGTCTATATCCTTATAAGTGACGTTAATATTTACAAGTAATTGAGATGTAGATTGGAGTTGTGAATCAACTGAATATCTCTCCACGTAATTATTCTAAAATGCATCATGGTTTTGAGCAGTAAGGGTGTTCGACATTTCTATGGTTGAGCGAGCCTTCATCCGACAAACAGACAACCATTGACTAGATCTTCGTCTCCTTGTAGGGTATTCAAGATAGAAAACTTGATCCGCTTGTACCCCAAAGATGAAAGGTTCAAACTTATTGAACCTTTTGTTGCCATTAACCTCAACTAAATTGTAGTTTGGATGTATTCTAGTACCTATTCTTGGGGCGGATCATACCATGCATATTTGAACAACACATATCTTTTTAAAGGTAATGCAGAGTATTCAACCTCTATGATTTTGTCAAGTATACCATAATAATCAAACTCAATGTTACTATTCTCCATACATCCTTTGACGCATATATCAGAATTGTAGGTTAACCTGCTTGATTCTTAGTGTGTGACATGGAATTTGAGACCATTAACATAGTAACCAAAGCAAACTATTATTTTATGAAGAGGAATTGATGCAAGATTCAATATCCTATCATCTTCGACATTTGAAATTCTACGATCTTTCACCTATAAAATTAATTTTAACATAAATTAAGAGATTGAATAATAACTGATGACTCAAATATTATTAAAGATTGCTTTAACTTACATATATTTGGAACCATAATACAAATTCTGTCTCTAACTTTGTAGCTATCTCACTTGCACCAATTGATGGATTTTGCAAATATAGTTGTTGTTCATATAAGCTGACAAAGAATTTCAGATATAAGACATTTTAAATCCTCATAGTAACATTTTAAAATGAATGACAGTTTTATTAGAGAAGTAAACTTACATTATATATGGTTTGACCTCATGACAGTTTAAAAGTATGTATGTTCTTACAGCATGATAGTCCTATTCAGTAAACCATCTAGATGAAGATGCACCAATTGCATTGCCAAGATACTTGAAAATAGAAAGCATCAATGGGTTTATTGGCCGAGCATCATTAAAATTTCTAGGACATTTGTGATGTATAGTTTCCACATGATCAGCAAAATAATAGGAACAGGAAAAGATACTTCTTCAACCAGATAAGCATTATTGATCCCTCAACTCTTGCTTTGTTACGAACATTATTCTTTAATTTCCTCAAAAATCATTCAAATGGATACATCCATCTATACTGAACAGGAACAGCTATTTGTGCCTTGTATGGTAAATGCACTAGTAGATGTTCCATTGAATCAAAAAACCTAGGAGAAAAAATTCGTTCCAACTTACATAGTATGAGAGGAATGTTTATTTTTAGACGAACCATATCATCCACCATAATACACCTCGCTGTCAAATCTCTAAAAAATAGACTCAATTCTGAGTGCTTCCCAGACATTTTGAGAAAGTAAGTCATGAAAAGATACTGGAATAAGTTTTTGCATGAACACATGACAGTCATGACTTTTCATTCTAAACATCTTTAATCTGTTCATATCGATGCATCTAGCCATATTAGAAGCATACCCATCTGGAATTGAATTTCTTTCAACCAACTACATAAAGCTTGCTTTCCATCTTTGTCTAATGTATAACAAGCCTTTGGAAATCCATTAGATGTTTCATCCTGATGCAATTATGGCATGTTAACTAACTCTTTTAATTGTTCACATGATTTTGCAGTGTCTTTAGTTTTTTCAATCACGTTCATTACAGTGTTGAAGATATTTTTTTTCGACATGCATAACATCAAAATTATGTCAAATGAGTAGATACTTCCAATAAGGCAGCTCCCAAAATATACTCCATTTCTTCCATCCACACTTGCACATTCGAACAATGTACTTATTTATATCATCGGAACCAGGTTAAGAAACTGGTAGAAATCCATAATTGTCAATTTGTTCAATGATATCTTCACCTAAAGCAATCACTGGAAAAGGTTTTCTGACTACACCATTTTTTAGGAATTTTTTTTACTTAGCCTAAAAGGGTGATCAACAGGTAAAAATTTACAGTGATTATCAAACTAAGATACCTTCCCACTATAAGGCAATGAAAATGCATCATATTTTATCATGCAATGTGGGCATGCTAATTTTCTAGATATGTTTCATCCTGAAAACATCGAGTATGCTGGAAAATCGTTAATTGTCCATAATAATGCAGCATGTAATGTAAAATTAGTTTTACTTGCAGCATCATAAGTCAACGACCCTACATTCTATAAATCATTCAACTCAGCAATCAGAAGTTGGAGGAAAATATCTATCCTCTCTTTAGAATTGATTGGACCAGGAATCAGTACAGTAAGGAACATAAATTTATCTTTCATGCACATCCATGGCTATAAATTATAAGGTATTAGTATAACCGGCCAAGAAGAATATTGTTGTCCTGACTAACCAAATGGTTGAAATACATCTGCAGAAAGTCCCAATCTCACATTACGTGATTCTATATGAAATGAAGGAAACACACTATCAAGATGTTTACATGTAGGGGAATCACAAGGATGACACATTAGACCTCCTTCGTGCGCATGCTCATGATGTCATATCATGTGGCTAGATGTAGCAGTTGATGCATATAAACGTTGAAGTTTAGCAGTTAATGGAAAGTAATACATCACTTTCCAAGCAATCTCTTTCTTCTTCTTCCCTGGTATGCAAGTAAGAGGTTTATAACAAGGGTGACTACATATTTTACATTCACTTAGTTCATTGTCTTCATTCCAAAAGATCATGCAGTTATTTATACAACAATCAATCTTCTTAATTGGCAAACCTAAGCCTTTGACCAATATTTTTGTATTATAAAAGCTATCAGTCATTATGTTATCAGCAAGAAGTAACTCTGGCATCATTTGACACATATCATCGTAACATCTTTCAGAAAATTGATGTTCTGCTTTCAAATTTAATAATCTTGCAGTAGCTAATAGTTGGGAATGACCCGAAGGAATGTCTGCCACACTTCTCTTTCACTAGCCTTTAACATTTCATATAATTGTTGATATTCAGGTGTTGGTATTTCATCTACATTAGAATAGTGAACTGCATTCATCGCATCCTGAATCATTGTTTGCATTTCAATATTAGTTGTTGAATCAGGCGCAACAACAATTCTATCAGATGTTGAACTAGCAGAAGGTCCAATTGGTTCATACACATAAAGTTCTCCGTGACAATACCAATTGTATTAATTTAGCACAAATCCATTTATACATATATGTACTCTCACAGTATCCTCATCACGGAAGGCTATATTTCTGCATTTCTTGTGATTACTCGGATACCATAATTCGGCACCATTCATACATTCTGGATGACTATTAGCAAAGTTCACAAAATGTTCAAGTTCAGAAACAAAATCATCTCTGATAAATTCATTTTCTAATCGATTGTACATCCAAGCTTTGTTCATATACATTGTTTCCTAAAAGAATATAATTTGAAAAATTAAAAATTTTTTATAAATTTAATAAATTAAAGAGTAAAAGTTATTGGAATTCATGTTTAATTTAAGCATAAAGTAAATTACTAACTCTAGTAACAACATCGATCATGAGTTTAATTGAATAAATTATCTGATAATATAATGTATGTTATATTTAATTTTTTCTAATAATGAGTAATTCACTTTTACGATGATAATATCAAATAAATTAAATTAAATATTTAACATAAATTAACACTAAGTATATGTTTAAAGCAATCAATCACGGTGGTGAATAAGATAAATCTAGATAATTAGTTGTAAATACTAACTCTTACAATTCTAAATATCATGATACTAATAATATAAAATACTTCAATTATAAATGCTACTTATTTTAATAAATTATAATTTGCACGTTAAATTAACAATGTATTTAAATTTTCTAACAAATGATATAATTATAAGATGACTACATAATAAAAACATATACCTGAAATGAGTACACATATCAGAGAAAAGCAGCAACTGCAATAACCTACAACATCAAAAAATAAATCAAATTAATTATAAATATTTACAAAAATAACTTAATTATTTGTATGTACAAATAATTACAAATAAATTAAGGCAACACTGGCTAAGGCACCGTCGGACACGGCCACGGTAGCTTCGGGCATGGCCAAGGCGGCCCGAGCCATGCCGGGCATGGCCAAGGTGGCCCAGGCCGCGCCGAGCACGGACGAGGCAGCCCAGGCCACATCGAGCATGGCCGAGGCGGCCCCGGCAGCCGCCAGCCACAGTCCAAGCGACGCAGGGCGCCTCGGTCACTGCCGAGGCGCCCCAGGCCGCCGCCTACAATGGTCGAGGCTTGCAAGGCCACTCTGGCCACCCCTCGCCGCCGCCCTCGGTGTTGCGCCCATCAACGAGGAGGAGAAGGAAGGAAGGTAGAGAGCGCTTATCGCCAACGAGGAGGAGAAGCACCGTGATCGCTGTGGTCGTCGCCAAGGAGGAGATGGAAGGGAGAGAAGCTAGGTCGCGCGGGTGCCTTAATTTTACCCAATATGACCGAAGGAATCACTATTCTGTCGGTAATAAGGTTCCACGTGAGCAAGTTACGGCACCAACACAAATTTGACGTGCGGCAACACCAAATCACCGACGGAATCAGCCATTCCGTTGGTAATCATCGACGGAATGTCAATTCCGTTGGTATCACCGACAGAATGGTTGAGTCCGTCGGAGATCACTGTCAACGTTGACTTATATTATAACGGTAACTCTAAATTTCTGACGAAAAAATTTTTCATTGATAATTACCGAAGGAAATATATTTCCGTCGGTAATTAATGTAGCCACATGTCCGCACAGTTAATTACCGACGAAAAAATAGGCTGCAACCTCTAAATCATCCGACGGAATATCGATTCTGTTGGGAATCACCGACAAAATCGATATTTCGTCGGTAATAGTTGTATTTCTTGTAGTGAATCATAGTTGAGCACTACTATTGATTTGATGTATTTGTTGCTGCAATAGATTTTCAAATTGGAAAGCTTAATAGTAGATTCAAGGGTGAGGCGGTCGAATGTCTTAAGCTTAGTTGTGCTTTGGAACCTAAAGAAAATTTTAAACTTCTTAATGTTGATCACATCTATCAACTTGTTGATAAATTATATCCTCTTGATTTCGATGCATAAGATTTTTACCACTTGAGAATGCAATTAGATCACTATAAGATTGATGTTGTTGGCCGTGTCGTTACTCACTAGGACTTTCCACCCCTGGCCAGTGGATCTTTTCCTTCCTTGGGATTCGAACTCCAGACCTCTAGGCTAAGTACTAGAGTTTATGAATCCTGATAGCCAATTTTCGGGTAAGCATGTGCATAAACTCGGCCTGTCTCTGGAGCTGAAGGTGGCAACGCTAAAACCGGTTGCGGCTGAGAAGTTGAAGGATACCTCAGTGTATTCTAAAATTGATTTGCGGTCCGGATATCATCAGTTGAGGATCAGGGATTCGGATATCCAGAAGATAGCTTTCCGCACTTGGTACGGACATTACGAGTTTTTGGTAATGTCATTTGGGCTTACCAATGCTCCTGCAGTATTTATGGATCTGATGAATCGGGTTTTTATGGAGTATTTGGATCAGTTAGTTATTGTTTTCATTGACGGCATCCTGATTTACTCCCATTCCGAGAAGGAACATGCGCGTCACCTTCACATCATCCTGGAGACGCTTCGACGGGAGCAGTTGTATGCAAAGTTTAGCAAGTGTGCTTTCTGGTTATCTTCTGTGGGTTTTCTCGGACACGTTGTTTCTCGGACATGTTGTCACGACCCCAGAGGCACATGCTAACTCAAAAATCGGGCAGCATCTTCCCTGTACGGCGGACAAGTTGGAGCAAATAATACATACACTCTCATTCATATACCTTAGCCACAAGCGGCTAGCATCACAAAATAAAGAAAAATAAACACAACCACGCAGTTATTAAATCAATAGGGAAGACAACGGGTGGTTCAGCCACCTTAAACATAAAAGAAATCACAACCAAAGAGAACTCAAAATGTCTCTATAATAATAACAAAACCAGTTCAAGGGCCTGAAGCCACCTTAATTATAGAGGGCTTGAAGTCATCAGACTTCAGGCCCTCCTTGTGCCTGAAGTCGGATGACTTCAGGCCCCAAGGGCACTGAAATTTTTTTAATTTTAAAATTTTTTTTATATTTAATTATTATTTATTAAATTAATTATTTATAGGATCTGAAGTTATTTGACTTCAGACCCTCCTGGGATGACTTCAGGCCCTGTGTTTGAATCTGAAATTAAGTGTTTTGATACGTTTTTTTATATATTAATATATTTTTAAAATAGAAAAAAAATTTAAGTCCACGTCGGGCCTGAATCAAAAGATTTCAGGCCCAACGTGGGTCTGAAATAAAAAATTTCAGGCCCACGGTTAGTTTTTTTTCAAAAAAAATTTTATACATTAATATATTTATTAAATATTATTTAAATATTAATTTCTATTAATCAAATATAAAAATCATTTATTTATATTTTTAAATCACGTTGGATGAGAAATTTTTTAAGTGAAATATTTTTTCAATTTTTACCTTACGTATTTTAATTTAGCATCGATTCCATAATATATTATTTTAAAATAAAAGTCAGTAATTAAGTCACGTTGCATATGCAGACGTCTCGAAATTTGTTACTGAGAGAGAAAGAGAAGGCAGTATATGGCAGGAGGGGTATAAGAAGAAGTTCAATAAAATAAGTGTGCCCTTTGATGAAAATGAAACCATGGTACATCTTTTGGTAAATATCAATTCTTAGGTACGCCTTTTGATAAATTATCGATTATTTTTTCTTTTGAATTAATAAGAACCTCTTTAATTATTATTCGTAAAATATTTACCTTTTTTTTGGCAAAAGATTAAAAATAATGAAAGAATTTGAAGCAAGCAAGAGGCCTTGAGTCAAGATAGTAAGAAGTTAACAAGTCATACAAAGAGATATAAATGAAACTTGAGTATTTACTACGTGAAATGAGCTTCCAATATCTTTTCTCATGTCTAGAATGAGTTGAAAAAGAATAGAACTCAATATGGTGTATCGCATTGTGATTGAGGGCATGGGTCTATTACTGAGATTGAGCTGAGAACATAGAACTTGTTTCGAGTGATTTGAACATCTCTAGATTCATCAACTACTACTTTGGGATGAAATTGATTAATGGACATAGGGCATTCTAAAAATTAGAAATTTAAATTTGTAAGAGTTCCGTGAACTCATTTGTTGTGTCAGATAGTGAGTATCATCGAAAATGAGTTGGAAAAAATTGATCTCAATACAATGTATCTCATTGGTGTTTGAGGGCACGAGTATATTACTAAGACTTAACCGAGCACATAAAATTTTGTTTGGAATAATTTGGACATCTCTAGATCCATCAACTATATTTGTGATGAAATCGATTGATAGATGTAGAACATTTTAAAAGTCATATATATATATTTTTTTAAAAACATCATAGCTAGACTGGACAGACTAGCTAGCCTATGGTAGAGCGAATCGGCGTGCCAAAATTCCATCCCACCAAAAACATCATTTGACGGGCCAACCCACTAGTTTGACAGATTGAAAATATCCCAACCCAACCCAAAGTGAGATACAGGTTAGGCGGACCAATCCACAAGCTCATCAAAAATTTAAAAAAAATATAAAAAAATTAAAATGTTAAAGTTTGAATTATAGATTAGACGGATAAATCAATAAGATTATTAAAATTTTCATTTTCATTTTAATTTTTTTTTTTTAACTTGTGGGTCAAGTCTAGCCCGCCATGGGTTGTCAGGCCGCTTGGACCTGCAACCCATATGGATTGGCACGTTTAGATTTGTCATATAATGGATTAATAAAATTTTTACTTAATCTGTTTAAATTATTCACAACAGCGGAATCCAAATTGACTATTGTACTCACGGCACTCACTGAGATTGAAAGGTTACGTGTAAAAGAAAGCATATCTATCAAAATTGAAAGAAAACAAAATCTTCAGTCGGATGGAGCATAATAATTAAAAAAAAAAAGAAAAAAAGAAAAACCTTCTCGAGTATGGACTCTTGATCAAATAAAAAAAGATGTAAACTGTCAAAGGAAATAGATGGTATCATCACCGCATCATGTTTGTCTTGTAAATTTTGAGTTAAAATTTGACAAAATGTGTCTATTTTTCTCACGAACTAGTCATAGTATCTGAGCTAATAATTCCGTGATTTATCTCCTCTGTGTTGACCCTGGGACAGATTGACGGGGGCGCTGGGAGGCGAACGAATCACCTTTTACAGTAAATTTTATTTTACAGTTTGTGATTTAAAATGGACTTAAATTTTTTTTTTAACCGACTATATACTTTACTTAAGATAAAAAAATTAAAATTAATTTTTAAATTTACAATTAATTTATATACATATACTTTTTTTTAAGGCTTATATAGCTGTTGAGCCTCTTGGACTTGTCCTCGGATTCGGCCTTCTATGTGATCTAATTAAATTGGTCAATCGATCAGAGCCAAAAAAAACCTACGATGACTTTCAACGAAAGCATATTTTAAAATAGCTTCATTCCACTTGTAAAATATTGCAACTTATTTTTTATGTTGAGGATATTGGATTTTAGCCCGTGACCTTAACGTTATGAATCTTATAAAATACCAAATTGCTTACTCACAAAAACTTAAGGATGAAGAAAGATGGAACCTCTTTATCCTTCCATACAAATAGTATACTCCATTTGTAGAGCATGGTCCAGAGGTATTTTACACAATCATAAATCATAAAAATGTATACAAATAGAAAAGAATAAATATTATTTCCTTACCAATTCGGTCTTATTGTGCCCGATAATAAATATGTCTTATTGTGCCCGACAATAAATATGTATAAAATATTTTTCGAAGTATGTATCCGAATATTCTAAAGTCTTGATAGTTAACTCTTTTCAGTAAAAAAAAAAAAAAATACAATGTCGAAGATTCGTTTACCGGTCTAATTTTTTATTGATATTATGTCAGGCTATATCACCCTATTAATGCAAAATAAAAAAATCATTGTATAGAAAACAATATCTCCATACTCGGGTTGTATCTCAACTTTTATATGGCCCAAAGGAAATGTAAGTTTAGTGCGATATGTAAGCTTATCCCTCTTAATTGAAGAAATACATTCTCTTTATTTTTTTTATTTTTTATAATTTTAGGTATCTAAACTTCGTCCAATTAATCTTAGAGGTACATGATATTATAATCTTGAATTTAAGTATCAATTTAATGCAGTATATATGTAACTTATCCTCTTAATTGAAGAAATACATTCTCTTTATTTTTTTTATTTTTATAATTTAGGTATCTAAACTTCGTCCAATTAATCTTAGAGGTACATGAATATTATAATCTTGAATTTAAGAGTCAAAATTTAATAGAGTCAGTATATCCACCCCTCCACACGTGCTAGCCACAGCATTCAGTCAAGTAGTCCCTGTGATTTACCACCTCTATGTTAGGTCTGAGACGAGTAGACGGGGTGCTGGGATGAGCGAATCGCTTCTTTGTACCTTAGAAAAAGATATTATGTTGTGATTTCTTTCAAAATTAGAGCGAGTCATGGTGTTTGTTAATGACTTGGATATCGACTTTTTCAATTTCTATCAACTTGCTACCAAATTCCTCATCTATAACGTGATACATCATGTTATTCATTAGACAAAGTTTGATCGTTGCCACTATTTTCGCCTATAGTTTCTCCTAATTTGTCTTCTCCATATCATCTGGTTTATTTTCACCTAGCACCTTTTCCATGCTTTGTTACACCAATATATCTTTAACACTCCTCTATCATAATTCAAAGTTTCCAATTCCATTGACGTAGAATAAATCTCATACATAATGTCTTGAGCTTTGATACCATTTGTGATCACACCTCAACCATAGTAAAGAAATTGCAAATGAGAAAAATGAGAAAATTAAGAGAAGAGGGAGCACAAAGTTTTAGTCGATAAAACTGCTAAGAAAGCTTTAATGAGAATTTTGTATGTCTTTCAAAGTTGTAATGATCCTATTTATACAACCCAAGTCATACATGATATTTCAGATAAAATTACCAAATACTAATAGGAATCTCAAACAAAAATCTTTGTGCCTCCGAATGAAGCACATCCAAAGCGTGTTTCTAGGCATGCCTGTGCCATAGGTGTGCTCTATCCCATAGATCCGAACATGGTCAAGCCATGTTCGTGGGCACGACTGTGCGATGAACTCTCCAACAGCTCCCACTAGTGACACAGTCTGGTCGTCCTTCCAAGCATGATGCTGTCACACCTTTGTCGTATTCCAACAGCAAGCATGGGCTTGCCATATGTTCTAGAAAGAATCGACGCGAACGACGAGTCACCACAGTCCAACCCCCAAGGATGATGACGAAAGGAAGTAGATCGCACCCTGCGAGATCAACACGAGCGTTAATGGGAACACACCGGAGATTTTTTGACGGAGCCCACTCCGACGTTCAAGTCAGAACTCAAGTCGCTTGCAGGAAGAAAATCAAGGAGAAAGCTGTAATTTTAGAGAGCGTAACCCCTTTACCTGTGGATATATAGAAGTACCTTATATACGTGGGGGCTTGGCCGCACGTATTTGTTAGGACCAAAAGGAATTTAGATATCTCAACAATGGCATGATATTGTCCACTTTGGGCCTAAGCCCTCATGATTTTGCTCTTGGGATCTCCCAAAAAGTCTCATGTCAATGGAGATATTATTATTCTTTATAAGCCTATGATCTTTTCCCATGTGTTTTAGATGTGGGATTATGTCTGCAACCTTGCAACCTCAACAATCCCCCCTCAAACAAAGGACCACATGTCCCTCACAAGCGGAAACCCTTTCCGTTTGATGTCTGATCTTCAACCTACCAGGACTTTCTGCCCCTCGGTCCACCTGACCTACTAGGACTTCACTACCTAGCCGTAATTAGGACTTCTCTGCCTGGTGTTTGGTTCTCTTGATTAAGACACGGGAGCCAACACATCCTTTATTTAAGGCTTAACCCACATGGTTAGATCTGGATCATGAAGAGCAACCTGGCTCTGATACCAATTATTAGGATCAAAAGGAATTTAGATATCTCCACAATGGTATGATATTGTCCACTTTAGGCCTAAGCCCTCATGATTTTGCTCTTGGGCTCTCCCAAAAGGTCTCATGCCAATGGAGATATTATTATTCCTTATAAGCCTATGATCTTTTCCCATGTATTTTAGATGTGAGACTATGCTTGCAACCTTGCAACCTCAACAGTATCTCCACATTCTCCTCCACACTCCCTACTTGTCGATTACCTAATAACTCTTAGATAATGGCTCCAGCGAATATTAAGATCTTAATTGTCGCATATAAAGGACAATAATTATCCGCCAACTTTCCTGAACAAGAAAGGGGAACGGTTATTCGAATCGGGTTATTGGGTATATGACTTTTTGGGCTCCACTCTCCCGAGAGGGTCTCGGGGAATGTCCTCCCCGGAAGGGGCCTTAAGAGCCTGTCTTCTCGGGGAGGTCTCGGGCATATACCATCCCGAGTTGGTCTTGGGAATCTGCCTTCCCGAGGTGATCTCAGGAGTCTCCTCCCTGGAAGGGTCTCGGAAGCCTATCTTCCCGGGGAGATCTCGGGCGTATACCATCCCGAGTTGGTCTCGGGGATCTGCCTTCCCGAGGTGGTCTTGAGAATCCGAGATAGGCGTTCAGACTCAGTGGACCCAGACACATAGCTTTCTCATTTCACGTGTCAACCCTAGGATGCTCAACCCCATCGCCATACTTCATGACACGCTCGTGTCCAACATACTCCTTATATGAACCATGCTGCAACACTCCTCTTTGAGACGTGACTCCGGTGGTCACCTACCTCTTGTAGAAGACATTCCATTGTGTGCAAGAACCACTACAAGAATTTTTGGATTCAACAACACTCAATAGACAACTATTTTTTGAAAAACCATTGTCTTTTTTTATTTAACAACGATTTTTTCCAAAACTGTTGTTGTTGAAAATTTTTTTGCGGAAAAAGACAACGGTTGTTAAAAAACCGTTGTCTTATGTATGTCAAAGACAACGGTTTTTTAAAAATAGATGTATATTGGATTGGTTACGACAACAGTTTTTAAATAACCGTTGTCTATTGGTGTTGCTTACGTAGTAATACACAATAGCGAGCGAGCGCGAAAACGAAAACGCGAAAATGAAAACGCCCGCTTTAGTTGTTCTCTTCAGTCGCCACGCGACCTCCCCTTAGTTTTTCTCTGCATTCGCTGCAGTCGCCGAACCCTAACACACCTCAACCATCTTTTCCTTCTTCTCGTTCTTCTTCTCCTTCCTATTCGCTGCGAGCGACAACGCCGAACCCTAACACACCTCAAACTTCCTTGCCATCTTTTCCTTCTTCTCATTCTTCTTCTTCTTCCTCTTCGTCGCACACAAACAAGACACCTCAAACTTCTCCACGCGCGAACGAGGACGGCGTGTCCATGGCCGCGCTGGTGTTGATGAACCAGGATAAGGTCCTGATGGAGAGCTGGTACGAGATCCACATCAAAGCAGAAGTTTGTCTTTTTTTTGAATAACTTTTTGGATTTATATAACTATTTGTTTTTCTACCGAAAGTAAAATTATTTTGATATTCTTAATTTTCGAGTTTGGAATTATGGGGGTTTGAGATTTGTGAGTATGGCGATGCAATCGGCAATGGCAGGTGAGGGTGTGCGGGAGCACGGCGTATGTGGCGCAGACGTCATGGATCCAGAACGGCACCATCCAAGACAACATCCTGTTCGGAGCGCCGATGGCCGGGAAGAGGTACGAGGAGGTCATCCGCGTCTGCTGCCTCCAGAAGGACCTCGAGATGATGGAGTTCCGCGACCAGACCGAGATCGGCGAACGCGACATCAACCTCAGCGACGGCCAGAAGCAGCGCATCCAGCTCGCCCGAGCTATTTACCAGGACACTGACGTCTACCTCCTCGACGACGTCTTCAGCGCCGTCGATGCACAAACCGGCTCAGAGATCTTCAAGGTGCCTCCTTTCTTCCTCATCGATTCATCATGTCACTTGCGTCGGCTCACAAGGTGTTTGCTGTTTTGCCTAAATGGTGGGGCTATTGCAGGAATGTGTCAGGGGCTTCCTCAAATCCAACACTATTGTGCTCGTGACCCACCAAGTGGATTTCTTGCATAACGTTGATATCATTCTGGTACTTTTTTTTAATCGAATATGCTCCTTTCTGCAGAATGTCCAGTGGGCATTTTGATGATTCCTTTTGTTTTCTCCAGCCATAATACTGCTAAAATCCTAATTTCATTCTTAGTTCTCTCTGAGTAAACTAACAGTAAGTGTGATTCACAGATTCTGTTCTACATAGATGATAAATTTGATAGGACAGTAGATGGCTGGGAACTCATGACTTGTGCTTTGGTAGCATCTTAACATTTGATTAGGTGATCTCTTTTCTAAAAAGTTAGCTGTTAAGGAAGATTTTTAATCATAATTTTTTAATGCAACAATTTCTGCTTCAGAATGTGACAATGTTGTTCATGTCTGTCTTTTCCTATATATAACAGGTGAACTACTGTTACCTTTTAAAAAAATTAATCTTTGAAGTGTAAATTCACATTGATATGCTTATGAGGCATGAAAATTGCATGTGGAGTGCTATCACTGTTGTAGAATATTTTTCATGGTAGGAGCATTATTTTCACGGAACACTTTTTTTCTGGAAAGTTGCTAACTTATTCAGGAAAATCTTCATTATTTCTGTGTTCAGTAATGTGGAGCTGGTTATCCTCACAGTGAAGTTAGTTTAAATAAAGACATTGATGATTATTAAAAAAATATTAATAGTTTGGGTATCTCAAATTATTTACAATCTAGCAGGTGAATAAGCACTGTTTAATTATGCTACTATGTCATTTGCTAATAGCAATTTTTTTGGTTTATGAAAAAGAGCTAGCACTGACTGCATTATGGAATTCCATTTCAAATCAAAATGATTGGCAAATTGAGTGCAATCTATTATATTGTGCAACTCTACTATTATATTTTGTTATCATTTGTATCACTTGTACTTTTTCCTATCTGCCTGAAGTTTTCAAGGGTGACAGTAAAACCTGCATTTTTAGGATCTTCCCATTTGAGATGATAAACACAACCTGAGTACCCAACTTAAACACATAAAGCATATGGGTATCTGCAGAATCCTACAATTTTAAGAAAACTTGAATCTGATTGAAAACCCGATTACCGAGTATTATTGGGTACTTTCAATTCAATTTAAATTGGTTGGCTACCTTGGATACCCAACTATCAGCTTCCCAAATGCTCATCGACATCCTATTTTCTTGTAGCTATATCTGTTTTTTCACATTGGTTGTCTTTGAGTCTCTTCTCCTTTCCATTTTTTTTATCTTCAATTGAGATGCAATTAATTTGTTTAGTAAGTTTCCATTGATTTGAGTTGCAGAGAATGGCTTTTGATTTCCTTTATAACTATATCTTCCTTGCGGTTGGAAGAGTTGGTTCAAGTACCGATTTGATTGTTCAAAGAGTGGAATTTGTACTTGATTTGGACAAAAGAAGCTACCTAATGGATCTTCTTCATGCCCAAAGAGATACCGGTGCCCATGGAAAAGTAAGACTCGACCTACATTTCAATTTAATTTTTTTTATTCTGCTTAAATTGTTGAATTACTCTAAACTTTTTTGCCATTGCTACTAGTTGTGAGTATATTTACCAACTAACATTTTCCATTCTGCAGCATGCTCTAATATTGGTTTTTGTGGAGACAAAAAGAGGAGCTGATTCATTAGAACACTAGTTGTGTGGGAATGGATTTCCAGCAACCACAATTCATGGAGATAGAACTCAGCAGGTAGTTAAATCCACCTCTTGAATAATTTAGTATTGTTATGAAATAGATAATCTTTTGTTGATTTCTTCTTTTCCTGCAATTTTTAATATCAATTCTTGGTTTTTTTTTTGTGTGTGTGAAGAGTTCATTGATACAAGTAAAATACAAATTATGTAAATTGTATTAGATGAAATGAATCCAATGAAGTTCCTTAGAATTTTATTTGCCATATAAACATGATGGTTAATGATTGTGTTTTGTTAAGATGGATATGGAAGAATCCAAAGCACAAGTCACTCTCCTGCTCTATTCAAATGGTTAAAAGAGGTAATAATAACGTTATTACAAGCTTTGTGCACGATAGTTATTCAATTAAATACTAAGATCTTGCTTATACTTTTTGACACTTGTTGGATTTTTCATTCGTGGGTTTAGCTTCATATCACATATATAATATCTATTTACTTTATTATTTAACCGCATGCAATTGCTTAATATATAAATATTTTATCACCTGTTTTCGTAGGTAAACTCATCTTTCTAATCTAAAGGCACCTTGTGAAGCAGAAGCTCAATGTGCAGCTCTTTGCAAAAGTGACAAAGTAAAATGATGCATTGTAACATATTCCATTTTGTTTTTTTAACTTTAATATCCTAAACATATTTGTTTCTTATTAATATCTAGGTGTATGCGGTTGCCTCAGTAGACATGGATTCTTTAACTTTTGGGGCGCCGAGGTTTCTCCGTCACTTAATGGATCCTAGTTCCAAAAAAATCCCTGTGATGGAATTTGAAGTTTCAAAGGTATATTTATTCTGCTAATTGCTAATTGAAGTACTGTATTTATCTCATCCTTACTTTCAGGTTCTTGAAGAACTAGAACTCACTAGGCATCATACCACATGCTAAAAAATAGGCATCACATTTACACTTGGAATTTCCCATACCACGAGTGCACTGCTCATTCACTGAAATTTTGGAGAATCTACACATGTACTTCTTTACCATTCTGCTATTTTGCTGAAGCTTCGAACCAGCAAATTTGGCTTGCTTTCACAAATTTTTTTATTGCTCAAACTGAAAGTCATCTTCTATTTGTTTATCATATCCTTTTGTTAGACTAAATCATGGGTAACTTTGTATCACAATTATCTTCTAGAATCTTTTGGTCTACTATTTTTAGTTGTACATGAATGCTCATTTTATATTTCTATTTGTTGTGACAATTCATATCCAAGGGAAGGAATCAGCTTATGGTGCAAAGCTAAGGGGCGCGGCTGTCTTCATCTGGTTGACTGCACTTGGATGAAGCTACTTGGGTGCGACTGTCTTCATCTATTTGTTTATCTCAGTTTCTAGTTCTTGATGTATATGATATTTTGATGATGTTATCTCAGTTTGGACTAATACTGAGGATATCTTGATGTATGATATTTGCACAGTATGATGTATGATATTTGATGATATTTTGATGTATGATAGTTTGAAGTGTGTTTGCTCAATATTGTTTAATTATTTAAATAATTTATTTTTTAAATGGTATTTGTTGTAAATTGTTGGCTGTCTCAACCAAAAGACAACGATTTTTATTTGTTGTTAAATTATTGCTTAAATCATACAAAAACAATGGTTTAATACTATTGTAAACCTGTTGTTGATCACAATAAAAGACAATGGTGAAAATCCATTGTTATTCTGTTGTTATTGAGTATAAACGACAACGGTTTGTAACTGTTGATGTAGACCACCCCTTTTAACAACATGGCCTTTAACAATAGTGTTTTTCGCCTACGACAACGGTGAACGCCCGTGGTTATAAAGCATTTTTCTACTAGTGAACTTCGTTCAGTGTAAGTAAAGAATCAATGATATTGGCTCTCGATTATGATCAACCCTTGGATTTTGTCATTGTTTTGATTTGCAATTGATATGGGAGAGTTTTGGATCCCTCAACCATGTAGGATAAGTCTTAGTCAAACGGCTGACGTGGGTCTGTTGGATATTGGGTCTAAAAAGATCAAAAATAGTTTTGCAAAAAAAAATCAAGGTGTCATCAATCGATGAAAGTCATAATTTACTTCGAAAATGAAATCTATGTTTCACGTAGATGAATCATGACTAGTAATTTGCTCAAAACTAATTACGAGTGAATGAGAAATTAATTAGCATAGAAGAAAGTAGATGGGGAATAGTCTCACATCTATAAATTCCAAGGGTATTTGCTTCCTTATGTGTTGTTGTGTTAATAGAGTTTAAAAAAAACACACAGGTGTTCTCTTCTCACAGGCGAGCATGTGCTCGCACCTGCGAGCTCGCTACTTGCCACGTGCGCACGCAGGCAATAGATGCTTTGTTGGCGTACTTTGCACTTCGCACGTACGCATAGTCACTAGGCGAACGAAGGGCAACCGTTGGATCGAAGAGGGGTGTTGGATCGCAAGTGACGTGATATGGAGCGTTGATCGCGAAGAGTCACGATCTGATCATTGGTGATGAGACTTTATCCGAAGCGTCAGATCAAATCTAGCGGCTGAGATCAAAGGGGGATCTAAAGGGTTACAACCATCTAGATCTGGCGGCTGAGAACAAAGGGCTATCTGAAGAGTTACAACCCTCCAAATCGAACAACCTAGATAAATCCTAAACTAAAGGTCACAGCCACTCACCAAAAGATACCTCACCTCTTCTTCTTGTATAAATAGAATCCTCTGAATGCTGGAAATTCATTCAATCATCCAAAGTTTAAAATGCATACATCTCATCTTCTGCATTGAGAGTCCAAAAAGCCTACGAGAAGGTTCACTAGTCTTGAAATTTGAAGTGTTGCTATTTTGAGACATCGTCGTTGTATCTTGGGAAACAAATTGCTGCTATCCATGAGCACCTGTAGCGGAGCAATATCGTTTTACGGAGATAGTGTCGAACACTAACCTCAATGAACTTATATTAGTTTGCATCCTCCCCGACAATAACCAACCGACTCACAGGGTCAACTCATGGACACATGGCAATAGAGATCAAAGGGAGAGTAGAATATTAATAAGATAGATCGGTCCAGCCGATTGGACGATGGACCGGCCAGATGGCTAATGTAATCTTCATTGATTGGCCGAGCAACTAAATAATAGTTTAACCTGTGTCTAGGAGGACTCACCTAATCGTGGATGACCAGTTAAGCAAACTTGTTAGATTCTCACTAATCGACAAACCACTGAATGACCGATGGGCATGCCACCTCAAATGCCCGATCGGCAGCTTATTTATCCAATCAGTATAACTCGACAATATCACCGATCGACTCAATAAGGCAGACACCCATTGGATCCACCAAACACCGCTGATCAGCTAGCCTGCCTACTAACATATGGTCGATCGGCAGGGTCTGCTTACCAACACACGGTAGATCGGCAGACATGCTTCCCTTCTTTGATTGTCTTAGCTACTAGGGCTCAGTCAACCATCTTTACCATGACCCAACAGACTATAGCTAGGTTATCTTATTGGGTCAGACTGAATCTCACTCTTAGAGGTTTTCCTATTGGGCCTCCGTGTAAACACCGTAAAGGCCATTAGCACACAATCTTTAACTAAACACCTAAACACCGATAAGATAAGAATGACATCATTCTGTTACTTCATTAAAAACTGACATGCTTTACTAACAAGCTTGACTGCTCAATATGTCTACAAACCAAATACTTAGCTACTCAGTAGCCCAATGGTTTAAATATTGACCTACTCAGATTTGTCTATCGGCTAATTGACCACTTGGCACCTCGACGGTGGAGGGTGATCACAGGTGTTACATATATATATATAGGGGTCTCTCCTCCACGGTATATATATGTTGAGTATTCATTTTACTCTAGCATTCCACTTCACTTTGACTGACATAAGCGTTGGAGTACCTGCGTCGGGACCCCTGGCATTGCTTTTGACCTCCTTGTTTCTCCTTGACTTTCATTTTCAGAATCAATCTAGTACAACTTTGAGTCTTCTGTGAGTACGCATTGATGCTATACTAATCAACATTGATGGCTTGCTATTCTTCTCCGCTTGAGGATTGAATCAACAATCTAGCCATAAAAAAATGAAGATAACTAGATTCTATATATATGCATCCTTTAGTCACGTTTAGATGCATTGTATTGCATTCAATGTAAGCTTAGTGTGATATATAAGTTTATTATAATGGCAAAAGGTGATTCGCTAACTTCCAGAACTCTCGTCAATCTGGTCTAAGGCGATCTATAAGCTTATCATATTGCTTGATCAGATCTCTTAATTGACAAAATTCATTCTCTCCATTTGCATTAGAGATTGTAGCTTAGAAAGAGCCACGGTGTTGTGATTCTTTCTAAATTATGTTCATAATTAATAGAAATGAATTTTGTTTTATTCTTAAGTTTTGTTATTTGAGGATTATTTTTGGTAATATTTCTTTTTACGAGGTGGTAATCATTTTATTTTACGGTGTTTAAGTAGTGTGGAAGTATAAATTAGACATGATTTCTTTTTAAATTACAATTTGATTATTTTTTATAGTTTGTTTAGGTTGAGTCTATAAAAGACTAATAACTTTTATTAGGGTAGAACCACCCTTGACTAGGGTGGGCTCCAGCCCCACCTATTAAAGAAGCAAATGAAAAAGAAATTTAATTACCCCTTAATCTCATTATGAATTATCTATTTGGACAAAGACACTAATTGTGCTGATAAATAAGGAAATAACTTTTGTGAAAGTGCTTAAATAAAATCGTCTATTCAATTAATCTTGTTATTTCTTCCAATGCTATTGCATATATTGAGGATTAAAAGAAATGAAAATTTTCTCATCTATGTTGCTGTGTATTTTCCAAAACCTCCGTAACTATTAGATTTATCAATAAAAAAATTGATAAATCAAATTGGATAGCGTTGAACTTGAGGAGGTCGGCTTGGCCCTATGAAAAATTTTTATCGACCGCTAAGGTAAATCAGGACGTGCTCATGATAGGCAGTGCAGAAGTCTAATATCCCACGATTGTACGTCTCATTTGGAAGATTTTTTTTTTTAAATTCCTCGTAGCTAGGGATCGAACCATGAGTGTTTAAAAGGTAACTAGTCATCCTTCCGTTGCACCATAACCCCAAGATAGATTTATCATTAAACAAGAAGAGAAACGATCTTATACCGTCTTTTAGTATTGTGATGGGGTTAAGTACCCCGTGGCTGACACATAGACTGAAGAAGCTATTTGGTAAGACCTACCGAGGTTGGATGACTCTCTTTACATGGCACCCGAGACCCCTCGGGAAGGGAGTTCCCGAGAACACCACGAGCAAGCATACTCTAGAAATCGACCCGGGAAGACACACGCCTGAGATCACCTCGGGAAGTCAGGTCCCCGAGATCAACTCGGAAGGGTAAGTGCCTGGCCCCCTCCACGGGCCAAAAGACCCCGAGATGGACCCATAATACACGGCCATTAACGCCTTCATTATCACAACGGTCTAGATTTCATGGCGGTGACGACCGTTACAAGGGTTATCCAGTAACCAAAGATCGTGGGGACGTGTCGAAGATCGTGGAGACACGTATGACTGTCGCCTTAGATATAAAAGGTACTCAAACCCTCCGGTAAAGGGGTTACGCACTCTCTAACTTAAGCATCTTCTCCTTGCTTTCTTCCATCTCCTATACTGAGGCACTGACTTGAGCGTCGGAGTGGGATCTGCGGGACAACCTCCGGCGTGTTCCCATTAACGCTCGTGTTAATCTCGCAGGGTTAGAATTCTTCCTCTAGCGTCAGCATCTGCGTGGGCTGAATCCTGGTGAATGGACGTCGACGTCGATTCCTTCTAGATGAAGTTTGGCATCGTCTGTGGGAAACCAGTAAAGCACCGGAAGGAGCACCGATGGCAGAGTCGGCGGGACCATCCATTGTCCTGACGAAAGAAGAACTAGATCGCTTGGTGGCCAACGCCATCAAAGGGGCGCTCGAATAATACCAAATCGAGCAGGCCGCCTCACAATGAGGTGTTTTTGTGCGGGAGGAGATCCCCAGAATCTCCATCTCGCACCCCCAACCACGAAGGTCTATCTCACCACCGAGGAGACACGCTGGAGCAGTCCCGGACCACCAACAGGATTCTCCAGAAGTTGTGGAAAAAGCCAACTTAGTTGCCTCCAATGCGCTGAGACAAGAAGATGGACCAGGGAAGAGGAAAGAGCTTAAATCCTCCCCCAAAGGCTCCCTCTACCCCTCTCTCATGGGAGATCGTAGAAGACCCCATGTCAAAGCAGTTCCGCGGGCCTGGGATTGCTAATTACGATGGGAAGACAGATCTGAGGATCATGTCTGTAAATTCGAGAACGCGGCACTCCTGCACCAGTGCACCGATGGTGTGAAGTGTCGGGTGTTCTTGAACACCCTATCCGGAGCAGCCCAACGATGATTCCAAAGGCTGCCTCCGAGTTCTATCAACTCCTTCATGGAGTTTAAGACTACCTTCCTCCACCATTTCGCCAACAGCCATCACTATCAGAAGACGGCATTGAATTTGTTTGCTCTCAAGCAAAAGCCGAAGAAACCACTCAAGGAGTACATCATCAGTTCAACCAGGTGGCACAGGATGTGCCAACAGCCACTTCGGAAATCCTCATCAGTGCCTACACCCTGGGTCTCTCAGAAGGGGATTTCTTCTGATCGCTAGTTAAGAAGCTGCCCACCTGTTTTGATGACTTGCTAGGGTGGTCTGTCAAGCACGTCAATGTGGAAGAAGTGCAACACGCGCGCCACAAGGAACTCGTCGGGGTCCCTCCTCCAGCCGATGGGCGGCTAGAAAGGAGGGAACCTCCGGCTCCAGCCCAAGGAAAGGATCTCTGCCTGGGGAAGGACCAATGGGTTGGAAGGTGGAAACTGGTCGAGACGGTGGACACCGAACAACCAGAGTCACTGACGAATTACTGCGGCTTCCATGGCAGTACGACACACTCCACTGAGGAATGACATGCCTTGAAGAAGAGATTAGGCGAGGAAGCAGACACCAAACCTCGGAGGAAGTGGAAGAAGACGTGGTATCACCAGAGGTCTCCTAGGCGAATCCCTTCTCCTCGACAATGGCAGTCGGTAGAAAACGAGACCCGACACCGGTCTCGATCACGTTCAAGAGGGAGGAGTCGGGGAGCTGCACCCCGCAGGTCTCCCTCGTTAGAAAGAGACCCCAGGAAGGGCAAGGCCCCCGCATGTGGCCCTCCTTTTGGACATGTAGGAGTGATCTCGGGGGGCCCACTGGAGAAGACTCCCACTGGGTCAGGAAGGCTTACACCCGACGGCTGGAAAACTACGCAATTGGGATGAGTCGGAGCCAAGATTGTGGCCCTATGATCTCCTTCGGACCAAAAGACTTGGAAGACGTAGAGGCCCCTCATGAGGACGCCCTGGTAATCCTTGCGCAGATCGCCAATTATGAGGTCAAGCATATCTTTGTGGATACAGGCAGTTCTGTGAACATCCTGTACAAAGCTGCTCAGGACCAGATGCAAATCAACGACGATGAACTACTTTGGTCTCGACCCCACTCTTCGACTTCACCGGATACCGAGTTTAGCCGATAGGACAGATTACCCTATCATTGTCATTGGGTAGTGATGTGTTGGAAAGGACCAGGAGGACCCCCTTTCTGGTCGTGGATGCTCCTTCATCCTACAACATCATCTTGGGTCGCCCGGCACTCAGCCTATTCCAGGAGGTGGTCTCCGTCTACCACTAGAAGATAAAGTTTCCGGTAGGTGACCAAGTGGCTAAGGTCAAAGGGGACCAGTTGGTGTCTCGACAATGCTACAATGGGGAAGTCAGATCGGCTTCCCGCAAGAACTCGAAGTCACATGGAGGCTAACCGGAGGGAGCTACCATCCACAAGAGGACAGGGCCACCAAGCTGAGGACGCCATGACATGCCCCCTACACTCAACCTCGTCACACCTGGTAAGGTTTGTGAGTCATGCTATGTACTTGTCTATGTACTCTTGCTGCTTTATAGTGAAGCCGTGAAATGAATAAGACATCTCATCACAAAAGCGCCAATACACTCGAATAAAACCCTAATGCCTCCTAGTGCTACGGATGTCCAAGGTACTTAGGCTTGCTCCTGGTGCTATGGATGCCCGACCAAGAAATAAAACCCTAATACCTCTCGGTGCTCAGGATGCCTGAGGTACTTAGGCTTGGTCCGGGTGCTACGGACGGACAACCAAGAAACAAAATCCTAATACATCGTGGTGTTGCGGATGCCACTTAGGCTTGGTCCGGGTGCAATGGACTCCTGACCAAGAAATAAAACCCTAAAACCTCGCAGTGCTGCGGATGCCCGAGGTACTTAGGTTTGGTCTGGGTGCTACAGACGCCCGATCAAGAAATAAAACCCTAATACCTCGCGGTGCTGCGGATGCCCGAGGTACTTAGGCTTGGTACGAGTGCTACGGACGTCCGACCAAGAAATAAAACCCTAATACCTCACGGTGCTACGGATAATATCTCGTATTGCTTGGTCCGAGTGCTACGGATGCCCAACCAAGAGATAAAACCCTAATACCTCGCGGTGCTCCGAATGCCCGACGTGATGGTTGTAAGGTATGGCTCGCCGGGTTTCCTAAGCGAACACAGGATCGAACATGAGAGACCTCTCCATGTCTACGGATTAAAATTTAACCCGAATGGAGACCCGTCTCCCAAACGACCGTCTCGTCATCGTATCAATTGTTCAAGTCACAACTTAGCCAAACTCAAGAGAATGACCTTGTAACTTTCCCAATCAAGTGACCGCGGAAAATATGACGAATGGATCGCCGGTTTTGTGTTTATTATCAGGGTCCATGACACAATTAATTATCAATATTAAGTAACAATTAATTAAACTATGATAATTAATAAAAACACATGCAATAACAAAATAACCACATGAAATAACAAAGAAAACAAGAGGAGCCAAAGAGAGGTATACCTCGCCTTTTACCTCACAGTCTTCTACCGTATGACCCTCCCCTCTTGGACGTCGTGTGGGCGACGAGCTACCAAAACGCGGAGTCACCAAGACTTAAAATTAATCACCTTTCTTCAATCTTCATCCAAGCACCAACACAAACCCTAGGACCTAGGGTTTCCTTGCATCGACCCTCCTCTCTTCACCTCCACCTTGCGCCGCCAGCAACCACCACCACCCAAGGAGCTCCGGCCACAAGGGAACTGAGGTGTGGGATGATAGGAAGATGAAAAAGAGGAACAGAAAGGGAGAACTATTCTCCTCTTCCTCCCTTACTCACCCGCAGCCACACTTCTTCCTCTTCCAATCCCGCAGGTGCCAAACAAGGAAGCTTCCTTGTTTTTCCGACCGCCGATCACCTCCTCTCCCAGCTGAGACCTATTCCTCGCCTCAAGGAGACTTCAGCCGCAAGAGAGGATGCGATCGATGAGGAAGAAGGTCGAGAAAACCAAAGCCCAAGCTCTCCTCCTTCTTCTTCCTTGTTCCGGCGACAAAACACCACCAACAACTCCTTTTCTCCTTTGCTTCGTCGGTTCCAGCTATCCCAGGGATTGCTCCGGCCAAAGGGGACAAGAGTGGAAGAAGAAACCGGAGGAGATGAGGTCTTTACCTTCCCCTTCTTCTCCTTTGTTGCCGCCAACACCAATAGGGTTGTCGCAACCCTAAGAGAGAGAGAGGGAGAGAGGTTTTGGCTTTTGGCTTTTTAGATGAATAATTGTGGATTAATTCCTTTATTATTTCTCCTTTGTTTCATGAATCCTATAGGGTATATATAGGGCTATGATAGGGACCATGAGGAGGAGTTGGGTCGTAGCCCGCTAATGGATCCAAATCTGATCCATTAATGGAGATCCATTCCACTAAAGGATCCCCATTGAACTTCATCACCAACTCCCATATTTTCATATGGGATCCACCTATTATGAGTCATCCATCTCTCCGTGTTTAAGATATCAAATGCCCGACGATTAATTTAAATTACTAACAATTTTAATTAATCATCCTCTTGATCATTGACTAGTACCACTCAACTTTTTCATCATGTTGGACCATAGTCCACTTGCAAGATTTAACATGATGAACCTTATGAGCTCAACAAGGGGGCATCATCATCCTGATTGACCAGGACACGGATTCCGTCAATAATCAATGACACACCATGTAGATAATATTATTTTCCAACATACCGGGCCTATCGATCTAGCAGAATAGATCTTGCTCATTGGTAAATAAAAGAAAATAATAATTAAATACATGTGCCCATTATTATTTCGGGATTTAGAGATTGTACTTCATAATATAAAACCGAGGTCTAATCCAATTTATAAAGTCAATATAAAATTGGATGACCTCTCTTTTGGTCTTACTCAATGCACACGAAGTGCACTAATGTAATTCTATAATTAAGACAAACCATACCTAATTACACTACAACTATCCCGATAGTTTGTCCAATTCCATCTCGGTTGTGAGCCTCTTACTTATACTTCTGCAAGGAGTTGATAACATGATCTTTTGTGCATCACCACGCACCATGTTATCTACAATGCAAAGTATGAGACATTTTGTGCACATACTAATATAAATATACAACTTGTTATTTTGTGATTCTCTTTCAAAAATGTAAATGTTCTTAACCAAAAGCAAGACTTTTAGTATACATCCTAACACGAGGTACTTAGGCTTGGTACGGGTGCTACGGACGCCCAAGCAAGAAATAAAACCTTAATACCACGCGGTGCTGCGGATGCCCGAGGTACTTAGGCTTGGTCTGGGTGCTACAGACGCCCGACCAAGAAATAAACCCTAATATCTAGAGGTGTTGCGGATGCCCGAGATACTTAGGCTTAGTCCGAGGGCTACGGATGTCTGACCAAGAAATAAAACTCTAATACCTCGCGGTGCTGTGGATGCTCAGGGTAAGTAGGCGGGGTCCAAGTGCTGCGGACGCCCGACCCAGAGCCAAGCAGACCCTACAACCTCTGACCCTTAATTGCAAGAGGCTAGGGGAATGTATGAGAAGAAAGATAACACATAACAAACCAGATATGGAACAACGCCCTCGGACAAAGGAAATAAGCATGATATCTGATTATTGCTCGAAGCGCTTATATGTCAAAGGTAACAAGTGTCTCCCTTCATTTCTGCGGGGAATATATTGACAAAGACATCTCAAGGAAAGACAAAAAATAGGGGATACAAGCAGTGGACCCGGTAGAGGAGGCCACTCCTTTACCCGGGCTCTCCTCTATCACCCCATCACCCCTACCTGGTCGCTTAGCTCGGAATCGTCTTCCGGTGGCAGGTGAGTGGGGAGTCATCTTTCTTATGGTCTTCACTCCTGAGTCTTCGGCCACGGCTGGGACTTCTTGGGCCTCCATTCTGATGACCACTCACAGGAATCAGGAACGACTTGGGGTACATCGGGTAAGGGACAAAACAGTTCCATTCAAAGACCCCGATGACTTCTTACATTCAACTCCTCCTCGGATGGCAACCTACTCCATGCCATCCAACTCACACTTAGAAACACAAGAAGAATTGCAAAATACAAAGGGAGGAAAAGAACAGTAGCGGATACAACGCCTCCTCGGATGGCAACCTACTCCATGCCTGACTGACGCCTGAGGTGGACAGTCGGTCGATGCCCAAAACTCGGGGAGTTGAGCGATCAGGAGGTGGAGAGCATTTGAAATAAGTCGGGGAGCCACCAACAAGAGACACTTTCTGATATAAAGTCCGGGGAAGTTTGCTATGCTCTTGGGGGAAAGAGATGACATCATCTTTGCTATGCTCCCCGGCGAAAAATGTGATGTCTCTTCTGGGCTCTTTGGTGGGACAGGTGGTTCCACCTCTGCTGGGCTCTCTAGTGAAACATACTACATCATCCCTGCTATGCTCTCCGGTGGGATAGATGATCTCTGCCAGAAGGGTAAAAGGTGGAGAATGTACCGACACGCTATAAGCTTCACAGGTGGTTCTGAGAGCACCGAGCTTCACCTATACTGAAGGGGTTGCGCGCCCCTCTAGGCAGCAAACCTCTCCCCTCGCAGACCTCGCCTCCGGGCCGCGACCTCTTTCTCCTTCCTTGGTCATGGGATCTAACAAGAGGAGGAAGGAGAGATGAAGGAGGAAAAGCGGTTGGGCCTTCCACCTTTATAGTGGTAGCCATCCTTTCGCATTTAATGAGGGCAGTGCAGGGGTCATAATGGACTCCAATCTTGAAGTGTCGCCTCTTTTATGTCACCATCAATGGATACACTTGTGTGGTGCCTCGGAATTCGTGAACCTATATGGATCACTTCAAGAAACTGCCTGGGGCTCAGAGACGATTGTTCAGATTCGGCGAACTCGCCAAACACTCAATAGAGAAAGGAACCAATATGGGTCCCACATGTGCATAGCTTCCGGCCTGGCGGTTGAACTTTCGGGGCTACCTTGGAAGATCCACACACAAGGTCGAGCCCACAAAGCTCCTGAAGTTATCTCGGTCAAGGAGACATCTGGTGTTGGGGCAATCTTTGGGTCCCTGAAATCAACCTAAGAGGTTGCTTGGGACAAGAATTGGCTCCCTGGCTCCAGTAAAAGAGCCAAAAAGACACTCAGGATGAAGAGCCAAACAAAAAAGGAATACTCAGAGCAATAAGACGAAAAAGGTTTTCATTATGAAGCAAAATGGGTACAGTCGAAAGAAGATAGTAAGCATTGACAGGAAAAAGGCAAGGCCCGGAGGGGAAAATAGCTCTATATTTCCTACAACTCCTTGTCTTCTGGCGAGAGGTCATCCCAGACCCGGCCAATACTCATAAAGCTCAGGTTAGCATCCGGCAGCAGGAGTTGGGCCTTCTTTAGCTGGTCAACGGCTCCATGGAAGCTCTGCTTCAAGCGCTTCATTACTTGGCCAGCCAGGATATCACCAAGTTCGTCCAACTCCAAGAACTTAGCCTTGAATTTCGCCTCAGGCTCCTTGAGACGGGAGTCCTCGGCTGCCCGGAGATCACGGATTTCGGTCGCAACTCCTTCTTGGGCAATCTTTAACTGAGCTACCTCGAAGGACAGTTTATCCTAGTCTTCCAGGGCTTCTCTGAGTCTTTCCGAAGTAGCCAGGGTTTCCGATCGTGCCTAGGCTGCATTGTTGAAAACTGAAATTTTCAAAGGGCTTATTTGTAATTTTTTAAACTTGGAGGGCCTTTATGTAAAATTGCTAAAAAAAATTTATTTAAAACCCAGCCCGTGCCCTAACTCCTCCCGAACCCCTCTCCTCTGCGCCGTTTCTTCCCCTCTGCCTGACGCCGACACCGCAACCCGCCGAACGCCGCCGCATCCAACCTCTCTTCATCCTCTTCTCCTGTCTTCTCCGACGCACAAGAACAGAGCGCCGCACGCCCGTGCGTCGCTGCCTCGCGTGGAACCCTAGCCGACGCCGCGACACGCTGCCGACGCTGCCTCTACTCCTCACTACCGGTGTAGGATCTAGGTAAGGTTCTGAATTTGGAATTTTGACTTGGGTTTTGGTGTGTTGTTTGGTTTGTATCCATCTTGAATGAAATTCTTGATGATGCTGCGGATTTGGGTTGATTAGAGGCAGTATCTGAGTTAATCAGGTTAAACCGAATGTAGATCAGTATAGCTGTAATCTTTGGGGTGGTCCTTTGGTAGAGTTAGGTTTTTTACAGTTCACCGATCATAGCAGTATCGGGTTTGTGACTTAAAGATGGCACCATAAGCGTCATTGTGATGTTCTGTTCCTTTATTCTGTTTGGTGTAAAAAAAATTGCGTGGAGGATTAACTTGAAACTGAGATTTTGATCAACAGGTGTGTTTTGGTTCTTAACTTGATTTACATGATTTAGATCTATTTCCTATTGGAAGTTATATTTAGGGGAAATTGAGTTAATGGTGTTATTGTGATTCTTGAAGGTTGATTATGTGTGGTGGATTTGTTTAGGGTTACATAATGAATTAAATTGGGGACTAATCGAAGTAATCATTAATTAAGTAAATTAATGATCGAAATGATTAAGGGTTCCTTCTAGTTGGATTTGGAATTTATTTTAACTACTTGCTGGATATAATAATTAGGTAAACTTTTATATTTACCCAGGACCTTGATTCAGAGTCATACTGTTGGTCACGAGGAGGTTCTCGTTTACGGACTTCTACAATTATAAGGCGGGTACTCCTCCTTTGTACTTGAGTAGTTTCTTTTACCTTAAAGCATGGCTATTTTGTGTCTTATAGGTTGCTTGACATTATTCTTTGTTGTTTGTTATTTTAAGCTCACTGTTGATACTTATTCTTCGTTGATTTTCGAGTATTCAAAATTTGTATCTGTACAGTCCTCTGTTGATTTTCTGTTCTGTAAAGTGCCGCTTGTATGCGAGTACTTAGAAGTCCATTAAACACAGATAGATTTATTTGGCATTAGAAATATCCTTCCTAGTAGTGTAGGTGCATAACCATTAGTTTTCAATTTCTAGTTTGTGTATTGATGCATCGTTGTTACTTGATGGATTTTGTTGCATCATTGTTTCTCCGGTTGTTCGTGCATCTTGTAGCATGCACCATATCTACACGTTGCATACTAACGACTGTTGAGCTTCCATATGGTTAAGCCGTCGTTAGTCATTTTGTTGCTCAATTTACTCAACCACTTGTTGTCATGGTAGTTGCTAGAGTGCGAGCATCTGTCCTGTTATGTCACACATGTTGTAGTTGTAGGCAAACAGTGACACCCTCACCGTTGTTTTCGAGGGATACTGTAGCTGTTGATAGCTCCCCCTATGTATCGGGTCTGGAGTGTTGACTCCCTAGCATCCTGTCCACTCAACCACACCTTCTGTGGTATTTATTGTTGGAGTGCGTACAGTTGTCACAGCCCTACCCACTCGGTCACACAGATGGGATGTGTTGGCGGCTTGACTGGCGTCAGGGGTGACACATGTCATTGCATCATGTGCATACGTATTTTGTTTATGCATTTTCCTGTGATTGTTGCATTTATATGGCCTATGGTTGTTGCACTTGATTGACATGCATGTGTTAAAATCGAAAATTTTAAAGGGCTTAGTTGTAATTCTGAAACTTGGAGGGCCTTTTTGCAAAAAGACCAAAACTAATATAAAAGCCCTAAAACCCCTCTCCCTTGGCAGTTCCTTTTCCTCTCGACGCCGCCCCCTTTCCCTTCGGTAGCGAGCGACGCCGACGCCGAGCCCCAGCGAGCAACGCCGACGCCGCCACCCCTTCGCCGGTGCTGAGTCCTTCTTCGCGAGGTGGTGAGTTTTCTTCTCCCTCACGTGCACATCGTCGATTGTCGCCCTTCTTTCTCCCGGCCACAATCCCTAATCTCCTCTCTTATGTGTTGTTGCTCGAAACCAGCATGCCGGCAGTCCTTGCCTGACGAGCGAAGTCGACGAACTTCCTTCCTTGGCCACCACCAAACGGAAAACAACAACCTACAATTTGAACTCACCGCCCTTGTTGCTTGCGCCGACCACTAACCAAGGTAAGGGATTAAAAGTTGGTTGTTTGGTTGGGAGATTAGTTGAGTTGTATGTTGGTTTAGGGTTTCAAATTCGAATTTTTGCTTTGATGGTTGGTTTTAGGGTTTTCCGATCACTACCCTGTTGGCCTACTTCCCCTATTGATTAAATGGGTTTTTGTCTAAGTTTTGATCGGAGTACTGTAATTACAGTTGGAATTGGGTTGTGGTAGTTGGAATTGCTCCTTGTTGGTTTTTAATTCCTTTGAGCTATTCAAGTTATGCTCTGTGTTTGGTGTGTGCCGTGAGTGTTTGCTTGAAGATTTTGATATTGGATTTCATTGTTTAGGTTACCGTGAGCTTGGCCTGAGGTTGATATTGAGGAGTTTAATTATATGGTATTTGAGCCCGTAAATTGGATTTGCTTGGTAATGAATTAATGGATGTAATTAAAATGGTTTTGTTTGTAAGGAAGCTAGTTATGCGCTGTAATTAGTTAACTATTTTAACTACTCGTACACATGGCTAAAATTTAATTCTTGATACAGGACCTTGATTTGGAACTAGTTCAGTTGATCGTGGAAGGTTCTAGTTTATGGACTTCTGAAATTATGGCGGGTACTTCTCCTTTGTACTCGAGTAGTTTTCTTTACCTTAAAAGCATGGCTATATTATGTCTGATAGTTTGCTTGACCTTGTTCTTTGTCGTTATTTAAAACATCGCCGTTGAGACTTATTCTTCGTTGATCTTCGAGTGCTCCCAAATTCATATCTGTACAGTCCTCTATTGGTTTTCCGTTCTGTAAAGTGCAGCTTGTACGCTAGCACTTAGAAGTCCATTAAACACAGATAGGTTTATTTGACATTAGAAATACCCTACCTAGTAGTGTAGGTGCATAATCGTTGGTTTTCGATTTCTGGATGGTTGTATTGATGCATCGTATACTTGTTGGATTTTGTTGCATCGTTGTTTCTTCGGTTATTTGTGCATCGTATAGCATGCACCATACTTGCACGTTGCATACTAACGACTGTTGGGCTTACATTTGGTTAAGCCGTCGTTAGTCATATTGTTGCTCGATTCACTCAACCACTTGTTGTCGTGGTAGATATTAGAGTGCGAGCATCTGTCCTGTTATGTCAAACAGTGACACCCTCACCGTTGTTTTTAGAGGGATGAGTCGTTGGTGGCTCACCCTCACCGTTGTTTGTTTTTGAGGGATATTGTAGTTGTGATAGCTCCCCCTAGGTATAGGGGTCTGGAGTGTGGGCTCCCCAGCATCCTGTCCACTCAACCACGCCTTATGTGGTATTTGTTGTTGGAGTGCGTACAGTTGTCACAGCCCTACCCACTCGGTCACACAGATGGGATGTGTTCACGGCTTGACTGGCGTCAAGGGTGACACATGTCATTGCATCATGTGCATACGTATTTCGTTTATGCATTTCCCTGTGATTGTTGTATTTATATGAGTTATGGTTGTTGCACATGATTGACATGCATGTATATCTTGGTTTTATTGTTATTGCGTCGTTTTACACCTGTTTAGTTATTATTCGATTTTATACCATGTCGTATTATATTGGTTATACATGATTAGGTAAATTCTAAATTCTTATGGACTGTACACTGTTGATTTCTCTACTCCGTTATCCTTATTAATCTATGTTTATTTGTCTACTCATATACCCGCAGAGTCCGCCCGGACTCACCACCCCTGTTTTACTTTTTGTTGTTTCAGATAGCAGGTAGAAGTATTTCTTGGAGCCAGGAGAGGATCCAGTTGCCGGTCCCCAGTGTCGAGTTGAGATATTTTTTGGTATTCAGTTTAATTGTTTGCTTTCAGTACTTGTAGTTGCATTTTATTCATTATCGGGTTTTGTCGTTATCAGAGTCTTTTGGTGTTCTCTTTGGATTGTAGTTTCACTTTATGTTTATGGTGGCTGAGCCACCCATTATCACTTATTCTAATATAAACTGCATGGTTATGTTTACTTCTATATATGTGATGCTAGCCGCATGTGGCTAAGTTTTTATGGTGAGATATATGTATAATTGCCCCATATTGTCCGCCGTACAGGGGAGATGCTGCCCGATTTTCGAGGAAGCATATGCCTCTGGGGGCGTGACAATTTTTGGTATCAGAGCCCAGTTTGCGAGTTCCTTTGGGATCTGTGGATTTTTATGATGTTGTTTTTGGTCCGTCAGTTTGTTAAAGTTTTGCGATGTTTTGGTGTCTGTGGGTTTATGGAGTTGTTTTACGAGGTCAATCTGTATGTTACAGATTTGTTTATTTTTGCGGAGTCTTTTTCTTGAGGGTTGACGAAGTTGTTTTGTTTTACGAGGTCTATCTGTAGTTTACGGATTTATTTTTCCGGAGTCATTTTCTAGTTATGGTTGTGATGGGACTTGGCTACGACGAGATCTCTCCCGGCAAACAAGAAGTAAGTAGATTTTTTTTTGATTTTGATAAAATTATATCTAAGTAATGCGGGGAAATGAACTCTGTGTCACTTGTCTGAATCTTAATAAGTATCATTAACCAGATACTCTAGTTGTATGTAAAACTGAGTGCAACCTTGGAACTTCAAAATGGTTTAGGTCTGATGCTTGGTCTGAGAAATGATGCCCTTTTGACTTCTCACGAATATATCATTATGGCTGCCTTTTGTTACTGCTTCATATTTCTAATTGACTACCATTTGATGGTTGATGTACGGTAGCAGTAAATATTATATTGGAAAAAAAATGTATGTGTTTCGATATACCTATTTATTTATGAAACTTGCCACCACATTTTTACAAAGCATACAGACTTGTACCTACTTAACCTTGGTGGTTGTACTAATTAACTCCCTAGCTAGCTCACTAATAAGTTCACACAGTACATGCTTCTCTAAATCCCTTGTAATTTCATCTTTCTGGAGTGACGCGGCTATGATGATGTTTCATGCTTCATGAAACATGATGTTTTACTTCATGTTTCATGATGCTGCTCCAAGCAATGTTCCACATGCAGTTGATATCTGGCTTTCGGTTCTCAATGTCTCTCTCAAGGAGCATATACAGAAATTCCGCGTTGTCATCACTAACTGTACTTTCGTTTGAAAATTTAAGACACTCAAAGTTGTTATTCAGCTCCTTCATGTTTCATGGTGAATAAAGCATCTCCATGGCTTGAACGTTCTCTCTTCTCCCTATTTTCCTCATTCTGGCAAACCTGGTCCATTTGCTTCACATATTTCCTGCTTCTGCCCCTTTGTGTAGTTGCAATTATTACCCTCTTTTTGTTCTTCTTCTAAATTAGATAGTTGTGGCTCTGTGTCTAAACTGAGTGAAACTTTTTGATTCTGTGATGTCACAGAATCTTCTTTGATCATATCATTAACCTGTGAAAAAGATATGAGAGCTAGCAGAACAAAAAAAACAAAAAAAAACAATTATGTATTTTCAGTCATCTTTTATGCAGATCAACTTAATTCCGTATATTAATTGGGTAGAGGAAAGGATAACTTACATGTTGCTCTTCAACTAATATATCCTGTAGTATGTTTTTGTCTCCACCAGAATCTACTTGGTGGTTCCTGCGTATGATGTTGCTTCGTAACTGTTTCTTGCAAGCTAATTGTTTGTACTTGATTTTTTCTAGTTCTTACCATCTCTACTCCAGAATCTGACACGGTCCAATATCATAACTGAAAAAAAAAATCTTCAGACTTTATATCATAACCCATTGGGAAGTAGTTGTAATGCAATCTATGATATCTCAAAAATGATAAGGATTTAGTATTTTGCCTCTCAACTACACTAAACAATGTAAAGGTTTTAGATGTAACTAATCCCACCTAGGAAAGTAGAAAAGAACAGATCAAAATCATCAGACAACAATATAAAGAATTCTCAAAACACACCCATATACACAAACGAATTATGTAAAAAGGAAAAAACAAAAAAATTTAAAAAAAAATCAATTCTAAGTAATGTTGGATCGAGAAAGACCGATAGAGGGGGGTGAATATCGAAAAATGTTCGGATTTAAAAGAAAGAGTAAGTGCACGGCGGAATAAAATCAAACAACGCAAACACCAAGGTTTTACTTGGTTCGGAGCCTGGGTCGACTCCTACTCCAAGGCTCACGGTCGTTGACCGTTTACTTTGGGCAATTCTATAGTGCACAAAACGGTTACAGAGTGAGATTACAAAATTACTGTAAATAGAAATATACACTTTGTTTTACCAACTCCCGGTGTAGATCGAGTTTCGGTGCAGTGGGAGGTTGACGGCGCTTCGTACTTGAGTCGGGAAGTTTCCGGAGCAGAGCGCGGTCGTCAGAGCGTTTGGATGCGTTGAATGAAAGCAGTGTACTGAAGAGGAGGGTCTAGGGCCCTTTTTATAGTGCCTGGGGGCGCCCTGGTCGACAGGGGCGCCCCCCCAGGTGGCAGCAGATCCACACAAGGCGCAGTCAACGACTTATCCCTTGAACCTCGGGATAGGGTCTTGACGGGGCGCCCTGGACGCTGGGGGCGCCCTGGTTGACTCGGCCAACTCTTATCCGCAGCGCTGAAGTCTCTTGCGTAAGAGTGGCTGGGGGCGCCCTGGGTGCTGGGGGCGCCCGGGACAGCGGGGGCGCCCTGGGTGCGCAGTGCAGACGCGGCAGCAGCTTAACTCTTCAGTTGGTTTGCCATGGGGGCGCCCGGGACAGCGGGGGCGCCCTCAGAATGTACTGTCGAGGTTCATTTGCTTTCTTTGTGTTTTGTGTTCACCTTGGGGGCGCCCGGGACACTCCGGGCGCCCTGGTCAGCAGTTGCCTCTTTCCTTTGAGGCATTCTGAGCTGCAGACACACGTTCCTTCGGTCTTGCTTCCAGGGTTAGTCCAAAACACAATAAAGCAAATATTTAATTTAATTTATACAGCCTCAGCTGTCTTGGTTCTGACTTTGGTCTCCAAAATGGAGCCTTAGGTCGAACTGACGCCTAATGTTCCCTCAAGGGGAACGCGTCCTTACCTACTCCTCTCGGGAGAATTTACCTGGTGCCAACCGGATCCTCCAGTTGGACTTTTGCCTGGCAGCCCTTCGCCAGGTCTTGGTTTTTGCCTAGCAGCCCTTCGCCAGGACTTGGTTTTCGCCTAGCAGCCCTTCGCCAGGACTTGGTTTTCGCCTAGCAGCCCTTCGCTAGGACTTGGTTTCCTGACAGCCTATCGTCAGGTGCCTAGCAGCCCTTCGCTAGGACTTTGTTTCCTGCACTCTCAAGCAGCATTGTTAGACAACAAATAACCCTTAACTTTGAATCCTTTGCCAATATCAAAACAAGGTTCGATCTGGTGCTTCCTGCACCAACAATCTCCCCCTTTTTGATTATGGCAACACAATTCAAAGTTAAGGAAAAAGATAGCAGTTTAAGCATAAAGGTTAAGACTAATAAAACATATCAATTCGTAACAGTCTAAACCCAAATGTAATTTGAACAGTGAAAAGAGAGAGAGAGAAAAATTTCTCATGCTCATTCTCCCCCTGAATAATTAACTTAACTCTTAACTTTGACCTTTCCTCCCCCTTTGACATATATCAAAAACAAGCATGGGTGAACAAGGTATCTAACAGGGATTTATGAGTTTTTCTAAAGTATTTTTAAAGAATCGAGTAAAAGCATTTTCAAAACTTTTTACACTTAGATAATTTACCATTATGAAAAAATTTCAGGCTTAAAAAAATTTACAACTTTATAAGGAAAAAAAATTTACTTAGGCAAAATTTCCAAGTTTCCAAAATTTAAAAAAAAAATTTCAAGAAATTTTTCACGCTTAGAAAATTTTCAAGAAAAGGATTTTTCAGGCTTAACAAGTTTTTTAAACTTTGGAGCAAGTACTTTTTAGAAGAATTTGAAAATTAAGTGTCAAGTACTTGATTGAGAAAATTAAGAAAAAAAAATACCCGTTAAATACTTAAGTACTTAGAAATGATTTTTGAAAAGAATGATTTTTGAAAAGAATTGTTAAGTACTTAGAAATATTATTCAATACTTAAAATGATAAAGTTAAGTATTTAACTTGATTTGGGAGAATATGTTTTTGAAAAAGAATTAAGTGCTTAATATGTTTTTGAAAGAGTTAAGTAAGTACTTAAAACATTTTGAAAAAGAAGTTAATACTTTTTGAAGAGAGACAAAGAAAATTTAAATTTAAAAATTTTGATTCCCACTCTTCTTTCCAATCTCTCCCCCTGGATATATATCAATAACGGAATATGTTTTGAAAGAAGTTTTGAGAAGAAATTGTGTATCAGAGCTTATGAGTTTTGAAAACATAAAAATACTTGGTATAACTCTTAAAAGCATAGCAAAAGCTTAAATTTCCAGATTAAGTCCATTTTGAAGAGTATTATGAAAAAAAAATATTTTGTATTTGTAAAAAAATTTTGAAAAAGAGTTTTGAAAAGATTTTTCAAGTACTTTTGAGATAAATTATGATTTGAAATACATACGTACTTTTAGAAAAGTATTAGATTTTTTTTTTTGAAAACAAAATATTTCACTTGACTCGGTTTCTTTTCCAGTCTGACACAATCCTAGGAAACCTTGTTAACTACAAGGACATTTCCCTAAGTGTCCTGGAAATTTTCAAACTCAAGTAAATTTTAAAAAAAAATGATAGTACTTAAAAATATATGCTAAAAAAGTGTGTGAACTTTTGAAGGTTCAATGTTTTACTTAACTTGGTTCATTTTCCAGTCTGACACCATCCTAGGAAACCTTGTTGACTACAAGGAAATTTCCTAAGTGTCCTGGAAATTTTCCAACCTAAGTAAATGTTATTTCGAAAACAATTTCATAAGTCACACAAATTCTAACAAATAGTATTTTGAAAAACTTAGATTTTTGCAAGAGTTTGAAATAAAGCATGTTATTAAATAATTCCTTTAATTTTGACCTCCCCCTAAACTTGACTCAGTCCTGGGAAGCTTGTTGACCACAAGTACTCTTCCTTTGAGTCTTAAGGTTTGAGTCAGATTAGAAAGAACTGTTTAACAAAGATATAAGTAAAAAGAAACTTTTTCTGAAGTTTTTCTTTTGACTTAGACTCCCCCTTAATTTGACACATCCTAGGAGTCCTTGAAGATCATGAAGTGGACCTTTCCTCTGTGTCTTTAGGGTTTGTCAAGATCAAAAGAAGCACTTTTGAACCATCTTCTGAGTATGATAACTTTCAAGGAGATAAATTTTTGAAAACTCAATTTGGAATAACACAGTTTAAAAAATTTGAAATGGTAATAATTTTTCCAAAGCGATAGTAATATATTAAGGTTTTTGAATCAACTTTTGAAAGCCTTATTTTGATATGAAAATAAGTTTTAAAGCATAAGGATTTTGAGAAATCAAAAAACCTTTAGAAGAACTCCCCCTGTATCAAACAAGGTTCGACTTTATCTAAGACCTTAGTGTTGACTAGGTTTGACCATGTTAATCATGGTTTGACTATGTTGGAATTATCCTCTGAATTAAAACACAACATAAAAGAAATTTTAATTGAACTTAATTTTCCTGTCTCACCCAATCTAGGATTTTCAAACAGTTAACCTTAAAAGTTCTTTGTGAGACAGGTTTGAAGGTAAAAATTAATTTTGAAAAGGAATTTTCATTTATTTTGAAAAAAGTTATTTAATTTTGAAAACAGATTTGATAAAAAAAATAAGTTTAGAAGGCAGAAATTTTGAACACTGATTAAGTGATTTTTGAAACAGAATAAGTTTGAAAAATAGAAATTTTGAAAACAGATTATAATCTATAATTATTTGAAATTTGTGTTAGATTCGAATTTGACAAAAGATAATTTGAATTTGAATTTCAGAAATTGGCTTCCAGGTCTTGGCGAGGCACTAGGCCTTCTTTGGCCGTAGCCTTATGGGATCATCCACCCTTTCCTAGACAAAGTCTTTTAATGAAATTTCATTTTCAAATTAAATTAGGTCATTTTCTGGTCTAACTAGCTTGGGTCTTGGATCGGTAGCTTCAGCTGGTTTCACCAGTCTAAAGAGACCAAGTAGACTTGATCTTATTAGAGTTGGTTTCCCCAACGTACTATCATCTCACCTCCTCCCAATACTATGTTTTCAAATTTCAAGTAATTGGTTAAGTCCTTAAGCTATCTAGTCCTATGAATAGCCAAAATAAAACTTCAGATAATGTCATAGTGAAGAGAAATTTCTGGATTTTCTAAGTTTGCAAAATTATTAATCAGTTTTTCTTGTATATCAATTTTAATTTTCAAAGTCTCATTTTCTTGTCTTAACATTTTGAATTTTGACTTTGCTAATATACATGATTTCATTAAGTTATCTAAGCATGCATCCATATCTAAATTTGACCAAGGGAGACTAATTAAACTATGAGTGTTCAAGGTAAAGAGTGGATTTGTATATAAATTACAGTTACCCATCTTGGTTGGTTGCCCTGGATCTTTGTAACTTTTATCTGTGCATTCATCTTTGTAATGCCCAAACTCCTGACACTTGAAGCATTGGATGCGACTCTTGTTCTTTCGTGCTTTTGGAGCTCGTTCCTTTGTCGCCGTCGGTGGTATCGTTTGAATCTTTCGAGTAGGACACTTAGTTTGGTAGTGCCCTCTCTCCCTGCATATGTAACAAATTATATGATTTTTAAAATTCAAATTTGTAATTTTACCTTTTGATTCCTTATTAGGAATCTCCCCCTTAATTGTTGCTATCTCGGATCTAAATTCATCTTCTGATTCCGTGTCTGAGTCGGACTTGGGTACCGGTTGAAGCTCCTTCTTTGGTGGTTCTCTTGGAGTTTTCCCTGCAAAAGTTATACCTTCCTCGACCATTGCAGTATCAGCTTGATTATTTGATTCTAATTTAGAAAAGAATTTGAAATTGGTTACCATCTCAGTCAGTTCGTCATCTGATTCTGCTGGTTCATTTCGACTCTGGGTTCAGGTTCAGACTCTGACTCGGCTATCTGTGTTTGGATCGAGAGTGCGAGATAACTTACCTGATCTTCTTCTTCATCTGAGATTTCTTGATGAAGATTGATCAATTTCTCCCAAATTTCTCTAGCACATCCAAATGAACCGACTAGCTTGAGTTGTTCGTTGGTTAGACCGCATTGAAGAATTGCAGTTGCTCTTGCATCAGTCTCAATTTGGTTGAGGGTTGGTTCATCCAGTTTGTCCCATGCAATTGATAGTCCATCTTCTGTAGGGAGGTGGAACCCTGTTTGAATGATCATCCATATGTCCATATGGGTCTTCAGATGGAACTCCATTTGACTTCTCCAAGAATTGAAGTTTTCACCGGAGAAGAGAGGTGGACGAACGCTGTTCCATTCTTGATTGGCCATTTAAAAACCCTTGCACACAACAGAATTAACCGAAATGTGCCAAGACTTGGTCTTGGATTAGTAGTGCGGGATGAATAAATAAATAAAAAAATTTCAAGGGGTGTTGCACCAACCTTGAAAATTTTAACGAAAAAAAATTGAGAAAGAGTATGAAAGAAATCCGAAAAATTTTCAAACTGGTGGTTGCACCAAGTTTGAATTCCCTGCTCTGATACCACTTGTTGGATCGAGAAAGACCGATAGAGGGGGGTGAATATCGGAAAATGTTCGGATTTAAAAGAAAGAGTAAGTGCGCGGCGGAATAAAATCAAACAACGCAAACACCAAGGTTTTACTTGGTTCGGAGCCTGGGTCGACTCCTACTCCAAGGCCCACGGTCGTTGACCGTTTACTTTGGGCAATTCTATAGTGCGCAAAACGGTTACAGAGTGAGATTACAAAATTACTGTAAATAGAAATATACACTTTGTTTTACCAACTCCCGGTGTAGATCGAGTTTCGGTGCAGTGGGAGGTTGACGGCGCTTCGTACTTGAGTCGGGAAGTTTCCGGAGCAGAGCGCGGTCGTCAGAGCGTTTGGATGCGTTGAATGAAAGCAGTGTACTGAAGAGGAGGGTCTAGGGCCCTTTTTATAGTGCCTGGGGGCGCCCTGGTCGACGGGGGCGCCCCCCCACGTGGCAGCAGATCCACACAAGGCACAGTCAACGACTTATCCCTTGAACCTCGGGATAGGGTCTTGACGGGGGCACCCTGGTTGACTCGGCCAACTCTTATCCGCAGCGCTGAAGTCTCCTGCGTAAGAGTGGCTGGGGGCGCCCTGGGCGCTGGGGGCGCCCTGGGCGCTGGGGGCGCCCTGGGCGCTGGGGCCGCCCGGGACAGCGGGGGCGCCCTAGGTGCGCAGTGCAGACGCGGCAGCAGCTTAACTCTTCAATTGGTTTGCTATGGGGGCGCCCGGGACAGCGGGGGCGCCCGGGACAGCGGGGGCGCCCTCAGAATGTACTGTCGAGGTTCATTTGCTTTCTTTGTGTTTTGTGTTCACCTTGGGGGCGCCCGGGACACTTCGGACGCCCCTGGTCAGCAGTTGCCTCTTTCCTTTGAGGCATTCTAAGCTGCAGACACACGTTCCTTCGGTCCTTCTTCCAGGGTTAGTCCAAAACACAATAAAGCAAATATTTAATTTAATTTATACAGCCTCAGCTGTCTTGGTTCTGACTTTGGTCTCCAAAATGGAGCCCTAGGTCGAACCGACGCCTAATGTTCCCTCAAGGGGAATGCGTCCTCACCTACTCCTCTCAGGAGAATTTACCTGGTGCCAACCGGATCCTCCAGTTGGACTTTTGCCCGGCAGCCCTTCACCAGGTCTTGGTTTTTGCCTAGCAGCCCTTCGCCAGGACTTGGTTTTCGCCTAGCAGCCCTTCGCCAGGACTTGGTTTTCGCCTAGCAGCCCTTCGCTAGGACTTGGTTTCCTGACAGCCCATCGTCAGGTGCCTAGCATCCCTTCGCTAGGACTTTGTTTCCTGCACTCTCAAGCAGCATTGTTAGACAACAAATAACCCTTAACTTTGAATCCTTTACCAATATCAAAACAAGGTTCGATCTGATGCTTCCTGCACCAACAAGTAATAGAGGAATTATCACAAACAATAGTATTATTACATGATTATCTATCTCTTCACATTTTTCCCACTTCCTTGTCTTTTATGCCATTATTCCATATCTGAAGCTTCAACAATATTTCTTGTGTGAAGGAAATTTTTGTCAGTATAAGTCATAGACAAATTATCTCAAACATGAATCTTCTGATTACACAGATTTATCTCTTCTAATTTTGCACTTTGTCATCTTTTATGATACTATCCCAAGTTATGAACCCAGATATGGGCTATTTAATCTGGTATTATCCACAAAACCAGTTATGGAGCTAGTAATGTTTTAATAAATTTATATGTTTTGTGCTATTGATATAGGTATCTGCTACTACTTCAATTCCTTTCTGATAAACGAAAATGTTGCTTTGTTGATTTAGGTTTATCCCTGAAAGAAAGTAAACTTCTTTCATATAGAAAGGATATAATTGGAACCAACAACGCTTGCAATATTCAAGGAGGGGGCAATAGTCTCAATGCTTAGTTATGTTTATTTTAAGGGTCTGGATTTTCATATGTAAGGAGGTAGCTTCATGACTATATAATCAAGTCATCTTCTCAATATTCAAGGAGGGGGCAATAGTCTCAATGCTTAGTTATGTTTATTTTAAGGGTCTGGATTTTCATATGTAAGGAGGTAGCTTCATGACTATATAATCAAGTCATCTTCTCAGATTTAAACCTTATATTCAATCCTAGCTCTGAAATATTTTTTTTTCTTCGGTTGTAACCACCGTATAGCCAAATATCCTGACAGTGTCTTTCCTAGTGCTTATTGTATAGTTTCTATCATACATAAGGTTCACATTTTAATTTAAAACAATCTAAAGAAAATGGTTACAAGTGATTCAATATTGGATCATCATCATCATCAGATATGTTTGTCCTAACTCCCAATCCTATTCATGTAGCTCTATATAGGATGCTATAGTGATTAACTTGAAAAAAAAACAAAAACAAAAGGTAACATAGAGTTATGATTTGCAATTAGATCAATTGGAACTGTGGAATCAAATACTAAGCTGTGTTACCCAACGTGACCACAAAACTTTTGTCCAACCTTACACTAACATATGAGACTCACCGACACATATTGTGTTGCTTGTATCTTATGCGATATGGGTTATTCTATAGGTTAGTCACCTGTGCTCTTGGTCAACATGTGTTCTCTTAGCCAACATGTTATGCAACAAAAGGAATTAAATTTGATTCCAAATCTCGAGCATGGGGAAAGGAATAAGAGTTAAAGATCTATAAATTAGGTCCCCACGAGGATCCGGAGTGGTTAGTACATGAGAGTGTTGTCCAAGAGGTCTGGGGATCAAATCCTGGCAAAGCCAGTATGTCCGTCCTCCTCACGCACTAGCCATAGCATCCGACCTAGTAATCCCCGGGGTTATGGTGTAGTGGTAGAATTGAGTTGGATTAACCATATTGGGAATTAGGAAGTTAACCTAATTATGATGATTAGGTTAGGAAGTAACACGTTGTTACTTAAAATTTACTTAGGTAGGTGGTATGATTTAGATTTATTTTAGTGATTAGTTATGTGTAGATCAGTTGTGCCTAGCATATTAGTCTTCAGTTTACTAGCCTCAGCAGATGGTCGAAGCTACAAGTTACCAGACTCAGCAGACGGTGGGAGCTCCAGCACTTCAGACTATGTAGCCAGCAGCAATTCAGATGATTCAGCCACTGCCTCTTCAGACGATGCCACCATCAGTTCCAGAGATGGATCGGGTTTACACGCTCACCAGAGAGAAGGCACAGCAAGTCGATGAATCAATTTTCCGAGATATTAAAGAGCTATAGGGTATCTACGTGTAGGTCACTGCTTGTAATTGGGTAGCTACTGTTAGAGAGATATGGGACATTTTCCAATATGGTAGATAACGCTTTTGGCTTGAAATCAGGGTTGAGGTTGACCATAAAAGACGCGGACCCATAGAGTTCTCCATTAGCGATCACGTATTCTTATGAGTATCATCCACGAAAGGGGTGATGAGGTTTGGGTTGCGAGGTAAGCTAGCTCCCCACTATATTGGACCCTTCCAGATTTTGGAGCGGATTAGAGCTGTCGTTTATCGTTTGGCGTTACCACCGTCTTTGGCTGGAGTTTACGACGTGTTTCATATTTCCATGTTGAGGAAATATGTACCAGATTCTACACATGTGTTATCGGAGGTGCCGATCACACTTCAGCCAGACGCGACTTATGAGGAGGTGCTTATGCGGATTTTGGACCGCAAAGAGCATCGGTTGAGAATCAAGACAGTTCGGTTGGTCAAAGTTGGTTGGTAGCACCACTCTGATGAGGAAGCTACTTGGGAGCTCGAGGACACGATCAGAGCTCGCTACCCTCATCTGTTTACTTGAGGTGTGTATGGTTGGTTTCCATTTCGTATTCATATGGTATCTATGTTGTTGATATTGTGTGTTGATACTCGTTGTCGTTGATTAGTATTTGTTTTAGTTTGTTAGTGAAATTTGGGGACCAAATTTGTATTAGTGGAGGAGAATGTTAAAAACCAAAAATTTTAAAGGGCTTAGTTGTAAATTTTAAAGGGCTTAGTTGTAATTTTTGAAACTTAGAGGGCCTTTTTGCAAAAAGGCCAAAACTAATATAAAAGCCCTAAAACCCCTCTCCCTTGGCAGTTCCTTTTCCTCTCGACGCCGCCCCCTTTCCCTTCGGTAGCGAGCGACGCCGACGTCGAGCCCCAGCGAGCAACGCCGACGCCGCCACCCCTTCGCCGGTGCTGAGTCCTTCTTCGTGAGGTGGTGAGTTTTCTTCTCCCTCACGTGCACATCGTCGATTGTCGCCCTTCTTTCTCCCGGCCACAATCCCTAATCTCCTCTCTTATGTGTTGTTGCTCGAAACCAGCATGCCGGCAGTCCTTGCCTGACGAGCGAAGTCGACGAACTTCCTTCCTTGGCCACCACCGAACGGAAAACAACGGCCTACAATTTGAACTCACCGCCCTTGTTGCTTGCGCCGACCACTAACCAAGGTAAGGGATTAAAAGTTGGTTGTTTGGTTGGGAGATTAGTTGAGTTGTATGTTGGTTTAGGTTTTCAAATTCGAATTTTTGCTTTGATGGTTGGTTTTAGGGTTTTCTGATCACTACCCTGTTAGCCTACTTCCCCTATTGATTAAATGGGTTTTTGTCTAAGTTTTGATCGGAGTACTGTAATTACAGTTGGAATTGGGTTGTGGTAGTTGGAATTGCTCCTTGTTGGTTTTTAATTCCTTTGAGCTATTCAAGTTATGCTCTGTGTTTGGTGTGTGCCGTGAGTGTTTGCTTGAAGATTTTGATATTGGATTTCATTGGTTAGGTTACCGTGAGCTTGGCCTGAGGTTGATATTGCGGAGTTTAATTATATGATATTTGAGCTCGTAAATTGGATTTGCTTGGTAATGAATTAATGGATGTAATTAAAATGGATTTGTTTGTAAGGAAGCTAGTTATGCGCTGTAATTAGTTAACTATTTTAACTACTCGTATACATGGCTAAAATTTAATTCTTGATACAGGACCTTGATTTGGAACTTATTCAGTTGATCGTGGAAGGTTCTAGTTTACGGACTTCTGAAATTAAGGCGGGTACTTCTCCTTTATACTCGAGTAGTTTTCTTTACCTTAAAAGTATGACTGTATCATGTCTGATAGGTTGCTTGACCTTATTCTTTGTCGTTATTTAAAACATCACCGTTGAGACTTATTCTTCGTTGATCTTCGAGTGTTCCCAAATTCGTATCTGTACAGTCCTCTATTGGTTTTCCGTTTGTAAAGTGCCGCTTGTACGCTAGCACTTAGAAGTCCATTAAACACAGATAGGTTTATTTGGCATTAGAAATACCCTACCTAGTAGTGTAGGTACATAATCGTTGGTTTTCGATTTCTGGATGATTGTATTGAAGCATCGTATACTTGTTGGATTTTGTTGCATCGTTGTTTCTTCGGTTGTTTGTGCATCGTATAGCATGCACCATACTTGCACGTTGCATACTAACGACTGTTGGGCTTACATTTAGTTAAGCCGTCGTTAGTCATATTGTTGCTTAATTCACTCAACCACTTGTTGTCGTGGTAGATATTATAGTGTGAGCATCTGTCCTGTTATGCCAAACAGTGACACCCTCACCGTTGTTGGGGCATTTGTGGGTCGGCCGGAGGCGACGACCTCCCTCCGGCCTCCCCCGCGTGGACGACAGCAGGAGGTGGATTAGTCCCCGAAGGGATGCCCGTCCCCGGGCTGGCAGACACACCCGGAGTCTCTTGATCGACAGGTGTCTGAGGCACAGCAGGAGCCTCTGTCTACTCTGGCACGACGTACTCACTGGAGGATTCGGCAGTCCCCTCCGAGGACTCGGCTCAAGCAGAAGGTGAGACGAGAAGAATTAGAGGGGGATCCAGGGCCCCCTTGTTGGCTTCATCCCACTTGATGAGCCGGTTAATTGCCCTCGAGAGCATGATTTCCTCTGCAAGAGACAGACAACGGAACATTCGTTAGAATTAACAGACATTGATGGAAAAAATAAGCTTACCAAGGTTGGGACTGATGCGGGTCACTTTAGGGTTGAGGCCCGCGTGGTATATGATCTCCTCGCATTGTACCAGGCCTGGGTCGCTGAACTCTATGTCGGAGAGAATGCTCCTGGCTCGCTGGTAGGCGGGACCTTGTAGAAAGTTCCCTAGGAGAGGGGGGCAGGCAGATTCTCCATCCAGCGATGGGAGCTGAAAGGACTGTGGGGCAGTTGGATGAAGAAAAACTTCTCTTTCTACCCTTTATGAGAAGAAAGGAACTCTCCTAAGAACTTATGGCTGGGGTGCGTCGTAAAGCTAAAGGCCCCTTACGAGCCAATCGGAATGAAGAAGGAATGGAAAAGGCGAGGGTCAGAGGAATGTCAAAGAGTTACAGATATGGTACGCCCCACCCATTTGAGCAAAGGCGTTGGGAGCCATCTAGTGTAGAGGGATACCAAAATAGGAGGCCACATTCATGAAGAAAGGTGGAATGGGGAAATGGAGCCCTGACTCCACTTTCCCCAGAAAGAAGGTAAAGAAGCCTATGGGAGGTTCCACCGGCGTCTGGTCTACTTTAGGGATCACCACCGCCATCTCGGCCGGAATGCCGTAAGTCTCAATGGCCGCCTGTAGGGCCTCTGGCCTCACTCTAGAAGAGGCGGACTCATACCACTCTGCTTGGTAGCCCTCCATGGTTCCTAAGGAAAAAGACGAGAAGGAAACAGAAGACTTATGCGAAAGGAGTCCTTAAGAAAGAGGACGAAGATGAGGTTTGCTGAACGAGGAAGCCGCAAGTTAGCCGAACATCTTCGACTCCCCTTCTTATGCAGAGGAGGCCGCCTGCATGTGTGCAATAGGGGCAAGGCACATGGACTCGTACCACTCTGCTTGGTAGCCCTCCATGATTCCTAAGGAAAAAGACGAGAAGGAAATAGAAGACTTATGCGAAAGGAGTCCTTAAGAAAGAGGACGAAGATGAGGTCTGCTAAACGAGGAAGCCGAAAGTTAGCCGAACATCTTCGACTCCCCTTCTTATGCAGAGGAGGTCGCCTGCATGTGTGCAATAGGGGCAAGGCATGTGGACGGCGGAAAATAACCACATTGAGGTGGTGCCACTGAACAGCCGTTTGATGTGAGCCTGTTACAGCTGCGTATGTCAACAAGAGATCGCTAGGAGAGCAGTTAGGGCACGTGGCAAAGACGAATTCGCGAAGGAATTTTGTCGCCATTAAAGAGTGTCATGCGCTTTTATGGATGATGGACGGCTATCATTGCTACGCCTCGAGAATTGTAAAAGCCTTTTAGGAGGGATAATTCAAAAAGATTGACTTGGACTCTGGGGTGAATGTTTCGATTTCTCGGACTCAACATGCCACTAATAAAGTAGTAATGGGGGCATAGACCCACCATAGTATAGCTTCTTCGCTACACTACTAGTCTAATCAGTCAGCAACACTTTCTTCGATTAGACTTGGAGGGAGGGACTTGTGATAGGGTTAAGTACCCCGTGACTGACACGTGTACTGAAGAAGCTATGTGGCAAGATCTACCGAGGCTGGACGACTCTCTTTACGTGGCACCCGAGACCCCCTCGGGAAGGGAGTTCCCGAGAACACCACGAGCAAGCATACTCTGGAGACCAACCCGGGAAGACACGCGCCCGAGATCACCTCGAGAAGTCAGGTCCCCGAGATCACCTCGGGAGGGTAAGCGCCTGGGCCCCCTTAAGGATCGTTTATGGTGTGCTAGAGGGGGTAAATAGCACTTCTTCGTCGTTTTAATCTCTACAAAGTAGTTAGCACAACGGAAATAATAATATGCAAAGTAAAGAAGAAATAACAATGCTAACAATACCAGATTTACTTGGTATCCACCCCGGTCGGGTGACTAATCCAAGAATCCGTCGGTTGATCACTCCCGGATAACCTCCGGCTATCACGTGTCGCTCCTTGTGGGTGAAGAAACCTCACCACAACACCTCGGACGCTTTGTGAACACAATAGACTACTAACCGGCTTTATCCAAGCAGGTTTCGTCAAGAAAGATAGTAGGAAATGAGCCCCTTTAAATAGGGCTCGAATCTGAAACAGCCGCTACCAGTCGACTGCCCCTGGGGCAGTCGACTGGTCCCACTCAGATTTGACCGTTACAATACAACGTTCAAATCTGCCAGGCTGGTTCAGTCACCACCAGTCGACTGCCATGGGCCAGTCGACTGGTACACACCTAAGCCTAGGGTTTCACTCCCGAGTACAAGTCTCTCTCGCACTCAAACCCTCCCGGCTTAACTTCTGAATATAAGCCCGCATACTCAGACCCTTACCTACTTAGTTGACTCTTCACCAGCAGCCTTGACTGTTGTCTTCACGCCCTCTTTACCTTCGGCCCTTGTCCCTCGGATGCGCACGCAAGCCTCCAGCTTGCCTCCATGCCACCCTTCACGTACGCCTTGAAGCCTGCGTCCCTCGGCTCATCATCCTTGCTATCCAATGGTCCCTCAGATGCGCACGTAAGCCTCCAGCTTACCTCCATGCCATCCTTCACCTGAAGACGTCAACCAAGTCCATGCGTACCTATACACCTGCACGCTCATGTACACATGTCAGAACAACACAAACCCTAACATAACCATATTGCCCACTCATCAAAATATCATGATCCTCCAGATCATCTCAGGGCCGATTGCCCCAACAATCTCCCCCTTTTTGATGTGTGACAATACATTAAGTTAGGTAAACATATAGCAATAACAACAGCAAAAAGGAATCGAAATTCAAGCATATCACACAAGAGGCTACCTCCCCCTCAACCTATGTTTTCTCCTAAATTTCAATCCTTATTGCTAATCCCAAGTTAGAATTAAGTGCTCCCAACTTAACTCTAAAGTCACAACCAAGCCTAAGTTAAGTTTCATCCCAATCCTAACTTAACACCCAAGTTCTCCCCCTTTGACACCATCAAAGATTGCCCCAAGCAACCCAACCCTTGATGCCAAATGGAACTCAACCCTGTTTCTGAAAACCCCTTCAGAAATCACAAAAACTCATTTTTCCCACACTACCAGTCGACTGCCCCCATGGCAGTCGACTGATACGACAGGTTTCAGAATTTCAGTCGAAATTCAGAAACGAATAAAAAATTCCAGAAAATCTGGAAAAATGTGAAACTTTGCAAACACGATTGTTAAGGTATCCCCTACCCGAGAAAAATTTGGTTCATGAAAAACATCAATCGTGCTTGACTTTTGGTACAAACTCAAAAATTCCCAAATAAAACCAACTTTGTATCATCCTAGGGTTCTAATCATGGTATCCTATACTTATCATTCTCTAGCAACTCCATTTGTCATTCAAAATGATTCCCAAATTCCCTTCTTTCAAATGGATATTCTCATTGTGACACTAACTCCCCCTTTTTGACTTGTGAGTCCAAATGATCATTCCTTTGATATAGGAAATCATTATTTGATTTACAACCAAATCATATTAGACAATATAAGACTATGCAAATTTCACATTATATTATGAATGCCTATATGTAATGATCCTAAAGAAGCCAAAACGTTTTAGTAATAGATTAGGACTTAAAACAACACATTATCAAACTAAGACACAAGATTACTATGATAGCAAAAGGAAAGTGCATAATACATGGAGTCACAAAAGAATTCAATAACCATCGAAATAGTATCATGGGCCAACAGGCTAGAAGTCAACCGAATAAGTACAATCATCAAAGTAAGGAGTGTTTGAGAGATATAATATAACAACTAATGGTAATACTCTCAACACTGAAAAACTTCCAAGATCTGCGTCATCTAATCAAAAGAACATGTCCCCGTCACCGCCTGGGGGAGGAGGAGGAGGAGGAGCCTGATAGGCAAGATGCCACTGCTGCATCATCTCGTATATCTCATCTTGGCGGCTGGTCATCCGATCAACTTTTGCTTCAAGCCTCTGCTCCGTCTGCTGGCACCCGTGAATGTCCTCGCGAATGGCATGAACATCTGCCTGGAGCTGGGTAATCTCTGCTCGGGTGACCAGCTCGTAGGGCCCCTCATCTGCATCGGCGGCTTCTGGACGCTCCCTCCAAGCAAATGCCCCCTGTCTAAACTCAATCTCTGCTAAGGATAATTGGCAGGTGCCAATTTGATCATACTCCTTGGACAGATGTTTCACCTGACCACTGGTGACACGAATGCCAAATCGTAGCTGGAAGAACTCAGTCAACATGTGGCAAAAGGGCATGTAAATTTTTCCATTGACACTCTGGGAAAAATGACAAATGGAGACAAACACATGCAATGACACATCTATGTCCAATCGCCTCTCAAGAGCATACATCATCACTAAGTGAGGCAGTCGAATCCTTGCTCTCCCCTTAGTGACAATGGGTAGAATACACTCTACAACAATCTTATACAGAACATGGTTAAATGGACGCATGGGCTTTGCATCAAAGGTGCGCTCAGATTCATGTCTATGTCTTCTAAAATAGTGCAGATAAATCTGATCAATGGTAATGTTTTCAAACTCAAGCGGCTCAATGACATTTGGAAAATAGGTGTTGACATTGTTTGACGCCCGACATTCTAAGAAACTGGCTAAAATCATGGGTGTGAAAGGAATGGTAACACCGGCCACTCTTGATTCATAAACATTATTGTCTGAATCAATACAAGTTAAATTTGCATAGAACTCCTTGCATAGATCAGTGTTAATGTCGTGTTGGCAATAAATCAATTGTTCTATGCCAAAATGAGTCACCATCTCAATAATTTATGGCGCTTTATCCTCAAAATAGGATTTGTTAAGATACCGACAGGGCAACACAACAAACTCATTCTCCTCGAACCTCTTCTTGCACTCCCGGCTCCTAAATATTGACTCCTCTGGAGCTTGGGGACCTGGTCGGGATGAACTCTCACCCCTATACCTCTTAGACACAACCCTAATAAACCAAACACATGCATGCATACCAAGATAACCCCCCCAAAAGAGAAAATATCAAAGAAAACATACATAAAATATCATATTAGTATCAATGCAAAGTCTAAATGGAGAAATGAACCTTAAATCATCATACCTCTTGACTGTCGTTTTCATATTTTTCGGTTTTGAGAAAATGGCTTGAGAAAAGAGGTTTTCCACCAACCCTAGAAGTAGATCGGAGTTAGAGGAGGCCTTAGGGACTGATTTTAGGGCTTGAAATGGACTTAGGACGCAAGGGGAGTTGAGAGGAAGAGAAAATCGCCGGAAATAAGCAGCCAAAACCCTAGGTTTGGCTTTCCCGACGCGCCCTTTCCTTTTATAAAACCCGCGCACCAGTCGATTGCCCCTTGGCCAGTCGACTAGGCCAGAGTGTAATTACATTCTGTGGGTTTTGCCAGTCGACTGCCCTCCAGCCAGTCGACTGGTGTCTGATGTTCTGAATTTCAGCTTTTTAGTTCGAATTTCAGAAATGTCTAACTAATTCCATAAATTCCCAAAAATTCTGAAATCCTGTGAGGATATTTGTGGATCATATATTTACTTAGAAAAAATATAATTTCAGTCAAAGTCATCCCAAATCCCACGATTGGTACAAATTTTGAATTTCTCTAGAATGTATCATGAACCCCCTTTCCCAAAAGTTCTAATTCGGACCTCACCTCGATGCTTTCTCCCATACTTATTCGTAATCAATCCTTAGCATCGAGTTATATGGTATTTAGGCATTAACTATTGATTTTTCTCAATCAAAACCCCAATTTCACCTTTTTCCTTATAATTTTCCTTCTAGTGTGCCAATTTTCTAAGATTAAGACTAACCTTAGCCTTTTAAACTTCTGGGCATATTCTATGGTTCTGTTCAATTCCCTAGAGGAAACCATCTGAGATCCATTGACCATGGAACCCATTTTGACTTCCAGAACTCTCCCTTGAGCTCCTAGCTCTAGTTACTTCCTTAGGTAACTCTCCTACAAAGGCAAGACCACACCGGTGCTCCTCCAGTGCTTCTTTACCTTCCATTATCACTCTCTTAACCCTATAGACCTTTTCCTTGGTCAATTTCTTTTCTTTTCCCTCAAATGACTTTTCTTTGCCATTTTTGACTTTTTCTCTACCATAGTTGTAAGACATCCTTGAATATGATACCTTATTGACATTAGCCCTTCTAGAACGGTATCCTAAACCCTGCCTACCATTCTTATAATTTTGGCCTTTTGATATCATGTTCAATTCCTTGGACCCTTGAATTATTCTACCAAGGTTTCTTTCCAACTCATCAAGTTTTGCTCTTAACACTTGGTTTTCCCTTTCTAACTTCCTAACCTTAGGATCATTAGATTTAATTTGATCATTTCTAGGTCCACTTATTTGTCTAGACACTTTCCCCTTTCTCTTAGGGTTTATGTCTTGGTCCTTAGCTCTAGAATTTCTAGATTTATCATGAAACATAAAATTCTTGGTGTTTTGGTATACAAAATTGTTTCTACTTCTATCGTGATATTTAAAACCAAAAACATGCATGGGCACACAACCATTATTAATTCTATCATTCAAACAAACATTTTGAGCATTCATTGGAAAGTTTGAAGCATGAGTAGGGTTAGAGGGTACCTTCCTTACCCTTGGCGCTCCCCCTTAATGAGTGCTCCTCTTTCTTTCTTCTTTCTCCATTTCCTAAGATGCTTCATCTTCTTGAGCTCTTTACTTCTTGGACATTTTGTATGATAATGCCCGAGCTCCCCGCATGTGAAACACCGAATCATCTTTCTTTTTTTTGTATTTCCTCATTCCTACAATCCATATTAGATTTAAATTGAATGGATTTGGGCTTAGGAATTACCTCCTTTTTACCTAGTGGACACTTGTCCTTGTAGTCCCCCTTTTTATTACAACCAAAGCATATAATATGCTCTCTTGACTTAGCTTTGATGGAGGTGGAAGTCGTCTCTTGCCTTTGTGAGGATGAGGGTCTCTCCTCCCCCTCAACACTTGAAATTGCCATTTCTTCTCCCTCTTCGAATGGAATCGGTGCTTCTCCACTTACTTCTTCCACTTTTCTTGACAATTCAACTTCTTTTCATCTTCTTTAATACTCGAGTCGATTTCCTCAACCTCTTCCACTCTTTGAGTTGATGTGGGGTTCTTATGAATTTCTTCCAACTTATTCCATAATTCGCATGCATTTGAATATTTCCCTATATTACTCAAAACATGGTTAGGCAACATATTAACCAAAATATTTATTACCTTCTCATTAGCCCTAGCTTGTTCTTGTTGTTCACTTGTCCAATATCTAGGGCGAAGCCTTTTGCCATGCTTGTCCTTGGGGATTTCGAACGGGTCTTCAATAGTCATTCTAGACTCCCAATCCATCCCGAGTCACATCTTCATTCTATCTCTCCAATAGTCAAAATTTTCATGCTCATATGATGGTGGTGAGTTGATATCGTCACCCAACTTGTCTTCCATGGCCCTTACCCTCTAGCAAGCGCTCCCTCGGCAGTTAGTCCGATCAAGAGCGGTCCTTGCTCTGATACCAACTGAAGGATCGTTTATGGTGTGCTAGAGGGGGTGAATAGCACTTCTTTATCGTTTTAATCTCTACAAAGTAGTTAGCATAACGGAAACAATAATCTGCAAAGTAAAGAAGAAATAACAATGCTAACAATACCAGATTTACTTGGTATCCATCCCGGTCGGGTGACTAATCCAAGAATCCGTCGGTGGATCACTCCCCGGATAACCTCCAGCTATCACGTGTCGCTCCTTGTGGATGGAGAAATCTCACCACAACACCTCGGACGCTTTGTGAACACAATAGACTACTAACCGGCTTTATCCAAGCAGGTTTCGTCAAGAAAGATAGTAAGAAACGAGCCCCTTTAAATAGGGCTCGAATCTGAAACAGCCACTATCAATCAACTGCCCCTGGGGCAGTTGACTAATCCCACTCAGATTTGACCGTTACAATACAACGTTCAAATCTGCCAAGCTGGTTCTGTCACCACCAGTTGACTGCCCATGGGCCAGTCGACTGGTCCACACCTAAGCCTAGGGTTTCACTCCCGAGTACAAGTCTCTCTTGCACTCAAACCCTCCCGGCTTAACTTCCGAGTATAAGCCCACATACTCAGACCCTTACCTACTCAGTTGACTCTTCACCAACAGCCTTGACTGTTGCCTTCACGCCCTCTTCATCTTCGGCCCTTGTCCCTCGGATGTGCACGCAAGCCTCCATGCCACCCTTCACGTATGCCTTGAAGCCCGCGTCCCTCGGCTCATCATCCCTGCTATCCAACGGTCCCTCAGATGCGCACGTAAGCCTCCAGCTTACCTCCATGCCATCCTTCACCTGAAGACGTCAACCAAGTCCATGCGTACTTGTACACCTACACGCTCATGTACACATGTGAGAGCAACACAAACCCTAACTTAACCATATTGCCCACTCATCAAAATATCATGATCCTCCAGATCATCTCAGGGCCGATTGCCCCAACACCCCCCCCCCCGGGTCAAAAAGCCCGGAGATCACCTCGGGGTGGTGGAGCACGAGGAGCACTCGATCTCAAGCAACGATCCCCCTTTCTTCGGATCTATGGATAATCAGCACCTATAATCACGAGATGATCAGGACCCATAATACACGGCCATTAACGCCTTCATTATCGCAACGGTCCAGATTTCATAGCGACAACGACCGTTACAAGGGTTATCCAGTAATCGAAGATCGAGCGGACGTGGCAAAGATCGTGGAGACACGTAGACAGCCGCCTCAGGTATAAAAGGTACTCTAACCCCTGCGGTAAAGGGGTTACGCACTCTCTAACTTAAGCACCTTCTCCTTGCTTTTCTTCCATCTCCTGTACTGAGGCACTGACTTGAACGTCGGAGTGGGCTCCACTGGACAACCTCCGGCGTGTTTCCATTAACGCTCGTGTTAATCTCGCAGGGTGAGAATTCTTCCTCTAATGTCAGCATCCGTGTGGGTTGAATCCTGGTGACTGACCGTCGACGTCGATTCCTTCTAAAAGAAGGATATTCTCCACTCGGGCTCAAAATTTATTCATAACAAAAAGCAACAACATTAATGAACATTAATGATGTTGTTATTTGGTTTAACAATATGTAAGGTCATAATGAATCATGCCAAGTCTAACTTCGTGGTGTTCCAATTTTTTTAATAAGATAAACGAGTCAAGTCAAATCAAGCCTAAAATAAATTTAATATATTTATTTAATTAGTAGATTGATTCGTCTTATTTTAAATCTTCTCATTTTTACAATAACAATGAAACAAGCATTTTTAGCTATTAACATGATGGAAAAAGAGTTTTTAATAGATTTATAGCAAGCCTCAGTTAATTTGGAAAAAGAGTTTTTAATAGATTTATAGCAAGCCTCAGTTAATTTTGAATTTTGACTACACCCCTAATTTTATTGTTTATCATTTTTCAAGTTTCACTTTGTTTAATAAGTCGAAATGATCTCATGCTACACGACTTGACTTGGTGTGAAATCATTTTCGCAATCTATTACCTTGGACCTCACACAAGTAAAAAAAGAGAATTTGACTAAGTAATGACATATGCAAAACTATAAACAAACGTTAATCTCATTTCTATCACCTTCGTATGCTTTCAAAATGGATCGTCAACATGGCACGCGACTAAAAATTAGGATTAATAGAGGTTCTTTGCTTGGAAACACTTGAGTTTTATCGATTAATAAAACAATTCGTTGAAATTGTGTTTTTTTATGTTTAAAAAATTTGTTACATTATTCACATCTATGTACATTCGTTCACATTGATTTACCAATCACGTTTCATTTTCAAAATAATTTTTTTACCATTATAATCTTCTAATTAAATAGTTAAAAATAAATATTAATGTTTCTTTAATTTTAATAAAAAATTAATTGTAAGAATTTTTATAAATAAATTTATGCTTGTGTTAATTTTAAAATTCTAAGGAAATTGGCTAATTTCTTTAATATTAAAATTTCAGAAAGAGAGGGTTTTTGCTAAAAAAATATAGAGTGTCTTTAAATCATTATTTTCTAGTGTTCTTTTAATCATTATTAATTATAAAGAGTCTTTGAATTATTGTGTTTTATTAAAAAAAGAATCGATTAGTTTCTTTCATGTTATACAATTTAATTTTTTTAATTCTTTATTTGATGGTACTTTGATAATTTTAAAATGACATTGACAAAGACAAAAGATTAGTTAATATGTTATTAACAAGACTTGTTGAGGAAGACTTTGGATAGAGGAAGAGGAGACTCCAAGTTCTTTTTTTTTAAGAAAAAAAGTATCATTACAATTGATAGAATAGTTTTGTCTCCACGTGTAGATATTTTATTAAGAAAATGAAAACTTTTTTATCAATTAAATAAAAATATTCAAATTATTAGACTTAATATTGGTCAATTTGATTATATTAATTCTGTTTATATCGATAGTCCAACTTTCAAGGAGTCCAAGATCTTCTATTCATATTTTTAAAAAATAATAAATTATTTTCCACAAATTTAAATTTAGACTTTCATATATGTGTTAATTTTATAAAGGTAATAGCTTTTTTGTTTTGTAAATTTTTTTAAAACTAAAAGTATATATATTTTTTACACTAATGACTTGTTTACTTGAGAAGATGAAAACAAAAACCGTGGAAAGATTTTAACAGTGATTTTTGTCTTTATTTACTTTGTTAAAAAGGGATGATTATTATTATTTATTTACGGATCATTTTTTTAATTGCATCTTCTTCTTCCTTTATTTTTTTCTTTTTTTTTCTTTTCCCTTTCTTTTATGTATATCTTTTTCTTTTCTTTTTTTCCTTCCTTTCCTATACCTTCACTAGGGATTTTTTTTCCCTTTGAATTCTCTTCCCTCTCCTTTCCATCATTCAAAGTAAACAAAACCTAAACTAAAAGGATTTTTATTTTTTTCCAAAAAAATAACATTATATATATATATATATATATATATATATATATATATATATATATATATATAATTAAGGTTGTATATTTTTTAAAATTTTATGATTTACATTTTCAATTAATCATCTCAAATCTAATTTTTATAATTTCTCGAACCTACTTGCATTAATTCATTTGAATTGACTTAACTCTCTTTCTTCTAGGTTGAATTGATCGATCTTTCAATTTTATAATAAATTCAATATTTTTTTAATATTTAGTGTATTAAAAAATTGAAAAAACTTAACCTACGATTCGTAGGTTTATTTTTCATTTTTATTTTTCATAAAAAATGTAATTTTTCATAAACGTGTTTGGTTTATATTTTTCAAATTTATTTTACAGAAAAATATATAGCGTTTTCTGGAAAATTAGAGAATGAAATAAAGTCATTCTCCATAAAATGAGAAAATACGATTTTAAAAAAATAAAAATAGAAAATGAAATAAACTCCATATTCTTTCTACTTTCTCGCAAGTCATTTACTTTGACAATAAATCTTTATTTTCCATCTTTTGCGTTCATTTACGTTTTATCTCATCTCATCTCGTGTATTAATCGATTCAAAGTATGCTTTCAAGTGGTTTGGATTCGGCAAGCTAAATAAGTCTAGTCGAACAAGGTATGCGGTCTGATATATGCAATTGAGCTAGGCAAGCCACTTGATTTATTTGCTCGATTAGTCTAACCAGAATTATTTGTTTTTACATTGATTAGTCTAACCAGGTCCCCACGGGGATCCGGAGTGGTTAGTGCATGGGGGTTATCTAAAAGGTTCTGGGTTCGAGTTGCGCGAAGCGCACTGGATTAAAACTCTAGGCGTTTGGTGTATCAATTCTTGGCTCAACTGTGCACTAATTACTCCGGGGACCATGATTTACCTCCCTCGTGATGACCTTGGGACGGGTGTGGCGGGGGCGCTGGGGCGAGCGATTTCGCCTTTTATCTATCGATTAGTCTAACCAGCCTGTCTAATCAATTTGTATGATTGGTCCTGAACTTGAAAAAAAAAGGAAAATTAGATTTAAATACTAAGAATATTAATCTTGATAATGAAGTCAACGGTTGAATTTAGTGCTTAGTCGAGCCCCTCATTTTGACTACCAACTCCGCCTGACTAGAAGAACAAGTGATGGTCAACGCTCACCAACTCATGATTTGAAGGTTTGAACGTAACTACACTTTGATTTTTCAAAATAAAAAAGACAAGGAGATCACTTCATAGTACACGGCCACTCGATAAATTAGTTTCTTCTTTCCTTTCCTCTCCGACCATCTATATAAACACCTGAGTTAGTTTCCCGAACTTGAAAATTTAATGTGTGCATAGAAGAGATGGGTCGAGGCCGAACTCCATGTTGCGTAAAAATTGGGCTGAATAAGGGTTCATGGACTCGAGAAGAGGACTCGAAACTCATATCCTACATCAAGAACCATGGCCATGGGAATTGGCGTGCACTTCCTAAGCTTGCAGGTGAACTTCCTTCGCTTATTTATCAATTGATTGATGTTTAGAACTAAAAACATCAACCCATGCTTCTAGGGTTAAAGAGGTGTGGAAAGAGTTGCCGATTGAGGTGGATCAACTATCTCCGACCGGATATTAAACGCGGTAATTTTACCGCAGAGGAAGAGATGACTATCATTAAGTTGCATAAATTGCTAGGCAATAAGTAAGATTAACTTTGACCATTTCTTAGCGTTACTTAGGAAGACATTCATTTTGCCACTAAAAACTTCTTTATTTACTTATTGTGAAAGATTTGAGTGCTAAACTGAAAATTTCCATGAAGAACTTAATTTACACATCCCTATTTTTTTTTACAAATAATATGTAAAATAATATCGCAGATGGTCAAGAATTGCAGCTTGTCTACCTGGAAGAACCGACAACGAGATTAAGAATGTTTGGAACACACACTTGAAGAAGAGATTATGGTCCGAAGACGAACAAATAAGGGTTGAAGAATCTAAGGACTCGCATGTCTTAACTCATTCAAATGAAGATGATGGTGACGATGAAAACAAAGACTTAGTTGATGGGACCATCGCGATGAGTGCACCTGCCTTGGATGTTTCTCCCTGCTCTGGCTCATCGAACCTCTTTCAAATGGATCAAGTTAATCATAGTGGCTTCGATGATAGGGAAGGCGATGTCACACAATGGTTGGAGGAGCTAGAGAAGGAGCTTGGTCTATGTGGAACGACTAAGAGGAATGATGAAGATGACAAGATGAGAGATGAAGAAGTCGAACAAATATTTTGGGATGATCCATTACTAGCAAATTACTTTGAATTCGAGGAAATCGACTGTTTAAGATGGTAAAGAAAATAAAAAGATATAGAAGTTAATTATTTTTTTAGCGAGAAATAATTAACTTTTTGTATCTTTATTATTTCTTTAAGTAAAATAGCTCATTAGGGTTTTAAGTAAATTAAATCACAAGGAAATTCGAAAATCAAAACTCATTGATATGGTGAAATGAACGCCACTAATTTTAGTTCAAGAAATGTAAAATCTATAGAAGAAATAATATATTATCATTATTCCATGGTGTAATTCTATATTTTGAATCATGAGTATGTTATCGTAATTTAAGATTTTATTGACTGAGAAACTACTGTTTAAATTATTTAAGTGATTGAGGAATATTATTGGTTTGTTTCGATCTATGAAAAGCATAAACGTTAATTCCAATATGCATAAATATGAATCTGAGTGAGATTACAATTTAGTGGCACAATAGACCTTTGATCGTTATCAAACTCGAGTTAGTTTGAGTTGAATTTCGATGTTTGACTAATATATTTCATGATAAAGTGAGATGCCAAGAAAAAAGAGAGATCGTTGGAGGAGTAGATTGGTGGTGGAACTGATATTGTGTTAAGTTGACCAATATTGATTTAGATTTCGATGGTTGTGTGAGATATTTAAATAGGTCATGATTAATCAGACACTTGACAGTCAGAAGTCCAACAAAAGAAGTCCAAGTATATCATCGTTGATCAAACACTTGATAGTCAAATGTCCAACAAAGAATTAGGAAGTAGAAAAGTCCAAGTGAATTACGACTAACCGAACACTTGACAGTCGAAAGTCCACATTATTAGAGAAACAATGAGTAAGGAGAAGAACTTCGTAGTGTATTCTATATATCAAATTTGTATGTTACAACGTCTATTTACACACAAAGACATGCTAATCAGGCATTTAGAAAACTATGCTACAATTAGAGTAAATATCCAATCAAATATTAATGATTGGCTTATTTTGTGAAGATGATGTGATTATCCGGATCTGATTGTGATTGAGATTTATTTTGGAGTATTGAATTATTATCTCTAACAACCCCGCTCAAGCGAAACAAGGAAGCACACACCATGCGTTTATATTAGAGAAGAGCAAATCGATGTGAGGAGAGGCCCTTCGTGAAGATATCAACAACCCAATCTTTGTTAGAAATATATATAGTGTATCCGAAGTAACTTGCGAGTGACTCATTCACAAACAAAGTAGAAATCAATCTCAATATATTTAGTTCATGTGTGAAACACTAGATTAGCAGTTAAGAAAGTCGCACCAATATTATTGGTCTAAAGAATCGGTGGGTGTGGTAAAGAAAATCAGGGTCCAATCAAAGTGAGTGTATCCAGTAAAGTTCAGAAGTAGCCTGGGCTAGGGCCTTGTATTTAGACTCAGTACTGGGCTGAGCGATAACATGTTATTTCTTAGAATTCTTGGAAATGGGATTGTCACCAAGAAAAAAAAATAATGAACCAGGCAACAAACAAATTGAACCTGGGACGACCGGCCCGGCCCCACGGAAGTTTCCCATGGGTCACCAGGGTAAATCGGGAAGTACTCGCGGTGGGCAGTCTAGAAGCCCAGCGTCCCAGGGTGTGAGCCCCATTTGGAGGAAAAATTCCTATAAAATGCACAGTAGATGGGGATCGAACCGCGGATACCTGAATTAACAACTAGTTACCCTATCGCTGCACCATAGCCCAGGGGGCTAAGATTGTCACCAAGAAAGATGCAATGGCCGGTAGTCAAGCATGATCATCGAGACAACCAACCCAATCAGCATCAAAGAACACTGTTATCCCAAGAAAGGTAGATGGCTGAATCAGAAGGCCATGGTACGAAGTATGTCGAAGATATCGAAGAATGTGTTTGACTGACACTCAAGGAGAAGAAGCAATAGACTGCATAAACTAATAGGCTCGATTGACCGCAAAGGCAATTTCAGGGTGAGTGAGGGTGAGGCTCTAAAGGGCACCAACAATGTTTTAATACATGTGAGGCCTAGGCAAGGGATCACTATCATGACGAGAGAGAGTAGACTTGACCACGGTTCGAAATTGATAGTTCAATGGTTTGGAATCACCGGTTCGACGATTCTTGACAAGTTAACCCTTAACCTTAACCACTCAAGATGGTTATAATTCACGATTCAAAACTGTTGATTCACGGTTCGGTTCATGATTCGTCACTGTTCTAAATTATTATATTAATTTTTAAAAAATATATACTTTTATAAAATTGTTTGTTAGACTCAATAGTGTTGGACTTATTAAAATAATTATATAGTAAAAAATATTAATTAGTTACAAATTAATTAATAAATAAATAAACACTTTTTTTCTAATTAATAATATAACATAAGAAAATCATTATAAAATAAATAAATAATTATAGTGTGGTTGGGTAGGATGCATGCTTTTGATCTCGGTTACCTTGGTTCACATGAGTATTAATTTATATATATATATATAACTAAATTAAAAAAAATTGCCACGTAGACAATTGAGGTATGCAAAGGCTTGAGATAAAGATTGATGAGATACTTGGACCGATTCGAAAAAACCCCAATGAGAGGAGAGATGCTTGTAGTGTGGCATACATGATTAGGAAAGTCGAGATGTACGAAGCTAGGCGGTTGAGACAGTTGGAGCAAAGAGTACTATATTAGAGCAATATTCAACTAAATATTTGACAATATACCTAAATTTGATCAGTTTAGATGTGAGAGAGGTCTAGTCAGGATCAAATTAGTAAGGGAAGTCCTAACTAGGTGGTAAAAGGTGATTCGTTCGCCCCCAACGCCCCCGCCAACCTATCCCAGGGTCAACACGGAAGAGGTAAATCACGGGGGCTACTAGCTTAGATATTATGGCTAGCACATGGGGAGAAGAGAAGTCTTAACTAGAAGTTAGATAAAGAGGTAAGAAGTCTATCAAGTGACTAGTTCTAACTTGAAGTTAGGAACGGTGGTGAGAAGTCTTCCAAGGGACTTTTAAGCAAAAGGTAAACCTAGTAGGTTAGGTAGACTTACAGGAGTGTGGCTTGATCATAAGGGATGGACCCTTAGGTAGTAGACTTGGAGGAGGGACTTCCAAGCTAAACGTAAGCCTAGTAGATCAAGTAGATTTACAAGATTAGGTTAGGTTGCTTATTTGTGTTTTGTATGGTTGTTTTGCAAGAACCTGGAGTTAGAAACAAAACATAGAGCAGACAAACGCAATCGGATGTAGCTAGACCAATTCCGGGGTGAATTGAACTTAACTCAGGTCAAACCAGATCCAAACTGGTTTGGTCTACTAATCAACAATTGGGTAGACCGATTGGGTTCAATTGACCAGGTTCGAGTTCGAACATGGATTGGTGACTTAGCTTAGGAAAAAATTGATTCAGCTGACTAAATAGGTTAGGTTGATCAAATTGCTAATTTGTTAAAGATATTGATTGGAAGCTGATGTGGAAAAAGATTAGGTTCAACTTTATGATTTAGATGAGGATAAGGATAAGCCAGATGATGTAGATAAAGATAAGGCTTGATTCATATATGACTTCATCCAAATAAGAGTTTATCCAGGGGAAATGCCAAGAGGAGTGCATGGCACTCAGGAGCTTCCGGACCGACGGACAACCTATTTGGTTTGCTTGTATTTACATTAATATATGCTTGTATTTAATTTCCATTTGTGTTTGCGGACAAACTGTAAGATGGGTTTCTTCACCTTTATAAAATTTAAAAAAGGAGATCACTAATGGACGAACACTTTCCATGATTAGGTTTTGGATGTACTGTCCCTGGGATCGGGAATCAAGTAAATCCACATGTCTTTCTATTTTGTTATTTTATATTTTCGTTGTGCATTAGATCGATATTCACCCTTCCCTTCTATCGATGAGCACCGATCCTATATAAACATGTAAACTTCCTCACGAAGAGTCTCATTGAGAAACTCATTACTAACATTAAATTGATGGATGAGCTAACTGATATTGCCCAATAACAGGTGTCACAAGTGAGCCTCAAATTTAGATATTTATAAACTAAAAACCCTTGGCTAATAAAGTTAAAATGTAAAATAGGGGCCTCAGGTCGTATTTTTCCAAAGACTAGTTGAATGAATGTTTAACTCGAGCTTGAAGGTTATTTATCGTTTAATGATTTGGGTTTTCTAATAAAATGGACGGTTTTTGGCGATAAGGAAATGACATTATGAAATAGCAATTCAGAATGAAATAGACTGAACTTAGCTAAAGCATGTAATGAATTAGACAATTGCAGGAACTAAACTTAACCTAATTGACAATTGAGCAATTAAATTTAAACTCTTGAATTGAAACTTAAAGAACTAATTGCAAGGAATTTAAAGCTAGAACAAAACAATTCTTATGAACTTGACTTGAAGTGTCATTGGAGCAAACTATAGCAATGTAAAGAAAACAAGTGCTTGGAATAAAATTACCCTAAATTAAACACCAAATCAATTTATCAACAAGACTTCCCTTTGCCGTCACACAAAGGTTGAACTATGAACCCCCTAGCTCAAAAACCAACGAAGGAAGACTCTCCTGCTCAGTTGCTCTGTTCTGCCCTTCCTGATCGGTCAGCCGATTGATCAGGTCCTCTTTTGATCGGTCACGGGACCGATCAAAGACATCTCTGTCCGGTCACCGCGATCGGTCAGTAGCTAAAACGCTTCCCCGATCTCTGCCTTCTCAATCGGCTGGATGGCGATCGAACCCAAAATCCATCAACACGCCTTCGAGAACCACTCTCAGGCTTCGACAGCTCCGGACGACGGAAATCCAGTGATCGACAATGGATCAATCAATGAAAACAAGCTTCGGCGAAACCCTCACCGTAACACCTTCAGCTGCGAGAATTGGTTAGCAAAATTGAATTGGAGATCTTACCTCGAGGATCTGAAATCTTGGAAACAACTTGATCTTGATGTGGCCGCGCGATCTGTGAAGATAACGGATGCGGAAACGATGAAGAAAATGAAGAACTGGAGAAGAAAACTCACTATCTGAAACTACTCTACTGCTATGCGACGCGACGACCCTGAGCGGAAGAGGGAATTCCCAATTTTATACATCCCATTAAATTTGGACGGCTGAGATCGTTCTGGCTTCATCCAACGGCCGGATCTCCTCAAATCTGAACCAAACTTCCCAGATCTTGATCTGTGGCTCTGATCTACTCCTCCTTGATCTGGATCAATCAGATCTGTGGCGGATGGCTCAGATCTTCCCTTCTTTTGAATGGATGGTCTAGATCCTCTTGAGCTTGATCCAATGGTCAGATTGCTTCTGATTTGGATGAAAATTTCAGATCTTGATATATGGTCATGATTGACTCTATCTTGAACTCGGATTGATCATAAGTTGATGGATGGCTCAGATCTAGCCGTTTCTTGATCGAACGGCTCATATTAATCCGATGCTTGATCACCTTGATCTGGATCCAATTCTGGCTCAAGTTTGACCCAATCTGATCTAGGTCCATGATAATTTGAAGCCTACAAAATTAGATTCACATTTTAGTGCCAAAATATCTCAAATGTACAAAGATTTGAATCAAAAGCTAAAATAGGGATAATTCATGAAACCTTAAGTAAATGCAAACTTAAGCATATAAAAGTAGATCAAAACATGGATTTGAGAGCCTAAATTTATCAACAAAATGGTAATTATCACTAACCTTGAGGGACAACAAGTGCAAGAACTCTGCATAAGGTGGTGGGTTTAATGACAATACTAAAGGCCTCAAAATAGTCAATACCAAGTTATTGGTGAAAACCTTTAGCGACAAAACAAATTTTGTGATATTCGATGGTGTCATCAGAGCGACGATTAAGTTTGAAAATTCACTTGCAGACAACAATATTCTGAGTAGATGTGTGGGGAACAAGTGACCAAGTGCCATCTAGATGAGGGCATTAAATTTAGAAGTCATGGCATCCCGGTAAGCAGGGTCTTTGTTGGCGATGGTAAAGCAGGTTAGTTCAGAATCCTCCGTAGTGACAATATGTGCAACGAATTTTGTTTTGGCATGAGAAAATGTTGTTTACAGATGATATTATTTTGATAGACAAAATACGTGAAAGAGTAAATGCTAAACTAGAATCTTAGCAGAAAAGACTAGAAGTAAAAGGTTTTAGGCTTAGTAGAGTAAAGATAGATATATGAAATTTAAGTTTAGCAATATTAGACGTAATGAGACAATTGTCAAGATAGTAGATGACGAGTTGTCTAAAACTGAGAGCTTTAAGTATTTAGGATCATTTTGGCAAAGTGATGGAGCGATTGAGAGAGATGTCTTACATATAATATAAGCAGGATGGTTGAAATGGAGGTTAGCGTCGGGTGTTTTATGTGATCGTAAAGTACCTCTAAAACTTAAAAGGAAGTTATACAAAACGGCAGTTAGACCTACTATGTTATATATGGTGTTGAATGTTGGGCTATAACTCGGGCACATGAGCAAAAGATGAAAGTTGTAGAGATAAGGATGTTAAGGTGGATGTGTGGGCATACGAGGATGAATAGAATAAGGAACGAGAGCATTAGAGAGAAAGTCGGAGTTACATTTATTGAGAAAAAACTTCGAGAGACATATTTAAGATGGTAAGGACATGTACTTAAACGACTAATAAATGCTTCTATTAGGCGATGTGAAACTATGATAAATACGTACATTAAACGAGGGAGGGAAGGCCAAAAAAACTTGGTTGGCAACAATAAAATAAGATAAATTTTATTTAAATATAGACGATGATATAATAGGGGACAAAGCCCAATGACGTAGAAAGATCCATATAGCCGATCCCACCTAGTGAGATAAGGCTTGGTGGTTGTTGTATGAATAATTATAGAATGCTAGGAGCAAGTCAATGCTTTGAGAGGGTCACTGGTAGATGCAGTAGATAGTGGTGCAGGGGATGGAGAATCAGTAGTGTCTGAACTAGATTGAGGTAGAGCAACCAAATGATCAGAAGGTGGAGGTGAAGAGTCCACTAGATTTGTAAAAGATTAAATAGAGAGTTTCGGAGGAAGCATTGTAGTCGATGTTGTCACACCCCGAGACCTAGGAGCCGCTAATCCAATAGAAAATCAGAAAGCATCTCCCCTATCCGACGGACAATTTGCACATACACACAACATATACACTATCACCACGCAGTTTAAATGGGCCTCAAATCCAAACAGAATAACAGTATATATGACAAATTACTCATAAAACCAAAACACGAACTTACCTGAGCTGCCATGGGGCAGGAACACAACAAAACCACACACACAGTCCAACATAGGACTCAAAAGTACAATCCCATAAAGCCAACCACAAACTACAAGTCCACGATAATCTAATGTAACGAAATAAAATATAACATGGTCCAAAAACGGAAAGTAAAGCATAAAACCAAATCAGGTGTAGTAGCAAGCACGGGACTGGCGACTCGGACCCTCCTGGCAGATATCAACCTGAAATCAAAATGTATGACAACGGTGTGAGTCCAAATAAACTCAGCGGATACCCAAATAGATATGCATAGGACGTTATACTAACAGTAAGAATGTACGCTGATACAGTCTCATATGAATAATAGACAAGGGTATATGCTTAAGACACTGAATAAAGGTATATACCAGAATCCATCTATCCTGCAGAGGGTGAAATAAATCCCTATGAAACAAGCATAACATATAATCCAAGATAAACAAGACTCCAGTATATGCATGTCAATCAAGTGCAGAAATTAAATGCAGCAAACAATGCACGATGCAAAATATGCACATGGTGCAATGATATGTGTCACCCCTGACACCAATCAGATCATCGTCCACCTGTCATAAATGGACGTCCGAAAGGGTAGAGCTATGACAACTGTCCTACTACCACTGCTCCTGAGTGATCGAGTGGATATGATGCTGGCGGAGATCACTCTCCTACCCCAAGCAATGGGGGAGTCTAGCTCTCATCTTCTCGTGTCTCAGGACGAGAAGGGATCCCTGGCTGCTACCACGCCCGGAACTACCCTCCAAATCGTGGCCGAACGGAGCAATACAGGGCAAATGCACACACCCTATGGTAGCCACTACCCCTGAGTGGATGTGTGTGCATATCCTCATGTAACTGACGATGGGCTCAGACTACATAGGAGTCGATGATTGTCAGCATGCAATAATGTAAGAATGGTGCATGACCCAAACACATATAACACCCACCAAGTCCTCAACTAACACCTCAGTGTGCTAGGTATAGGTCTGAATCCTATATCATGGGATACAAGTAACCTACTAGATATACTGACAAAATAACCAATGATCCATCAACGTTAAATGCAAGGGAGCATATCACTACATCTATGCCCAAATATATATACACTTAACCCCTACTGAGACTGTATGAAGCAAAAAGGAAGATAACCTCAAAGATATGCAACATATATCAAATACAGGAATACTAAGGCAGATATAGCATATAAACTTACTGTTATCTATAACAAACCATGCATAGCAATATGACAATATCTAAGAGATAAGTCAAGGGTACCCGCCTCCAAATAGAAGAATCCAAATGCGAAGAGAACCACCTGCCAATATCAGCAATAAAAATCCAAATTAAGCCCCTGTATCAAGGACAGATTTAATTAGCTATTATAAAATAGTAATTAGCTAATTAATCCCTAATCCATTCTAGGGTTAACCTAATCCGTCCCTTTCCATTTAATTACCTTTACCTAAATAGCAGGTTTGTAATTATCCCAATTAGATTCCAATTAGGTTTTGGAATCCAAATTCACCAAGTTAACTCATTAGGTTTAAATTCCAAAGAAAACCTAACCCGTTAACTCTTCAAACTATCCCAATGCTTCGTCTCCAAATGGAGCTCATGGCAAGCACACCCAAGTTGCTGCCAATTGTTTCAACTTAACCTAAACAGGATTTCAAACCACATGGATCAATTGAATAGGGAAACAAGAGTAGATAGGAAATCCTATTTCATTTCAACACTGATTTCATACAAATAGGTTGTTGGTCATGCATTCCTTCCCTTAATCACAGCTAACACTTCAAAGGAATTAACCTCAAGCCACAAGCGTTTGCACAAAAATTCAGCAATTCCCAAATTGCATAATTTCCCCATGTGACTCACGGTAGGAGCCTTACCACCTCACAACACTTACTGATTAAAGTACAATAGCAATATCCATTCATTCAGAATAACCCTAAACTAATCAAACCTTACCTGAGATGCTCCCGTGCTCACAAGCCTCCTGGGATCCAATCGCAGCAAGATTCAGACCTAAGGAAATCTGCAACCTCGAAAAGGAAACACCATAGATCTTCTTCTCTGTTGAACCCAACTCAATCCCAGAACCTACCTCTATTGAAAGAGAGAGCAAGTCATCATGATAAAAGAAGATGGCGATTGGATCAGGGAAGGAGGGAGGGGCTCAGTTTGATTTCGGCTTGCTCACACGAGGAGAGGTGGTCGGTCGATCACTTGGCGCCGCTAGGGTTTGCGAAGAACGGTAGAGGAGAGGAAGGCAGCGCAATCTTCACCGGCGGCTAGGTCACGCGAAGGGAGAAGATGCGAAGGGGAGGAAGGGGTCGGGTGGCTGTGGCTTTGGCTGCGGCTAGGGCTCGGCCAAGGCTTTTAATACAAAAGGAGGGTCTTTTTGCAAAAAGGCCCCTCACATTCCTCAATTTCACATTAAACCCCTTAGGGTTAATGTTTTATCCATTTAACCCTCTCTTTTATTTCGATCTACCACAATTTAAGCTTTAGGGTGAGATTATTTACACTCGTAATTAAAGAGTTTACCCGTAAACCCTTTTATCCTAGTCCGATAACCCTAAATCCTCCAATATAATTTTCTGAAATTTTATTTTACTGGATTTTTAATTTGCCGTATTTAACATTCTCCCCCTCTAATAAAAAAATTTGGTCCCCAAATTTCGTTAATTACCCACAGCAGATACTAACAACATATAGATAGTATAATGCTGAACGAGATCTAACCATACATACCTCTGGTAATAAGTGAGGATAACGAGCTCTGATCGTATCCTCGAGCTCCCAAGTCGCCTCCTCATCAGAGTGATACTGCCATCCTACCCTAACCAGTTGGATGGTCTTGTTCCGCAACTGACGCTCTCTGTAGCCCAGAATCCATGTCGGAACCTCCTCATAGTCATATCAGGCTGAAGGGAAACAGATACGTTCGACAGTACATGTGTAGGGTCTGGTACATATCTCCTCAGCATCGATACATGGAATACATCATGCACTCCAGTCAGGGAAGGTGGTAGCGCCAGACGGTAAGCCACTGCTCCAATCCTCTCCAAAATCTGGAAAGGGCCAATATATCGCGGAGCAAGCTTACCTCGAAGCCCGAATCTCTTCACCCCTTTCATGGGTGAAACACGTAGAAACACATGGTCGCCAATGGAGAACTCCAGAGGTCTCCGTCTCCGATCTGCATAACTCTTCTGACGATCCTGCGCCTCGAACATCCGCCGTCTGATAGTACGGACCAACTCTGCCTCATGTTGTGCTCTCTGAGGTCCTAACAACTGGGACTCCCCAACCTCCTCCCAGAGGATGGGTGTCCGACATGCCCTACCGTACAACGCCTCATACGGTGCCATTTGTATAGCCGCATGATAGCTGTTGTTGTAGGCAAACTCCACTAGATGTAAATGATCCTCCCAGCTGACTCCAAAATCCACAGCACAAGCTCTCAGTAGGTCCTCTAAAGTCTGAATAGTCCACTCTGACTGCTCGTCGGTCTGCGGATGAAAAGCTGTATTGAACCGTAACTGCCCGCTGCAGACTCTACCAAAAACGTGATGTGAAGCGCGGGTCTCGGTCTGATATAATACTCATCGGAATACCATGTAGTCGAACAATCTCCCTATAGTATAACTCTGCTAGTCTGTCCAGGGAGTCGGTCCTCCGAATGGCCAAGAAGTGTGCGGATTTGGTTAATCGATAGACGATCACCCAAATCGCATCATGTCCTCGCTGAGTCCTCTGTAATCCTACCACGAAGTCTATGGTAATATGTTCCCATTTCCACTCGGGAATGGGCATCCTTTAGAGTAGTCCAGAAGGTCTCTGGTGCTCAGCCTTAACCTGCTAACAAACTAGACATCTCGCTACAAAATCCGCGATGTCTTTCTTCATGTCGTTCCACCAATAGGAACGCCTCAGATCTCGGTACATGCCGGTCCCACCCGGGTGAATAGCAAATCGGGAGCGATGAGCCTCCTGAAATAACTCCTCTAGGACCGGATGTGACTCAGGTATACATAATCTCCCTCGGAAGTAAAGAATACCTTCGTCATCTCTGGTGAACTTAGTCTGCTGTCCTGAATCTATCTGGCTACCCAGGAACTGCAGGTGCTAATCACTGGCCTGTGCCTCTTGAATCCTCGTCCGGATCGACGACTGGGCAACCATAGTCACAAGAATACCCTGCTCAGTCTGTCTCTGCTCCTCCAAGCCCAACTCTGAAAAACCCTGAACTAGCTCGGTGACTAATACCCGAAGGCAGGCCAAAGTCCCTTTGGACTTCCTGCTCAATGCGTCAGCCACAACATTAGCTTTCCCTGGATGGTAGCTAATAGAGCAATCGTAGTCCTTCAGGAACTCCATCCATCTCCTCTGTCGGAGATTGAGTTCCTTCTGCGTAAACAGGTACTTGAGACTCTTATGATCAGTGAAGATCTCAAAAGTAATAC
>JAGFNQ010008396.1:0-30247 GCA_024364735.1 Boesenbergia rotunda | reverse complement strand
GGGGCGCCCCAGTGTTTGGGGGTGCCCCATGCAACCAGGGCGCCCCCAGCAAGGGGGGCGCCCTCAGGCAGTGCTAAACAGGCAGGTTTCATAAAGCAGGGTGACAGGTGTCAACCGGGGCGCCTGGAGCGTCCGGGGCGCCCTGATTAGTAGCTGTTTTGCTGTTTCGAAGTCAGAACACAGGATAAGCCTCCACGGGGGTGCCCAGAGAATCCGGGGCACCCTGGTCAAAGTTCTTATCACCTGCGGCGAGGTAGGCGCAAGGATAAGAGTTGACCGAGTCTTCCGGGGCGCCCCCAGCGTCCGGGGCGCCCCCAGGAGGCCTTTATAAGGGGCCTCGACCCTTCAGCTTCAGACACAACTTCCAAGAGCGATTCTGATCATTCCGACCGACGACAACGTGCTAGAAACAAGGCTCTACGTCCGGGAGGCTCCAGGAGGAAGTGCGCGGCACTTCGGAGGTCCAGATCGGCCAAGTTTCATATTTGTGTTCGGTTTGCTTTTAATTATTCCGCACTTTAATTTTCAATATCTTTTTTTGTAATTGCAAACTGTAAGACGGGTTTTCTCCGCCTCTGGAAATTTCGGAAAGGAGACCAATAGTGGACTCACGCCGAGTACATAGGCCTTGGACGTACTGACCCAGGGGGGTCGGTAACCAAGTAAATAAATCCCGCGTGTCCTTCTTTTCTGCATTTATTTTTCTTTTTTTACTTTTCCGCTGTGCTACTAATTTTCTAAGTCTAGAACGAACGAGTTTTTCACGAGGTTTCCGCGAAAGATCTTCAAGGTCGATATTCACCCCCCCTCTATCGACGACACCGGTCCTACAATTGGTATCAGAGCCGAGCCGCTCTTCACCGGACTAACCGCCGACGGAGCAAAAGATGCCAGGAGTTGAGGGGGAGCCCAGGGGTGAATCAGGTATATTTTAATTTTAAAATGTCCAATTTTAAATTTCATATTATCTGTTTCACATGCAGGGAGAGAGGGCACTACAAAAACCAGTGCCCTACTCGTAAGATTCGGTCTACATCACCGGTGGCGAAGGAGGCACTAGCGCCAGGAAACCGGAGGGACAAAAGCCATATCAGATGCTTCAAGTGCGAAAAATATGGGCATTTCAAAAACAAATGTCCGGCGAAGGTACGTAAGATTTACATTCCAAAAGTTGTACAATTTCCTGCACTATCCTTAGATAATTCAGTTAATTTTTCTGAAAAATTAAATTTGCTGCATAGTAGATTAAATATTTTGCATGATAAATTACAAAATGTGAATACAACTAAAATATCAGAAATTAATTGTTTAATTCAAAATATCAATTCAGAAATTTCTAATATTAATTTTGAAAATATTAATTTTGAAAATATTAATTCTGAAAATATTAATTCTGATAAAATTAATTATGATAATTTATCTGATAAAATTAATTCTGATAAAATTAATTCTAAGGATAATTCGGAATTCAAATTTGAAAATCCTAAGGATAATTCCGAATTCAAATTTGAAAATCCTAAGGATAAATCCGAATTCAAATTTCAATATCTTAAGGATAATTCAGAAATTAATTGTGAAAATCTTAAAGATAATCTAAATAATATTGAAAATATATCTGAGGATAATTTTGAAGTTAAACTTCTCCTAGATAATAACTTAATCAAAGATAATATTGAATATTACTATAAAACTTTAACTAGTGGCCCAATTTACTCCACCTACTGTGAGAATATTGAAAAATCTAATATTAAGGAGGATATAGAATTTTCTAAAATAAAGGCCCTAATTAATGAAAATTACAAAAATTTAAATAAATCAAAATTATTAGAAAAACTTGAAAAGAAAGACAAAAATGAAGAAGAAATTTTTGAAATAATGAAAATGATAAACATAAACCCACAATTATTAAATCTTAATTTAATCCTAATTAAATTCAAATTAAATCTTAATTTAATCCTAATTAAATTTGAATTAAATCTTAATTTAATCGTAATTAAATTCAATATAAATCCAAATTAAATTCAAATTAATTAAAATTAAATCCTAATTAAATTCAAATTAATTAAAATTAAATCCAAATTAAATTCAAAATTAACTCAAATTAAATCCAAATTAAATTTAAATTAATTCATATTAAATCTCAATTCAAATTCAAATTAATTAATTCTTAATAATTTAAATTCGAATTAATTAATTCTTAATAATTCAAATTCAAATTAATTAATTCTAAATAATTCAAATTCCAATCAATTAATTCTTAATAATTTAAATTCGAATTAATTAATTCTTAATAATTTAAATTCGAATTAATTAATTCTTAATAATTCAAATTCAAATTAATTAATTCTAAATAATTCAAATTCAAATCAATTAATTCTTAATAATTCAAATTTAGATTAATTAATAATTCAAATTCAAATTAATTAATTCTTAATAATTCAAATTCAAATTAATTAATTCTTAAAAATTCAAATTAATTAATTAAATCTTAAATAATTCAATTAAGTTCAAATAAATTCCAATTAAAATTCAATTAAATTCAAATTAATCCAATTAAATTCAATTAAATTCAAATTAATTCAAATAAAATTAAATTCAAATTAAACCTAAATTAATTCAATTTAATTCAATACAAAATAAAATTGAATTAAAATTATAACTTCAATTAAAATTAACTTAATATTAATCTTACTCAATTAATTTCTAATTAATTCAACCTCAATTAATTCGTAATTAACCTGAATCCAACTAAAATCTTAAATAATTTAAACTCAAACTAAAGTAAAATTTTACCCAAAGTGTAACAATTAAAATTAATAACATTAAATATGTCAAAGTGGGTTGACATATTCGCGGGTTCACTCGACATGTATTAAATCGGGAATTTGATACATTTTAGAAACTTAAATAAAATTATTTGACTTATTTGACTCATGCATAACTGCCATGACATGCATTTGCTATTCCTTTAAAATATATGACATGTCATTCATATTTAAAATTTATGCATATATTAGAACGGCTATAGGAAAAAGAATAATTGAAACTTGATTAACCTAGTATTGGGTGGAGGTGAGATGATAGTACGTTAGGGAAGCCATCTTGGCGGAACTAGCCGAAGCTACCGATCCAAGACCCAAACTAGTTAGACCAGAATTTTTCAAAAAGTAATTTTGAAAATGAAATTTCATTAAAAGGCTTTGTCAAGGAAAGGGTGGATGATCCTATAAGGCTACGGCCAAAGAAGGCCTAGTGCCTCGCCAAGACCTGGAAGCCAATTTTTGAAATTCAAATTCAAGTTACTTCTTGTCAAATTCAAATCTAACACAAGCTTCAATTAAATCTTAGAATTAAAAATAAATTAAAGAAAAATGATTCGAGCATCTCACAATACACTTATAAGGCAATAATGCTTGTTGTATTGGTACATTTAAAATGGGTGAGATGTTAAGGACTAATAAATTGAAAAATGTTTTTCAAAATTGTTTCTTAAAATTATTAGAATATTTTTCTAAAAATATTTTTTCAAAATAGTGCTTCAACATAATAATATTTTTATGGAATTCATGCTTGTCTGATTGAATATACATATTATACTTTTTCCAAAATTATATCCTTTCAAAAATTGTTTGACTCACTCAATTAGACACAAGCCTCTTAGGACAACACTAAAGTTCCTTAAGGCACTTACATAGAGTCAAACGGTGTTGGATACAGGGGGAGTGTTTTGTTCCTTTTTATTAAAAATATTTTTCGGATTATCGGTTCTTTGACTTTGATAAACCCTAAAGACACAGAGGAAAGGTCCACTTTATGATCTTCAAGGACTCCTAGGACGTGTCAAATTTAGGGGGAGTCTAACAAGTTTTAAATCAGTTTGAAAATTATTATTCTTTTGATCTGAATCAAACCTTAAGACTCAGAGGAAGAGTACTTGTGGTCAACAAGCTTCCCGGGACTGGGTCAAGTTTAGGGGGAGGTCAAATTAAAAGACTTATTTAATAACTTGTTTTCATATTTTCAAAATCTATGTCTTTCAAAATACTATTATTCTATTTGTGTGACTTATGAAATTAGTTTTGAAATAATGTTTACTTGGGTTGGAGAATGTCCAGGACACTTAGGAAAATGTCCTTGTAGTCAACAAGGTTTCCCAGGATAGTGTCAGACTGGAAAATAAACCAAGTCAAGTAAAACATTGAGTCTTCAAAAGCTCACACATTTTTCAAATTGCACTAGCATATATTTTCAAAAGTATTATAGTGTTTTTTAAAAATTCTGTTAATATTTACTTGAGTTTGAAAATTTTCCAGGACACTTAGGAAATTGTCCTTGTAGTTAATAAGGTTTCCTAGGATTGTGTCAGACTGGAAAAGAATCCTAGTCAAGTAAGATATAATGTTTCAAAAATTACTTATATTTTTCAAAGTCTCATCTTTGCCAAAAATAGTTAGTATTTGCAAAATATGCATAATATTCATATTTTCCAAAATAGCATTCTTTCAAAAGTACCTAGTTTTCAAAAACTCAATACATTTTGCAAAGGTACTTTTATTTTTCAAAAATTACTTATCATCTTTCAAAATATTTGTACCTTCAAAAAATTCTTTTTCAAAATATTGTCTAAAGTTTTCTGAGCTCATAATACTTAAGTATTAGTTTTATGCTATGTCTTCAAAATTTTATACTAAGTATTCTCAAAATACTCTCATTGTTGGCGCAAGTATTTCTGTTTTTTTGATGCATGACAAAGGGGGAGAGGTGTGCTTAAGTTAGAATTTTTTTGGATTCTTACTAAAGGACCATTTGATCAAAATGTTTTACAAAACTAAGGTCATGTTTTAGTTTGATCCCAAGGATGGTAAGTTAGCCCCTTAAAACAATCTAACTTAAGTTATTGTCAAACATCAAAAAGGGGGAGATTGTTGGTGCAAGTTGCATCAATGATGTTCCTCTTGAAGTGTTTTAATGTTTGACAATATACTTAAGTCAGTGATACACTAAATAGACAAAGGGGAGTAAGAGAGAAGTAACCTTAGCTGAAGAAAAGTCCTAGTTGATCTAGGCATCGAAACCCTAAGTCCCAGCGAAGGGATGCTGGGCACCTAGCAAAGGGTTGCTAGGTATCGAAACCTCAAGACCTAGCGAAGGGCTGCTAGGTATCGTAACCTTAAGACCTAGAGAAGGGCTGCTAGGCACCTAGCGAAGGGCTGCTAGGTATCATAACCCTAAGACCTAGCGAAGGGCTGCTAGGCACCTAGTGAAGGACTACTAGGCATAGAAGACCTAGCGAAGGGCTGCTAGGCACCTAGCGAAGGGTTGCTAGGTATAGAAGACCTAGCGAAGGATTGCTAGGCACCAGGCGAAGGACCGCTTGGTAACAAAGACCTAGCGAAGGACTGCTAGGAAATTAAGTCTTGGTCCAAGGGACTGAGCAACTTAGCTGAGCGATGACTAAGGACAGGAGTAGAGACGGGTCGGGGTTCGAGCGTCTCGAGATCCGGAGTAATCGGAGGCTAAGCAAAAGTCCATCCGAAGGACTGGGTGGCAACCGTCTCCTGAAAGGAGTAGGTGAAGGGCGAGTTCTCGGGGATAGGAACTCGTGCCGGTTCGACCTAGGGTTTCGTGCAAATCCGAAGTCCGAACCAAGTCCTTAAGCTTAATATTATATGCATATATGCTTTGTGTTTGTGTATCTTGCAGGTAACAAGAACCGGAGACAAAGCAAGCCTTGCAGTGTTAATGCAGGGTGCTGCCCCAGTGTTGGGGGCGCCCCCATGCAACCAGGGCGCCCCCAGCAAGGGGGGCGCCCTCAGGCAGTGCTAAACAGGCAGGTTTCGTAAAGCAGGGTGACAGGTGTCAACCGGGGCGCCTGGAGCGTCCGGGGCGCCCTGATTAGTAGCTGTTTTGCTGTTTCGAAGCCAGAACACAGGATAAGCCTCCACGGGGGCGCCCGGAGAATTCGGGGCACCCTGGTCAAAGTTCTTATCACCTGCGGCGAGGTAGGCGCAAGGATAAGAGTTGACCGAGTCTTCCGGGGCGCCCCCAGGAGGCCTTTATAAGGGGCCTCGACCCCTCAGCTTCAGACACAACTTCCAAGAGCGATTCTGATCATTCCGACCGTCGACAACGCGCTAGAAACAAGGCTCTACGTCCGGGAGGCTCCAGGAGGAAGTGCGCGGCACTTCGGAGGTCCAGATCGGCCAAGTTTCATATTTGTGTTCGGTTTGCTTTTAATTATTCCGCACTTTAATTTTCAATATCTTTTTTTGTAATTGCAAACTGTAAGACGGGTTTTCTCCGCCTCCGGAAATTCCGGAAAGGAGACCAATAGTGGACTCACGCCGAGTACATAGGCCTTGGACGTACTGACCCAGGGGGGTCGGGAACCAAGTAAATAAATCCTGCGTGTCCTTCTGTTCTGCATTTATTTTTCTTTTTTTACTTTTCCGCTGCGCTACTAATTTTCTAAGTCTAGAACGAACGAGTTTTTCACGAGGTTTCCGCGAAAGATCTTCAAGGTCGATATTCACCCCCCCCCTCTATCGACGGCACCAGTCCTACATATTTTATTTATGGATTTATTAATTATAACAAATTATTTTCTTTGGGTGGCTCCCCGAGGCTCAGATACCCAAAAAAAAGGAATTTGTTGTAAATCTAATTTCGTCCTCTCCCCGAGGCGTAACCAAATTAAACATGACAATTTTATTCAAAATAGGAAATTAAATTACAACAACTAACTTTAAATTGGACGGCTCAATCCAAAATAAAGAATTTTGTTAATAATTTAAAACCAATTCGAATTTAATTGTCAATTAATGATCCATAAATTTGTCTAGACTTTCTTGAAAGAAAGTGCCCAAAATTGCGAGATTTCATAATAGATTTTTAGAATAATTGTAAGTTTCTGGTACAAAAAAAACTTACATATTTCCAAAATTGGAAAATTTCTAAAATAGAAAATTTCCAAAATTAGAAAGTTTCCAAAGATGGAAAGTTTTCACAATTATCATAAAATTTCAGAAACTAGGATATTTTAAAAGTTTGCGAAATTTCATGAGGATTTCCAAACTTTGAAATTCCTAAATCTAAAATTTATCATAATTGGAAAGTTTCCATAATTGAAAAATTTTCCAAAATTGAGATCATGACAAAGTTTTCCGCAAAACAATTATATGATTATGTCGAACACTAACCGACTCTGATACCACTGTTGGGACCGGGTGCATGTTGACATGGATGCGGGTTCGTAATTTAAAATTTTAATTACGTGCAGCGGAAGATTTAGCATAAATAATTTCTCAAATTATCTAACCACACATCTAGCATGCAACCTTATGTTGTGTGGGCATGATCATATATTTGAAATTTTGCAAGAAGTAAACTAATTTACTTAATGCCTCGCGTAACTCGAAGAAAGGGACGAGATCCAACCGTAGCATCCCTTGGAAGCTCCGCCTCTATTCTCGTCCACGCCGAGTTTTCTTCGGGATGACTTCGCAAAGCCACGAGTTTCGTGGCGACAAGAACTACTAGATTCTCCAAAAGCACGACAAGAATAACAAGAGGGAAATGGAAAACTAACCACTAAAAGAAAAACGGAATCAAGATTCCGGGAGGAAGGAAGGAGTCGCGCCCCGCTTCTTCTTCTTCTTCGGCCTCTTCTTGGTGGTGGCTCACAGCAAGGGAAGGGAGGGCAACCTGCCCTAGGAGAGGGAGAGGGTAGCCGGCCCTAGAGGGAGAGGGAGAAAAGGAGAGGAAGAGAGGCTAGGCAAGAATCCTTGATCTCTTGAATTAATTTCCAAGCCTTGCCTTGGTGCCTTTATATAGTAGCCTCTTTATCGCCAAGTCTCCTTTTAACGGAATTAGTTTTCATAAGAAATTTATCTTATAATTTTTTCTATGAATTATTCCGTTATGCCAAGTTTTTATTATAATTTAATTTATAATAAAAACAACCATGTCTCCCCTATTATTATGGAATAAATTTACACAAGAAATTTATTATATAAATTTTTCTTATCATGGAAAATCAATTATAAAATCATGTAACTCGAAGTTTTTATAAAATCAATTAAGAATTAATTTTATAAAATAAAATAAACCAATCCAAGGTTTATTTTAATTTCCATGAAAATAAATCTCTTTATATAAATTTCATTATATAAATTTCTATATATAAATTTCTATATATAAATTTCTTTATATAAATTTCTTTATCCATAATTTTATAAAACAAATCACGCTTGATTTATTTTATAATTTAAACTAAACAATTTGGTTTCCCTTTTTATTTTGGCCAGCGAAACCAAAGAGGGTGGGGACCCTCTTTGGCCGGCCAAATCCATGCCGTTACCTTACGAATTAAACTCATTTAATTCGTCCAATAAGCCTTCAAAAGACTTAGTCATTTTACGCTTCCGTTGCGTCTCTGATAAATTCATATTCGACTTATTTCTCTTGATCGGAAAATCTAATTTTCAACTCGTTTTAAATCCCTCGGATTACTCGTAGTGCGTGTGACTAAATAGGCTTTCGATTTATGTTGGCCGTCTATAATCAACCAATTATAGAACGATCATGAGTGGCACCTAGTAGTACATCATGACCCCCAATTAATCGAAAGATCAACGGTTGACCTCAGAAATTATTCTGAAACCCTTCAGCAGCTATAATGAATCGTGCCTCATTCCCTTCACCATCTTATACCCACTTGGTTCAGGACATGGTCTATGTGTGTCAGTCCCCACTAGGCTGACTACGTCACACCTAGCTCAAGTAACGTTCTCTCGTCCTACGGATTCTAATTACTCTCATGTATTTAAGAGTTTCATACTCTGAACATGTCATGCTCTGGCCAGAGGCTTCGAGTAACAATCCGACGATAGGCCTTGGGTATACATCTCCTCGCAAGGAGTGGTGAATCCTTTGTAGGCTGTTCAAACATCTTCGGGCACTTCGGCTTATACCCAACCATCCTGGGTCCACACCTCCATGGAGATGCTTGCTTAAGATGTCAAAGTATAAGTCTCCATGATCAAGATGACTTGAACACTGCAAGTCAAAGGAACATCGCACTTAAGCTGCAGTAAGAACTTCATTGACATATCTATATGTAGATTACCATATGAAGTTTTACAGCTAGTCACTCCAATGAACTAGTTCCCTTAACTAGCATTCATGTTTATCTCCGGACATCCCAATGTCACCAGCCAGTGAAAATCACCTGATTAGAGAATCACCCATGCTAGTCTCAACAGAATTAACAGTGTCCGTATTTATCAATTCATCAACTAGGGACAGTTTCAATACTTTACAATTGCAAAAGTAGAGATAATCACTAGTTGTGAATTCATCACAAATTCTCTCATGCTGTGATTTGTATTGCGGACATTCAGTAAATGAGTTTAAGATCTCAATCAAATACATAAACATGTATACTCAAATAGTGAATATTCATTTATTAAAATAACTGATTACAATCATAAGGCGATTGCCTTAGGACACTTCTCTCATATTACTAACAGTTAACTCATTAACAAGTATGCAACAATATACATAGCACCCAACTGCACCTCACTTTACATCGACCATGGCTGTGGCACAATAAATCGATGCCCCAAGCTTAAGGCTGACCCATTAATCAAGAAATAGTTTTAATATGGTTGGAGTTCATTCAACCGTTTAGTCAGACTTGGATGTGTCCAACAACCAAAACAAAGGATTGACCTCTAACTCCAACTATATTAATCATAAACTAATTCCATGGTTTGAACATGTTGAGGTTCAAGCCGGGCATGGATGTGTCCATCAACCCAAACGAGAAACAAAACTCCGGTTCTAACCATATTAATGGAAGGTGTTGGCCTTAATATTTTGTAAGGGGTTTTGGGTCTCATTCTTTCTTTTCTAAGAACATTCATGACATATAATTATGTCATGTACTAACGATTTCCTTAATAAAGTATGTATGTGACTTAATTTATCAAGTCTCATTAATAGAATTAGGAACCGGATTTCCTAATTCTAATTTCATACTTTATTTAAGGAATTATTTTGGGAAACAATTTCCTAAATTGTCATAATCAATTTTGGAAATAATATGTTTAAGACTTTGATTTCTATAAATCAAATCTTATTAAATTAAGAGACAGATTCCCTTAATTCAACCACATATTATTTTCATGAAAATCTCTTTTAAGAAAACTCTATAGGAAACCATTTTCCTAATTAATTTTGGAGACAACAATATGTAAGAGCATCACCTCTTAAATCAAATAAGGAAATTATCGTTTGAGAATCACCTCAAAATTTCCAAGATTTGATTACATATTTTATTTATGATTTTATTAATTTCAATAAATTATTTTCTTTGGGTGGCTCCCCGAGGCTCAGATACCCAAAAAAAGAAATTTGTTGTAAATCTAATTTGGTCCGCTCCCCGTGGCGTAACCATGTTAAACATGACAATTTTATTCAAAATAGGAAATTAAATTACAACAACTAACTTTAAATTGGACGGCTCCCCGAGGCTCAATCCAAAATAAAGAATTTTGTTAATAATTTAAAACCAATTCGAATTTAATTGTCAATTAATGATCCATAAATTTGTCTAGACTTTCTTGAAAGAAAGTGCCCAAAATTGCGAGATTTCATAATAGGTTTTCAGAATAATTGTAAGTTTTTGGTACAAAGAAAACTTACATATTTCCAAAATTGAAAAATTTCTAAAATAGAAAATTTCCAAAATTAGAAAGTTTCCAAAGATGGAAAGTTTTCACAATTATCATAAAATTTCAGAAACTAGGATATTTCAAAAGTTTGTGAAATTTCATGAGGATTTCCAAACTTTGAAATTCCTAAATCTAAAATTTATCATAATTGGAAAGTTTCCATAATTGAAAAAATTTCCAAAATTGAGATCATGACAAAGTTTTTCGTAAAACAATTATATGATTATGTCGAACACTAACCGGCTCTGATACCACTGTTGGGACCGGGTGCATGTTGACATGGATGCGGGTTCGTAATTTTAAAATTTAATTACGTGCAGCGAAAGATTTAGCATAAATAATTTCTCAAATTATTTTAACCACGTATCTAGCATGCAACCTTATATTGTGTAGACATGATCATAAATTGAAATTTTGCAGAAAGTAACTAATTTACTTGATACCTCACGTAACTCGATGTAAGGGACGAGATCCAACCGTAGCGTCCCTTGGAAGCTCCGCCTCTATTCGCGTCCACGCCAAGTTCTCTTCGGGATGACTTCGCAAAGCCACGAGTTTCGTGCCGACAAGAACTACTAGATTCTCCAAAGGCACGACAAGAATATCAAGAGAGAGAGATGAAAGCTAACCACCAATCGAAGAACGGAATCCATATTCCGGGAGAAAGGAAGGAGTCGCGATCCGCTTCTTCTTCTTCTTCGGCTTCTTCTTGGTGGAGGTGGCTCACAGCAACAAGAAGCTCTTCTAGGGCCGGCGCCCACTTGAGGAGGGAGAGGGAGAGAAGGAGAGGAAAAAAGGCTAAGCAAGAATCCTTGATCACTTGAATTGATTTCCAAGCCTTGCCTTTGCACCTTTATATAGTAGCCTCTTTATTGCCAAGTCTCCTTTTTAACGGAATAAATTTTTCTATGAATTATTCCGTTATGCCAAGTTTTTATTATAACTTAATTTATAATAAAAACAACCATGTCTCCCCTTTTATTATGGAATAAATTTTACAAGAAATTTATCTTATAAATTTCTTATGAATTATTCCGTTATGCCAAGTTTTTATTATAACTTAATTTATAATAAAAACAACCATGTCTCCCCTATTATTATGGAATAAATTTACACAAGAAATTTATTATATAAATTTTTCTTATCATGGAAAAATCAATTCATAATTGATTTTATAAAATAAAATAAACCAATCCATGGTTCATTTTAATTTCCATAAAAAGAATAAATTTCTATAAATTTCTTTATCATGGTAAATCAATCCATTATTGATTTTATAAAATAAAATAAACCAATCCAAGGTTTATTTTAATTTCCATGAAAATAAATCTCTTTATATAAATTTCTTTATCCATAATTTTATAAAACAAACCACGCGCGGTTTATTTTATAATTTGAACCAAACAATTTGGTTCTCCCTCTTATTGTGGTCGGCCAAACCAAAGAGGGTGGGGACCCTCTTTGGCCGGCCAAACCAATGCCGTAACCGTACGAATTAAACTCATTTAATTCGTCCAATAAGTCTTCAAAACACTTAGCTATTTTATGCTTCCGATGCGTCTCTGAAAAATTCAGATTCGACTTATCTCTCTTGATCGGAAAATCCAATTTTCAACTCGTTTTAAATCTCTCGAATTACTCGTAGTGCGTGTGACTAAATAGGCATTCGATTTATGTTGGCCGTCTATAATCAACCAATTATAGAACGATCATGAGTGGCACCTAGTTGTACATCATGACCCTCAATTAATCGAAAGATCAACGGTTGACCTCAGAAATACTTCTGAAACCCTTCAGCAGCTATAATGAATCGTGTCTCATTCCCTTCACCATCTTATACCCACTTGGTTCAGGACACGGTCTATGTGTGTCAGTCCCCACTAGGCTGACTACGTCACACCTAGCCCAAGTAATGTCTTTTTCGTCCAATGGATTCTAATTACTCTCATGTATATCAGAGACTCATACTCTGAACATGTCATGCTCTGGCCAGAGGCTTCGAGTAACAATCCGATGATAGGCCTTGGGTATACATCTCCTCGCAAGGAGTGGTGAATCCTTTGTAGGCTGTTCAAACATCTTCGGGCACTTCGGCTTATACCCAATCATCCTGGGTCCACACCTCCTTAGAGATGCTTGCTTAAGATGTCAAAGTATAAGTCTTCATGACCATGATGACTTGAACACCGCAAGTCAAAGGAACATCGCACTTAAGCTACAGTAAGAACTTCATTGACATATCTATATTTAGATTACCATATGAAGTTTTACAGCTAGTCACTCCAATGAACTAGTTCCCTTAACTAGCATTCATGTTTATCTCCGGACATCCCAATGTCACCAGCCAGTGAGAATCAGCTGATTAGAGAATAACCCATGCTAGTCTCAATAGAATTGATGGTGTCCTGTATTTATCAATTCATCGACTAGGGACAATTTCAATACTTCACAATTGCACATGTAGAGATAATCACTAGTTGTGAATTCATCACAAATTCTCTCATGCTGTGAATTGTATTGCGGACATTCAGTAAATGAGTTTAAGATCTCAATCAAATACACAGACATGTATACTCAAATAGTGAATATTCATTTATTAAAATAAATGTTTACAATCATAAGGCGATTGCCTTAGGACACTTCTCTCATATTACTAACACTTACAATGTTTTTACCTTTATGTGCAGATTTTGTTTGCTTAGCCATTTTACATGCATCACAAAGTTTGCCTTTTTCATACTTGATGCTTGGTAAGCCACGAACTAATCCCTTGTTGGCCAACTTCCAGATGTTTTTCATGTTCACATGTGCTAGCCCCGGTGCCAATGGGTGGACTCTTCTTCTTTTGACATGAAACACTTAGCAAAAGAATTAGTAGCACTTTTAAATGAAACTTGATAAATATTGTCTAATCTTGTTCCTACTAGTACCGTGTTCAAGGTGTCATGTTGTCTAACTAGACATTGACTCAGTTGGAAATCAATTGTGTAACTCGTGTCACACAATTGACTGACACTTAGGAGATTAAATGTCATCCCCTTGACTAGAAGGACATTTGAAATCCTAAGACATTCGGATATTTGAATGTCTCCTATTCCTATGACCTTAAGACTACCATTGTTACCAAATGAAACGTTACCTCTACTCTTCTTGTGAAGTGTGGTAAACAATGATCTATCCCCGGTCATGTGTTTGGAGCACCCACTATCAACGAACCAAGTTGATAGATGCTCCCCCTCAATCATAACCTACACAATTTGAAAAATTGAAGTTTTAGGTACCCAAACCTTGGGACCTAAAGCACCTACTAAACAAGTCTTAGGCACCCATGCCTTGACACCTTTCTTTTGAACCTTGGGTGTCCTAGATTGTCTCATATCAGTCCTAGACATCAAAGACACGAATGAGGGTTCTTTGGGTCGGTAACCAATACCGGCCCTATTCTAGACTGCCCTTTGGGCATTCAAGATCATGTCTAGAGTCTTAGAGCTAGTTGAGAACTTCTCAAGAATATTCTTGAGTTTCTCAACTTCGCTCTTCAATGATTTGTTTTCTTCTACTAGCAAGTCATCATGCAAATCATCTACATCCTCAACCTTAGAGGATTTCAAATTTTCAACCTCAAGTTTCAATGACTTAATCTCATCTTCTAACAATTCAACATGCAAGTCATCTATATTATCATCCCTAGATGCTTTCAATTGTTCAATCTCTAATTGCAATTATTTAACCTTATTTTTTGACTTCTTTAGCATATTGGTTAAGCATGCAATTGCTCTATAACATTTCTCAAGTTCAGGAGAAGTTACCTCTTCATCATCCGAAGATGATGAAGCCGCGTTTGAGGAGTTGGAGGATTCATCACTGCTCTCCTCTCCAAGAGCCATGAGTGCCACATGCCTTGTGCTCTTCTCCTCCTCTTTATCGGATGAGCTTGAGGAGGATTCATCCCAAGTGGCCTTCAAAGCCTTCTTCTTCTTCTTGGACTTTTCTTCTTTCTTTTTGGATTTCTCCTCCTTCTTCATTAGCTTTGGGCATTCATTCTTGAAATGCCCTTTCCTACCACACTCATAGCACGAAGCATTAGTCTTATCAAGTTTAGCTTCACTAGGATTGCCTTTACCCTTGAAGCGTCGACCCCTTCTCATCATCCTTCGTACAAAGTTCGCCATCTCGGAGGAAGAAGAGCCGCTGCCATCTTCCTCGGAATCGGACTCGGATTCGGAAGAGGATGAAGATGAAGAGACTTCCTTTTCCTTCTTCTTCTCCTTCTTCTTCTTATTGGATCGGTCCCCTGCAACTAAGACAATCCCCTTCTCCTTGGGGCCTTTGTTAGCCATTTCATGCAATTCCATTTCACAAAACAAATCATCTAATTTAACAATTGATAAATCCTTGGAAACTTTGTAGGCATCCACCATGAATGACCACAAAGCATTCCTTGGAAATGCTTTTAGCACATACCTCACAAGGTCGCGATTCTCGACCTTTTCATCAATCGAATGAAGCCCATTGAGGATTTCCTTGAACCGGCTATGTAACTCACTTACGGTTTCATTCTCCTTCATGGAGAGATTTTGAAGTTGGTTGAGGAACAAGTCCCTCTTGGCGATTCTTGAATCTCCGATGCCCTCATGGAGTTCGATGAGCTTGTTCCACAAGTCTTTTGCACTTGTGAATGGACCAACCTTGATGAGTTGGTCTTTTGTTCATGTCGCATTGTAGAGTGACAACCGCCTTTGCGTCGGCTTCGCTCTTTCGAGTTTGTTCAGCTGTCCACCACCATGATTCAAGTTCTTTGCCTTCATCATCCTTTGGAGGGGTGAAGCCCTCCTTCACAGCTAACCATGTGTTGATATCCATCTTAAGATAATACTCCATCTTTGATCTCCAATATTGAAAGTCAGCGCCATCAAAGAAGGGAGGTCGGGTGGTAGAGAAACCTTCTCTCAAAGCCATGGATGATAGCTCTCGGTTGTTAATCCGCAAAAACAGAGCCCCAAGCTCTGATACCACTTGTTGGAACCCGGATGGCTAGGGAGGGGGGGTGAATATAGCCAAATACTTAGACTTTGATACTTATCGAATTTCTACACTTAGATTTATCAGTAGCACAGCGGAAGAAGCAAACACAGAGTATAGAGAAAAAAAACAGAAAATGAAAGCGAACAAACACAACTAGCAAGATCGCTAACAAGGAGGGTTTACAAGGTTTGGGGATAACTTGCTCCTACTCCTTGGTGTGCCCGTAAGGTGGGCGATCCCTTGATCGTTGGCAGATCAAGCCCCGGTGAACACCGGATAGAAAGCAACCTCCTTCTCGGTGGAGAAACCTCTCCATAGCGTTTTAATCAAGGATATAGTTTAAGCACAATGAAACATAAGAAAGATCTTACTTAGTACTTAGCAAAGACAAGAACACAGCAAGCTTCCTCCGAGCTCCACCCAACAACGATCTCATGCAAGAACTCTTTCTTCGTGTCTTCTCGCTGTTGGACTCAAAGCCTCTTGTTCTTTCCCCCAAGTGTTTCAGCAAGGGATGGTTGCTTCAACGATCACAGTAGCTTGCTCAAGAGAAGATGATCAGCAAAGAGTGCACGAGCAAGATTTGGAGAAAACAGCAAGAGCTCAAGCTAGAGGTCACTTCACAAACTTGCGATCCCTTCCTCTGCTCTTCCCCGCTCCTTTTGTTTCTCCACTGATCCCAGGTGACGCCAACTCACTGCAGCCTCCAGCTGCTCACCTGCAACCACCAGCCACCACTGAGCTCTTCTGGACTCCCTGAGCTTCCCTCAGACCTGCCCCAGACAGCAGCTCCAGCCGGCGCCAGTGCCCGTTGCAACCTGTGGAAGAAAACAGATAAACCTGCTCCAAGGAAAGCCTCCATTGACTTCTCCTTGAGTGTTTGAATTCTCCCCTGTCACCTGCAGCTTGATCAGACTATTAGAATAACATATCATCCAGTAAATCAAATATCAGAGATCAAATGCAGAGAATCGGGTATGGTCAGACGCGATCAGAGCGTCTGACAGTGCAATTTGAATTAAAGTGATCGGTCACCGGACCGATCAGAATTATCTTAGACCGATCAGGCTCCACCCTGATCGGTCCCCAGTGAGGAACTTAGTATCGCAGACTCATGTGATCGGTCTCCCTGACCGGTCACCTGATCGGTCACCAAACCGATCCAGAAAGCTGCTTGCCATAATCCTGCCTAGAATTCACTGGCTGATCGATCACCAGACCGATCAGGATAGTCCCAGACCGATCAGGCTCCATCCTGATCGGTCAGGGTGAGAAACCTCGCGACAGTTGATCGTTCAGCCTGATCGATCACGGTTTCTCCCTGATCGGTCACCAGACCGTTCAGGAGCTGATCAGTAGGGAACTCAACTCACTGTGGGCGCCCTGATCGGTCACCAGACCGATCAGAAACAAGGCAGTGAGGAAGCTGCCTGCTCCCTGATCGGTCACCTGATCGATCAGGAGCCAAACATCAAGGCAATGGCCTGCGCCCTGATCGGTCACCGGATCGATCAGGAGCCACACAGTAGGTTCCCAACCTCACTGTGTGCTCCCTGATCGGTCACTAGACCGATCAGTCATTACTGGATCGGTCACCGGACCGATCCACGACGGAGCAGCGTGCCAGCTTCCCTGATCGATTACCAGACTGATTCAGGGACTCAAACCTAGCCCTCCAAGCTAAGGATTTTTCACCTAACCCTCCAAGTTGGGAATTTTCACCTAACCCTCCAAGTTAGGACTTTTCACCTAGCCCTCCAAGCTAGGACTTTTCACCGAACCCTTCCGAATTAGGACTTTTCCAGACCTAGCCCTCCAAGCTAGGACCTGACCCTCCAAGCCAGGACTTTTTCATCTAACTCTCCAAGATGGAAATTTTCACCTAACCCTCCAAGTTAGGACTTCTCACCTAGCCCTCCAAGCTAGGACTTTTCACCCACCTCATCCGAATTAGGACTTTTCCAGCACCTAGCTCTCCAAGCTAGGATTTTCCACACCTAACCCTCCAGGTTAGGATTAGGATTTACCAACACCTAGCCTTTCAAGCTAGGATTTCACATACCATGCCTGATCCCCGATCAGGACTTAACCATTATCATAATCATCCACCTAAACTAAAATCGGTGTCAACACCAAAACAACAATCAGGGTCAGACTGCATCAACAGATATTCACCCACCCCCCTCTATCGACGACACCGGTCCTACATCAAGTACTTCCCTGTTCGATCACCTTGACCGATCAGGTGCTTTGACTGAAATTCAAATGAGTTTAGGGATTGGTCTGGTGACCGATCCCCTGGTCTCTGATCGGTCAGTGAGACCGATCAGAACATCAATGGACCAATCAGGATAGAGTCTGATTGGTCAGGAGGTTGTCTGATCGGTCAAGGTGACCAATCAGCACCTCTGAACTTTAATTCAAATTGTTGTCAGCGCAGTTCTGATTTCTTATTTGCTTCTCTAATGAATCTATAAGTGTGCAGACAACATAGAGCTTTAAAATTCAAATGAAGGAGCAAGAAGAAGGGTCAAGGGTGACTTTCCATGGTGCTATTTTGTTTGATACACATTTGCAGGTTTCAACAGCACCTGACCTGAAGCTTCAGCTGAAGAGGATGACTTCAGTATGCTGAGAGCTTAGAAGGGGTCTGTGGGTGACGATGCCTGTACGTGTGCAGAAGAAAGACTTAAAAAGAAGAAGTTGGCGAAGCAGAGAAAAAAAAATAGCGGAGAACGGTGATTAGAAAATCTGCGAAGGGTTTTGCTATTGAGTTGTTGGCGTTCTCTGCATTTTTCTTCTTGTTTGATCTTTCTACTTACTACTGGTGCTTGTGCTTAAGGTGGTGTGCATCAGTTGTGTAAGCTTCCTTCTCAAGTCTATTGTGCTTCACTTGATATACTTCTGAGACATTTGTGGAGAGGTTACTCCACCGAGAAGGAGGAAGCTTTTAGCCGGATTCATTCCAGGGCCTGATCTGTCGATGATCAAGGGATCACCCACCTCACGGGCACACCAAAGAGTAGCGGCAAGTTATCCCTAAACCTTGTAAGCACTGTGTTGGTCTTTGTTTTAGTTTATTTCTGCTTTGGTTGTGTTCCGCTGCTAATCTGATTGTAGGAAGAAGAGAGTTTTGGTGGGTGGCTATTCACACCCCCCTTTAGCCATCCCAAGATCCTAGCGAGTTTTGGTCAAGTCGGAAGTCATGGGGGAGAGTGTATCACAATTGTTGTGGATGATACATACCTTGGAGGACTATGGATTATCTTACAAGGGTGTGCAAATGTTGTGTGACAACATAAGCACCATAAATCTTATAAAAAATCCAGTCCACTATTCAAGAACCAAATACATTGAAGTACGTCATCACTTTATTAGAGATCATGTTGCTAGAGGAGATATTGTACTCTCACATGTTGAGTCAAAATCTAATCTAGCAGACATTTTCACCAAACCACTCCCCGAAAGTGAATTTAGCTTTTTAAGGAAGGAGTTGGGGATGTGCCGTGCACAATAGGATCATGGTAAAAACCCTTCATGGTTATTCCTAATTGCTGGGCAACTTGGGGACATCTCACACAAACTATAAGATCTAACAAAATGTTTCTGTATTGCTAGAAATGGGGTGAGATGTTAGGATCAACCAAATTTTTCAAAATGTATAATGCATTCATTGAATAATGAGGTTGAAGAGATAATGATCATTAATTTGACCAAGTATGGGAAAAACCAATGCATAATACATGTGTATTTGGTTCCAAGAACATACTTAGACATTTCAATCAAGTAAAATTGGTTGGAGCATTGTTTTTGATACAAACTTGTTTTGGGATTTTAAATCCATAAGGAAACGACCTTCCACTTGATTCATGGTGTGGAGGAATAAATTTTGGTTAAGGGAACACTGTTAAGATCAAAGAAATTAAATTCATAGTGTATTAGAATGGTTGTTGGAAAGAAAAAAATAAAAAGGGGTGTTTGAAACGATTTCAGGAGTTTATGGAACATATTAGAGTTTCAGAAACTTATCTGAAATCTGATCGGTCCACCGACCGATCCAGCACATTTCTGTATGGCACAGAATCGCATGTGATCAGTCCGTAATCGATAAGGAATCACCCTGATCGGTCATGGTGACCATCAGGACTCTCTCTGATCGATCAGGATACTTCCTAATCGGTTCGGATACTATTCGATTGGATCGGCCGTCCGATCCAATGCATTAAATCAAGTTGGTGGATCGGTCCACCAACCATATTAACCCTCTTTTCCCATAAACCTCTTCCAACCCTGGCCGCCGACCTTCTTCTCCACGGCATCCTCTTCTTTCTTCTACATCGAGACTTCTCCTTCCTGTCTTTCCAGCGCTTCCGGCGAGTTTCTCGTGCGATTGTACTGTGAAGTTCTTCCTCAACCAACGACAACATGCCACCCAAGAAATCCTCAAAATCTAAGGCTGGTGAGGGTACCTCCATATCAAAATCGCCTTCCAAATCTAAACCTTCCCACCAATCCTCTCGACCTCAGCCTTCTTCAAGTCATAGATTTCCTAACGCTTCATTCGAACAAGCCTATCAAAATTGATCCTTTAAGCTACTTTCGTGTCAATTGGTTGACAAATCATATGTTTATGATTGTTGTCCGTCTGTGAGACAGATAATTGAATTCTATGACCTTGAGTCACTTATTTTTCTCGAACGGAACATCAATACTGACCTAGTTTCTGAGTTTTATAACAATATCTAAGGTGATGGCGGTATGGGGTGTACAACTCGAGTGGCTAAGACTAATCTGGATTTCACTTTCCCTATTTTTTCTGAGTATCTAGTGTAGGACCGATGTCGTCGATAGAGGGGGGGGTGAATATCGACCGTTCAAATCTTCCGAAAATTTTCGTAAAGTTTTCGTTCGTTCTAGACTTAGAATATTAGTAGCACAGCGGAAAAGTAAAAACAGAAAAATAAATGTAATACAGAAGGACACGCGGGATTTATTTACTTGGTTCTCGACCCCCCTGGGTCAGTATGTCCAAGGCCTATGTACTCGGCGTGAGTCCACTATTGGTCTCCTTTTCGGAATTTTCAGAGGCGGAGAAAACCCGTCTTACAGTTTGATTTACAAGCAAAAGGATAAATAAAATTAATTATAGAATGTAAATCAAACCAAAACAACTTATGTCGAAGCGTCAGCCGATCTGGACCTCCGAAGTGCCACGCACTTCCTCCTGGAGCCTCCTGGTCGTAGAGCCTCGTCTTTAGCGCGTTGTCGTCGGTCGGAATGATCAGAATGGCTCTTGAATGTTGTGTCTAAAGCAAAGGGGTCGAGGCCCCTTATAAAGGCCTCCTGGGGGCGCCCCGGATGACTCGGTCAAACTTTATCCCTGCGTCTACCTCGCCGCAACTGATAACAGCTTTGACAAGGGTGCCCCGGATCTTCCGGGCGCCCATCTTGAACCCAGTCAGTTCTTATCCACTGCTTCGTACTCACAGCAACGAAACCATGTTGACCAGGGGCGCCCTAGTGCATGAGGGCACCCTGGTTAGGGCCTCCAACAAGCTTGCTTTGTCTTCGGTTCTTGGTACCTGTAATATCCACAAACACAAAGCATAGATACATATAATATTGGTCTTAAGGACTTGGTTCTGACTTCGGATCTCCACGAAACCCTAGGTCAAACCGGCACGAGTTCCTATCCCTGAGAACTCGCCCTTCACCTACTCCTTTCAGGAGACGGTTGCCACCCGGCCCTTCGGGTGGACTTTTGCTTAGCTTCCGATACCTCCGGACCTCAAGACGCCCAAACCCTGACCCGTCTCTACTCCTGTCCTTAGTCATCGCTCAGCTAAGTTGCTTAGTCCCTCGGACCAAGTCTTCATTTCCTAGCAGTCCTTCGCCAGGTGCCTAGCAGCCCTTCGCTAGGTCTTTGTTACCAAGCAGTCCTTTGTCTGGTGCCTAGCAATCCTTCGCTAGGTCTTCTATGACTAGCAGCCCTTCGCTAGGTGCCTAGAAGCCCTTCGCTAGGTCTTCTATGCCTAGTAGTCCTTCACTAGGTGCCTAGCAGCCCTTCACTAGGTGCCTAGAAGCCCTTCGCTAGGTCTTCTATGCCTAGTAGTCCTTCACTAGGTGCCTAGCAGCCCTTCGCTAGGTGCCTAGCATCCCTTTGCTAGGTCTTCTATGCCTAGTAGTCCTTCACTAGGTGCCTAGCAGCCCTTCGCTAGGTCTTAGGGTTACGATACCTAGCAGCCCTTCGCTAGGTGCCTAGCAGCCCTTCGCTAGGTGCCTAACAGCCCTTCGCTAAGTGCCTAGCAGCCCTTCGCTAGGTCTTTAGGATTCCGATGCCTAGATTAACTAGGACTTTTCTTCAACTAAGGTTACTTCACTTTTGCTCCCCTTTGTCTATTCATTGTATCACTGACTTATGTGTATTGTCAAACATTAAAACACTTAAAGAGGAATATCATTGATGCAACTTGCACCAACAATCTCCCCCTTTTTGATGTTTGACAATAACTTAAGTTAGATTGGTTTAAGGGGCTAACTTACTGTCCTTAGAGTAAAAATGAAAAAAATATAGGTTTTGAAACTACATTTTTTATCTTCGGGAAAAATTTTTTCTAACTTAAGCACACATCCCTCCCCCTTTGTCATACATCAAAAAATAAAATAAAATACTTGCACCAACATTAAAAACCTTTGGTTCTTTTTGAAAATACTTAGTGCAAAATTTTTGAAAGCATTGTATTTTGAATAATATATTGCAAAAATTATGTAATTTTTGAAAAGTATAAGTACCTTTGAAAATATATTGAATTTTTGAATAATTACTTTTGGAAAATGCATAACTTTTGAAAGAATGTTATTTTGGAAAATATAAATGTTATGCCTATTTTGCAAGTACTAACTGTGTTTCGAAAATAAGTGTTTTATGAAACATAATATTTTTCAAGGTCAAGTAAATATTAATAGAATTTTGAAAAAAAATGATAGTACTTTTGAAAGAATATTTGGCTTTGAATGTAACGCCCCAAAATTCCCATTTTTAGTACTTAAAGTCCTTAGAATTATTTAGAAATGGTTTAGAAATATTCTAGATATTTTTAGGAATTTTTAGAGTATTTTTATGGAATTTTCCGAGTCCGTTTGGTGTTTTTGGAAAAAGAAAAAGAAAAATAAAAAAAAGAAAAATAATAAAAACGTTTAAGGGCAGGCGGTGGATTGAACCCGCGACCACAACGAAACAGCCCGCGCGCGCAACCAGCCGGGCTAGGGTATCAAGCACAGAAAAGGAAGGAGAGACCTATATTTAAGGGGTAGTTAGGTCGATTTGCCCCAATAAGTATAAATGGAAAAACCAATTAAGTGCAGCTGGTGGATCGAACCCGCGACCAGCACGAAACCAGAAACGCGCGCGACCAGCTGGGCTAGGGTATCAAGCACAGAAAAGGATGGGGAGATCTATATTTAAGGTGTAGTTAGGTTAATCCGCCCAATAAGTATAAATAGGTAATTAAAGAGAGAAGTTTTATTTTCTCTCCTCTCCAAACCCTCACGCCGACCCCTCCTCTTCTGGGCGAAATTACACCAAGCTCTAGGGGGCCGGTCAAGGCTCTTCTCCAAGAGATAATTCTATATTCGGGATCCCCGCGACGAGAGGAACGCGTAGACGTGAAGAATTCTCCGAGATCTCAAGTTTCTCTCGAGTCCTAGACGTCAATCTTGGTTGTAAGTCCAAGATATCAATGTAAGTACTGCTCACCTGCAGTAAGAGGTGATTTTTTCCGCGAGAATTTCCTTTAAAAGTTTTTAGAAGAGATATTTCCTTTTTGTTTGAGTTTTTGCATGTGATCTTAGTTTATTATATGCTTATATATGTTGATTAATACCCTATGTGAGTTTAGGGTCCAAGAAAAGCTATGAGAAAAGAAAAGAAAAGATAAAGATAAGAAAAGAAAAGGCCAAGGCCTTAAGAAATCCCCAAAAGTCAAGACTTAGGGATTTTTAGCACGCAAGGTGCTCCAGAAAATGCCAAGGCATTTACAGATAAGAAAGAAAAGAAAGAAAAGCTATTTTATTTTATAAGGCCAGTACCCGGCGTCCAAGGGCGTCGTTAAAGAAATCCAGGTGTCCAATTCCAAGGTCTTGGCCCTGGTAGACCAAGGTCTGCTCTATTAGGATTGGTGGCTCGCTACCCCAACCTTTTAGGGAACGCGCATATCAGATGGTACTTACGTCTTCAGTGGATCCAAGTGATTATTATTTTCAAGTATATGCTTTAGCAAAGTTTCGAAAATTTAAAGAGTTTTCAAAAAGTTAAAGAATAGCTAAAGTTTCAAGTTGAGCCAAGAAAAGTAAATTGAGATTTATTATTGCTTGAGTATGCATGTTTTGAGCTATACATGTTCTTAGTTTTCTTTCAAGCATATTAGTATCTCATATGATGTTCAGTTTGATCTAGAAGCATGTTTGCATATTTCGAGTTTTTGTGAGCTAGATAGTACTTACTAAGCTTTTTGCTTACTAGTTGCATTTCCTCTTATTGCAGATAAAGGTAAAGGCAAGCAATTCTGAAGGAAGACGACGAGGCGGTGCTAAGTAGAGTGTGTGTGGTGGCTGATTATGGAGAGATCTTTGAGACGAGATAATTTAGTTATTTGAATTGCAATGTTTAAGTTTATTCAAATTTCAAGTTCTTGCTTATGGAGATTATAGAGTATTTGAGTTTTGGATAGTTTTACATGCTCAATTTCTTAGAGTAAAGATTCCATGTCATTTCATTTAGCATACATATCCTTATGATTGCATTGGATGAGTAGAAGTGTAAGTAGTTAGAGATATTGATACTTTGTTAGAAAAAAGGTGTTTGTGCCAAGATAGTATCAATTTCCCTTTGAATCAAGTTTTATTGCTTAAAAATGTTTAGAAAAGTTGCAATCACATTTCATAATGCATTAGCAAGGTTGTAGAACATGTATTTGGCGTTATGAATGCATAGGAGTCAAGATTGGTACAAACTTTAGTGTTAAAGTTCATATAACTTGTTAGTTTATTTTCTTCCCATAAAGTCTTAATTCAAGTTTATGGATTCGTTTGATTGGCTAAATTGTTTAGGAAACTGACATAGAGTGTAGAAATGGTGTCATGATTCATATGGCTCGAAATATAGGTTTGGTGGAGAGTTAAAGCAACTGCCGAAACCTGAATTTCTGAACTTGGCCTATCAGTCGACTGATACAGTATCAGTCGACTGATACCCGAAGTTCAGTTGGGTGAGGCAGGTTTGAACGAGTGCCATTTTGCGAGTTTTTGAGAAGAAAGGTGATATGTTATCATGCATGATACTTAAGTTAGATATGATTGTTAGAAGAATTTAAAAGAAAAAAAAAAAAGATTTCCGCATTTTTAGTCATGTATCAAAAGTAGAGAAGTAGAGAAAGTAACGATCCGTCTGAAGGTAGAGAAGGCGGGTCGCTACAGGTGGTATCAGAGCAGTTCCCATTCTCCAGCATCACACACACATCAGCATCAACCTTGCCGTCTTCAAGTAAGAAAGCTTTAAGTTTCTGTTTTTCTATTGCTCCTTTACTTAATTACAGTATAGAGAAATGCTTAAGTACTTACTCATATGTGCATAGAACAAGGAAGCATGTTTAATACCTTAGTACCACGGAATCATGTTTAATCTCTAGAATGGATATTAGAAAAATGCTTAAGTACTTACTTGATTTGCCCAAAAGTAAGTTTTGGGATTATGGCACGCATGGTGCTTGATAAAAGTTTTGAGTAAAACCAAGGTCTTACTAAGCCCTAGAACGAGTTCTAGGACTAAGAAATGAGATAAGAATCAAGACCAAGGTCTTGTTATACCCTAAAGCAAGTTTGGGAACATTACCATTAAGTGTTAAGTTATACATTTGAGGACGTCCTAGAAAGGCCCAAAACGAGGAGCAAGCTCCTAGAGGGCAAGAGGCAACAGAGTCAGTACCCCCACCAAATCTCTTAGACGTGGTGGCTCAGTTACAGAGACAGTTAGCAGAACAACAACAAGTTATTGCCACTAGGATGGCTAACCAGCAGGTCGTTATTATTACTTCGCCGGTGGCGAATATAGTGGCACTAGTTGTAATCGAAGACCCATCGATTACATCCGTAGTTCGGCAAGGGGAGTAAGGCAAGAAGCGTACCTCATTCAGTAGGAGAAACTGAAGCCAGGGAACTTCCCAGGCACAAGCAAACCATGGGATGCTTAAGCATGGTTCAAAACGTTGGAAAGAATAGTAGGGCTACTGGACTGGCATGAGGTAGAGAAGATAAAGTGTGCATCTTTCTGCCTTACGGGAGATGCTAGAATATAGTGGAAGAGAGTCAAGGCCAAGAGAAATGTCAGCCAGATGACATGGGCCGACTTCGAGACTGAGTTCTTCGAAGAATACTCTCACATGCAAGTAACCAACAAGCATTATGATGAATTCACGGAGTTCAGACAAGGAGAACTATCCGTGGATGAAGCAGTGAAGATGTTTAAGCGGTTAGCTCATCTGTGCCCAGAGCTAGTTAGCACAGAAAAAGAGATAGTTAGGCTAATGCTCAAGATGTTAAGGCCTGAGATAGCGTTGAAGGGGGGCTAGCGGTGTTAAGAGGCTGCAAACCTCCGAGGAACTAATAAGTAGTGCTTTGATCACTGAGCACTACTTAAACAGTATAAAGGCCACCAGAAAGGTTGAACGATGAAGTTCTTAACAACCTTACCGTCAGGGGAAGTAATGGCCTCTACTGAGAGGCTAAGGGCAGTATCAATCTAGATTTCCAACCGAGAGCTCTACAGTGACTTGTTAGTCCTTGAGATGAAGGATTACGATGTCATTTTAGGAATGGACTTCTTGAGCAAGTATAATGCTTCTATAGACTGCCGCAAGAAAAAGTCAAGTTCACACCAGAAGCAGAACCTTCGGTTGAGTTTATTGGAGACCCAAGGAGAAAGATAAATAGGTTCCTACCTACCTTACAAGCTCAGAGAATGTCAGAGAAGGGGTGCTCTAGTTTCTAGCTCATATAGTGGATGCGAGTCAAGGAGAAGGATTGAAGAGAGAAGAAGTGAGGGTAGTCTGTGACTATCCTGAGGTGTTTCCTGAAGAGTTACCAGGACTCCCTCCCAATCGGGAAATTGAGTTTGAAATTGAGTTGGCCCCAGGAACCAACCCAATTTCGAAGGCACCTTATCGCATGACACCAGCAGAACTGAAAGAATTACAAGAACAATTGCAAGAGTTGCTTGACAAGGGTTTCATCCGCCCTAGTCATTCACCTTGGGGAGCTCCTGTACTTTTCGTGAAGAAGAAGGATGGGTCTATGCGTCTGTGCATAGACTACAGAGCTCTGAACAAGGTAACCATCAAGAACAAGTACCCCCTTCCTAGAATAGATGATTTATTTGATCAACTCAAAGGGGCTAGGGTGTTCTCGAAGATAGATCTATGTTCTGGGTATCATCAGCTGAAGGTTAAAGAAAGTGACATCCCCAGGACGACTTTCAGGACAAGATACGGCCACTATGAATTTGTAGTAATGCCTTTTGGAGTAACCAATGCTCCAGCAGTCTTCATGGAGCTGATGAACCACATCTTCAGGGAGTATCTCAATAAATTCGCCATTGTATTTATTGATGATATCCTCATATACTCACAGACTCCAGAGGAACATGCTACACACTTGAGGATAGTGCTGCAGATCCTTCAGCAGGAGAAGCTCTATGCAAAATTCTCAAAGTGTGAGTTTTGGCTAGATCAGGTGACCTTCCTAGGTCACATTGTATCCAAAGAAGGCATTCAAGTTGATCCAGCCAAGATAGAAGCAGTCAGCAACTGGTGTAGACCCAAGAATGCCAGTGAGATCAGAAGCTTCTTAGGCCTGGCAGGATATTACAGAAAATTTGTGGAGGACTTTTCCAGGATAGCCTCTCCACTCACAGCCTTGACCAGAAAGAACAAGAAGTTTGAATGGTCAGATAAATGCGAGCACAGTTTTCTAGAGCTGAAGAAGAGACTGACCAGTGCTCCCATCCTGACTGTTCCAGAGAGTGACAAGGCCTTTGACATCTACAGTGATGCATCCAAGATGGGCCTTGGAGCTGTCCTCATACAAGACGGTAAAGTGATAGCATATGCCTCCAGACAGCTCAAGGACTATGAGAAGAATTATCCTACCCACGACCTTGAGCTAGCAGCTGTGGTTTTTGCACTGAAGCTCTGGAGACACTACCTATATGGAGTGCAGTGCAGGATCTTCACAGACCATCAGAGTTTGAAGTACTTCTTCACTCAGAAAGATCTGAATATGAGGCAGCGCAGGTGGCTAGAGTTGGTCAAAGATTATGACTGTGAAATCCTCTACCACCCAGGTAAAGCTAATAAAGTGGCAGATGCACTGAGCAGAAAATCCTGTGCGGCACTGATGTCCTTATCATCACTGTCTCTACCACTTCAGAAAGAAATAAAAGATTTTGGAGTCGAGGTTATGGTTGGGCAATTTTCTGCATTGACCTAGAGTCAACCCTGCTTGGGATATACAAGAAAAGCAAGATCAAGACCCAGAGATCCAGAAGATCAAGCAGGGGATCCAAGAGGCAGAAAATTCAGAGTTTCGAGTATCAGATAGTGGCATCCTCTATTTTGGAGACCGCCTTTGCGTCCCCAATGATGAGGAACTAAGAAAGAATATTTTAGAAGAAGCCCACAGTACCCCGTACTCTATGCATCCTGGTTTACCAAGATGTACCAAGATTTAAAGCAAAGGTTCTGGTGGTCTGGACTCAAGCGAGACGTGGCCAGATATATCAGTACCTGCTTGACCTGCCAGAGGGTCAAAGCCGAGCACCAGAGACCAGGAGGAGTTCTACAGCCTCTTCCCATTCCAGAGTGGAAGTGGGAAGAAATATCCATGGACTTTATCACAGGTCTTCCAAGAACCACCCATGGACACGATGCAATTTGGGTGATAGTGGACAGATTGACCAAGTCTGCCCACTTCCTAGCCATCAAGTTATTGCATTCGGTAGAGCAATTAGCACAGCTGTACGTGAGAGAAGTAATCAGGCTTCACGGAGTCCCGAAGTCGATCGTTTCTGACAGAGATGGACGATTCATCTCCCATTTTTGGAGGTGTGTTCAGGACGCCCTAGGCACCAAACTTCAGTTCAGCACAGCCTTCCATCCCCAGACAGATGGACAAACAGAGAGAGTAAATCAGATTTTAGAAGACATGCTCAGGGCTTGTGCGTTGGACTTTAAGGGTAGTTGGTGCAAATTTCTGTGCTTAGCTGAGTTTGCCTACAACAATAGCTATCAGGCCACCATCAGGATGGCACCTTATGAGGCATTATATGGCAGGAAATGTAGATCACCCATATGTTGGCAAGAAGCTGGTGAGAAAAAAAGAGATGGAGTCAGGACTAGACAGCCAGACTGAGCTTATAGAGGAGACCCCTCAGGCTATCCAGACGATCCGCCAGAGGATTGAGACTGCTCAGAGTAGACAGAAAAGTTATGCTGACACACGCCGTAGGCCACTTGAATTCCAAGTTGGAGATTCAGTATTTCTCAAGGTCGCTCCCATGAAGGGAGTGGTGAGATTTGGCAAGAAGGGCAAGCTGAGTCCTCGCTACATAGGACCCTATAATATTATAAAGAGAGTTGGGAAGGTAGCCTATGAGCTGGACTTACCAGAGGATATGTCAGCTATCCATAGTACATTTCATGTCTCTATGCTAAAGAAGTTTATTCACGACCCTAGCCAAGTGATTCAGCCCCAGTCAGTACAGATCCAAGAGGATCTTAACTATGAGAGCAGACCGACACAGATAGTGGACAAGGCAGTTAAAAGATTAAGAAACAAAGAAGTGCCACTAGTGAAGGTCATCTGGCAGAATCAAAAGCATGAAGAGGCTACTTGGGAACGTGAGGACAGCATGAGAGAGAGATATCCAGAATTATTCTAAGTTCGAGGACGAACTTTTTATAAGGTATGGGGGATTGTAACGCCCCAAAATTCCCATTTTTAGTACTTAAAGTCCTTAGAATTATTTAGAAATGGTTTAGAAATATTCTAGATATTTTTAGGAATTTTTAGAGTATTTTTATGGAATTTTCCGAGTCCGTTTGGTGTTTTTGGAAAAAGAAAAAGAAAAATAAAAAAAAGAAAAATAATAAAAACGTTTAAGGGCAGCCGGTGGATTGAACCCGCGACCACGAAACAGCCCGCGCGCGCAACCAGCCGGGCTAGGGTATCAAGCACAGAAAAGGAAGGAGAGACCTATATTTAAGGGGTAGTTAGGTCGATTTGCCCCCATAAGTATAAATGGAAAAACCAATTAAGTGCAGCTGGTGGATCGAACCCGCGACCAGCACGAAACCAGAAACGCGCGCGACCAGCTGGGCTAGGGTATCAAGCACAGAAAAGGATGGAGAGACCTATATTTAAGGTGTAGTTAGGTT
>JAGFNQ010008395.1:25392-75904 GCA_024364735.1 Boesenbergia rotunda | reverse complement strand
ACTGGGCCCAAAAAACTTCATGGACTGGCTTCGAACCTGAGGATAGTCCTCAAGGTAGAAAAGCTTGCTTATGTCCTTGAAGAACAACTTCCCAACCATCCTCCTGAAGATGCAACTCTAGACCAGTTAGTGGCCTATCAGAAACATGTGGCCGATTCTGAACTTGCGAGTTGCATCATGCTGGCCGCTATGGTACCTGAGCTACAAAAGCAGCATGAGCATATGGATGCTCATACCATCACCTTCCATCTTCATGAGCTGCTTGACGAGCAGACGAGATCCGAAAGGTTTGAGGTCTCCAAACTCCTCTTCACCACTAAGATGCAGGAAGGCACTTCTGTCTCACAGTTTGTGTTGAAGATGTTGGGGTACATTGAGCGACTAGGTACACACGGATTTGCAATGGATCACGAACTAAGTATTGACTTAATTCTACATTGTTTGCCCAAGAGTTACTCACAGTTTGTGATGAACTATCGGATGAACAAACTGGAGACTACCATTCCTGAGTTGCTTAACTTGCTGAAGACTGTAGAGCCTTCTGTAAAGCAGGATCAGAAGACGGTACTGTTAGTTGGTTCCTCAAAGAAAGGCTCTAAGAGGAAGCCCAAAGAACAAAATAAGGGAAGGAAGAAAAAGGACAAAAAGATTGAAAAGGCACCAAAAGGCACTTGCCATCACTGCGGCAAGGAGGGCCACTGGCGAAGAAACTGCAAGGTTTATCTTGAGTCCTTGAAGAAGAAGACATCCGATGCCCCATCCTCTTCAGGTATCTTCGTTATTGAATGTCACTCTATTTCCTCGTACACCTGGGTACTTGACAATGGGGTGTAGCTCACATATATGTAATGACATATAGGGGCTAAGGAATAGAAGAAGACTCGTCAATGGAGAAGCGAATTTGCGAGTTGGAAATGGAGCAAAGATTGTTGCTGTTGCCCTCGGAACATATTTGCTAAAGCTCCCTACTAGACTTGTCTTAGAATTGGATAATTGTTATTTTGTTCCTTCATTAATAAAGAACATTGTATCTATTTCATGCTTGAATGAAAAGGGTTATCATTTAATTTTTAGTAACAATTGCTGTTACATAACTTTAAATGGTGTTCTTTATGGGACCGGAACTTTATGCAATGGTATCTACATGTTAGATTTATCTGGTGACGTTTTTAATATCGAAGTTAGCAACAAACGTGCTCGAATAAATAATCAAATAGACTCCTATACGTGACATTGTCGTCTTGGCCATGTAAGTAAGAAATGCATGACCAAATTACACCGATGTGGAATTCTGGAATCATTTGAACCCGGTTCATTTGATACATGCGAATCATGCTTAAAAGGCAAGATGACCAAATTACCCTTTTCCGGAAAAGGTAAACCAGTGGAAGAATTGCTTGGTCTAATACATACTGATGTATGTGGACCAATGTCAACTCTTGCACAAGGAGGCTATAGCTACTTCATTACCTTTATCGATGATCACTCACAATTCGTGTATGTGTTCTTAATGAAACACAAATCTGAAGCTTTTGAGAAATTCAAAGAGTTCAGAAGTGAAGTAGAGAAACAGCTTGGCAAAAGTATTAAGATACTTCGATCCGATCGGGTTGGTAAATACTTTAGTCAAGAGTTTCAAGATTATCTTAGGGACAATGGGATATTGTCTCAATGGACTCCGCCATATACACCACAGCATAATGGTGTATCTGAGAGGCGTAACCGAACCTTGATGGACATGGTTAGATCTATGATGAATCATGCAACTCTTCCAAAATCCTTTTGGGGCTATGCCCTTAAGACAGTTGTTTACTTACTAAACAGAGTCCCGACCAAGGTAGTCTCTACTACTCCATATGAGACATGGAATAGTAAGAAACCTCACTTAACTCATCTTAAGATATGGGGTTGTCCTGCTTATGTGAATCGGACTATATCAGACAAATTGGATGCTAAGTCTGATAAATGTCTATTTATTGGATACCCTAAGGAAACGAAGGGTTACCAATTCTATCATCCCTTGGAACAAAAAGTGTTTGTTTCAAGGCATGCTGTATTTCTAGAAAAAGAATTTCTTTTATAAGAAAACAGTGGGAGTAGCATTGAACTTGAAGAAGTTCAAGAAACTCCAATAGACATTACAGAGACACCTAGTCTAGACCCACAACCAATAACTCATAATGATGAGCTATCTGTTGAACCTAAAACAACACCACTTCTTCGTAGGTCTGATAGGACACGTAATATTCCAGAGAGATACGATTTCTCATAAGTGAATCGAACGACGTGTTACTCATTAACGATGACGAACCTATCGGTTATGAAGATGTTCTGAAAAATTCAGAAAGGGATAAATGGCTTGAAGCCATGAAGTTGGAAATGGATTCCATGTACCAAAATCAAGTATGGGACTTGGTTAACCCGCCTGAAGGGATTAAGCCCATAGGGTGCAAGTGGGTTTTCAAGAAGAAAACCGACATGGAAGGTAATGTTGTTACCTTTAAGGCTAGATTAGTGGCAAAAGGATATCGTCAGAAACAAGGAATTGATTATGACGAAACCTATTCACCAGTAGCTATGCTTAAATCCATTCGGATGCTCCTGGCCATAGCAGCTCATTATGATTATGAGATATGGCAAATGGATGTGAAAACAGCATTCCTTAATGGAAACCTGCTTGAGGATGTATACATGATACAACTTGAAGGTTTCACATCGGTTAATAAAACCAAAGTATGCAAGCTTCGACGATCCATATATGGACTAAAGCAAGCATCCAGGAGTTGGAACATCCGTTTTGATGAGACAATCAAAGAGTTTGATTTCTCACAAAATCCTGACGAACCTTGTGTGTACAAGAAGGTTAGTGGGAGTGCAGTCGTATTCCTAGTGTTATATGTCGATGGCATATTACTTATAGGAAATGATATATCAGTCTTACAGTCAGTTAAAATTTGGTTGTCCAAAACATTCTCCAAGAAAGACCTGGGAGAATCAACCTATATCCTTGGGATTAGAATCTATAGAGATAGATCAAAACGGTTGCTTGGTCTTTCGCAGTCTACATATATAGACCGAGTGCTAGAAAGGTTTAGCATGTTGGAATCCAAGAATGGTTACCTTCCCATCAGGCATGGGATCAACCTTTCGAAGTCTATGTGTCCGCGCACAGAAGACAAGAGGATTTGCATGAATAAGATTCCTTATGCATCCGCGATAGGATCTATCATGTATGCTATGTTATGTACTAGGCCCGATGTATCGTATGCTCTGAGCGTCACAGGCAGATACCAATCTGATCCAGGAATGGATCATTGGGCGGCTGTCAAGACAATCCTCATGTACTTAAGAAACACTAAGGATGTGTTTCTAATATGTGGAGAAGGTGATATGATAATACGTGGGTATACAGATGTCAGTTTCCAGACAGATAAGGATGACTCCAAATCTCAGTCCGGATACGTATTTATTTTGAATGGAGGCGCAATAAGTTGCAAGAGTTCCAAGCAAGACACCATAGCAGATTCTACCACGGAAGCGGAATATATTGCAGCTTCGGAAGCAGCAAAGGAAGCAGTCTGGATCAAGAAGTTTGTCTCAGAACTTAGTGTGGTTCCAACCATTGATGAAGCAATACCGGTTTACTACGACAATAATGGAGCTATTGCACAAGCGAAGGAACCAAGGTCTCATCAGCGATCCAAACATGTGCTTTGCCGCTATCATCTGATCAGAGAGATTATAAGTAGGAATGATATACAAATTGAGAAAATTCCCACTGAAAGGAATTTAGCGGATCTTTTAACTAAGGCCTTGCCTCAAAGTAAGTTTGAGGGTCATGTTAGAGCCTGATGGGAAGGTACATGGAGTTGTACTTATGCAGAGTGGTAAGGTCATTGCCTATGCCTCTAGGCAACTCAAAGAACATGAACAGAACTACCCCACTCATGACCTAGAACTGGCAGCGGTGGTCTTCACTCTTAAGATATGGAGGCATTATCTATATGGAGCGCAGTGTAGGATTTATACGGACCACCAGAGTCTATGATATTTCTTCACTCAGAAAGACCTAAATATGAGACAACGCCGATGGCTTGATTTGGTGAAGGACTACGACTGTAAGATCTTCTACCATCCAGGGAAGGCAAACAAAGTGGCTGATGCACTCAGCCGGAAGTCGAGTGCCACCTTGATGTCCATATCTATATTACCCCTGTTAGTGATATGAGAGAAGTATCCTAAGGCAATCGCCTTATGATTATAATCATTATTTTAATAAATGAATATTCACTATTTGAGTATACATGTTTGTGTATTTGATTGAGATCTTAAACTCATTTACTGAATGCCCGCAATAATTCACAGCATGAGAGAATTTGTGATGAATTCACAACTAGTGATTATCTCTACATGTGCAATTGTGAAGTATTGAAATTGTCCCTAGTCGATGAATTGATAAATATGGACACTATCAATTCTGTTGAGACTAGCATGGGTTATTCTCTAATCAGCTGATTCTCACTGGCTGGTGACATTGAGATGTCCGGAGATAAACATGAATGCTAGTTAAGGGAACTAGTTCATTGGAGTGACTGGCTGTAAAACTTCATATGGTAGTCTACATATAGATATGTCAATGAAGTTCTTACTGCAACTTAAGTGCGATGTTCCTTTGACTTGCGGTGTTCAAGTCATCTTGGTCATGGAGACTTATACTTTGACATCTTAAACAAGCATCTCCAAGGAGGTGTGGACCCAGGATGAATGGGTATAAGCCGAAGTGCCCGAAGATGTTTGAACAACCTACAAAGGATTCACCACTCCTTGTGAGGAGATGTATACCCGAGGCCTATCGTCGGATTGTTACTCGAAGCCTTTGGCCAAAGCATGACATGTTCAGAGTATGAATCTCTTAAATACATGAGAGTAATTAGAATCCGTAGGACGAGAAAACGTTACTTGGGCTAGGTGTGACGTAGTCAGCCTAGTGGGGACTGACACACATAGACCATGTCCTGAACCAAGTGGGTATAAGATGGTGAAGGGAATGGGGCACGATTCATTATAGCTACTGAAGGGTTTCAGAATTATTTTTGAGGTCAACCATTGATCTTTCGATTGATTGGGGATCATGATGTACTACTAGGTGTCACTCATGATCGTTCTATAATTGATTAATTATAGACAGCCAACATAAATCGAAAGTCTATTTAGTCACACGTACTACGAGTAATCCGAGGGATTTAAAACAAGTTGAAAATTGGATTTTCTAATCAAGAGAGATTAAGTTTGGTTGAGCCAAACGATAAGACGAATCTGAATTTTTCAGAGACGCATCGGAAGCGTAAAATGGCTAAGTCTTTTGAAGACTTAATAGATGAATTAAATAAGTTTAATTCATTGCGGCTTGGCTTGGATGGGCCAGCCAAAGAGGGCCTCCATCCTCTTTCCTTGGCCGGCCACAACAAAGGGAGAGAACCAAGTTTTTGGTTCAATTTATAAAATAAACCAAGTGTGGTTTGTTTTATAAAATTATGGATGATATAAATTTTTATATAATAATCCAAGGTTTGGTTTATTTTTCATGGAAATTAAAATGAACCATGTATTGATTTACCATGATAAGGAAGTTTATTCCATAGGAGAGAAGTTTTTTATCATGAATTAAAATATGATTTTAACCATGATATAAAATCAAACTTGGCATGATGGAATAAGTTATTGCATATTTGAGAGGCTTGATGGTTGAGAGGCCACTATATAAAGGACCCAAGGTAAGGCTTGGGTGTCAATTATAGAGATGAAAGCATAGGCTCTCTCCCTCTCTTTCTCTCCTTGTCTTCTCCCCTTCTTGCCGTGCGCCAACCAGCCCCAAGAAGGAGCACCAGCCGGCCGCCCCTACCCTTTCCCTGTCGACCACCACCTGCTGCCGGAGAAGGAAGCTTCGGCCATCTCTTGGCTGGAAGAAGGTTCTGCCGGAATTATAGTTTGCCGCAAGGATCTTTTTGCCGCAAGCCTCTTCTTTTGCTTCGCCGAAATTTTGATTCCGGCCATCCTTTTGTGGTTAGTCTTCCAACTTCTTTCTTGGTTTTTCTTGTCGCGTTCTCCGAGAATCTAGTAGTTCTCGAGAACACGAAACTCATGGTTTTGCGAAGTCATCCCGAAGATACTTGGCGTGGACGCGAATAGAGGCGGAGCTTCTAAGGGACGCTTACGGTTGGATCTCGTCCCTTCCTTCGAGTTACACGAGGTAATACGTAAATTAGTTTATGTTTCTGCAAAATTTTAAATATATGATCATGTTTACACAAGATAAAATTGCATGCTTAGATGTGTGGTTAAATAATTTGAGAAATTACTTATGCTAAACCTTCCGCTGTACGTAATTAATTTTAAAATTACGAACCCGCATCCATGTCAACATGCACCCGGTCCCAACAACCCCGCCCACTCGAAAGAGAAATCATGAATTTTGGGATCGAGGTTATCTCCGGACGGCTTTCTACCATGACAATAGCACCGACGCTGTTCGAGGACATATTGGAAAAATAAAATGGCAATCCGAGTCTTCAGAGAATCAAATAGGAGATCCTAGAAGGAAAGGACGATGATTTTTGTATCGCCGACGGGGGAGTACTATACCTTAGGGATCGTCTATGTATCCCTAATGTTCCGGAGCTGTGGAGAGAAATTTTAGCAGAAGCTCACGGAACCCCTTATTCAATGCATCCGGGATCCAGCAAAATGTATCAAGACCTCAAGGAGAAATTCTGGTGGTCCGGTATGAAGAGAGACGTGGCTCAGCATGTTAGCACTTGCCTGACCTGCCAATAAGTGAAAGCAGAACACCAGCGACCCGCAGGAGTTCTGCAGCCACTTCCAATTCCAGAATGGAAGTGGGAAGATATCTCTATGGACTTTATTTCAGGACTTCCCAGGACTACAAATGGATATGATGCGATATGGGTAATTGTGGACAGGTTGACGAAGTCTGGCCACTTCCTAGCAATCAAGATAACCTATCCGATTGAGCAACTAGCTCAGTTATATGCTAAGCAGATAATTAGACTTCATGGAGTTCCCAAGACCATCATCTCAGATAGGGATGGTCGCTTTACTTCACATTTTTGGGAGTGTGTCCAGAAGTCTCTCGGCACTAAATTACGATTCAGCACCGCATTTCACCCTCAGACTGACGGGCAAACTGAATGAGTGAATCAAGTACTGGAGGACATGTTGCGGGCTTGTGCCCTGGATTTCAAGGGGAGTTGGTGCCGATATCTATGTTTAGCGGAATTCACTTACAATAATAGCTACCAAGCTACTATCGGAATGGCACCCTATGAAGCCTTGTACGGGAGGAGATGTAGGTCTCCTATCTGTTGGTACGAAGGTGGTGAAAAGAAGGAAATGGGGCTCAAGACGGATCTCATCGACGACACCACCCGAGCTATACAGAACATTCGACGACGGATAGAAGCTGCTCAGAGCCGGCAGAAGAGTTATGCAGATGTCCGGCATAGGCCACTGGAATTCGATATTAGGGATCTGGTATTTCTCAAAGTGGCCCCTATGAAAGGGGTAACGAGATTTGGGAAGAAAGGGAAGCTAGGTCCACATTATGTGGGACCGTACCGGATCCTAAGAAGAGTCGAGGTGCTACGAGCTGGAGCTGCTCAAGAGATCTCGGCTATCCAACGTGTTCATGTGTCGATGCTCAAGAAGTGATTCCAAACACAGATCAAGTGATCGAGCCGCAGACAGTACAAGTTCAGGAGGACCTGAGTTTGAAGGACCTATCCAGATCTGGATCGGGAAATCAAAAGCTGAGGAACAAGGAGGTACCCTTAGTCAAGGTCCTATGGCAAAGTCAAAGGTTCGAGGAAGCTACCTGGGAACGCGAGGATGAGATGAGACGCAAGTACCCGGAGCTATTCTAAGTTCGAGGACGAACTTCACGAGGTATGGGGGATTGTAACGACCCATAAAATTTTCTCAATATTTTCTTTAAAATATTGATCATGCCTAGATAGATTCTCGAGGAACATAGGGATACTAGTATGAACCTTAGCATGATTATCCATGATTTTCCCATATAAATTAAGAAGCTAAGTAATAATGGGCCTTACATGGGCCCTTCTAATACCATGGCCATTAAGGGACTTTAGGTAAAATTTTATCATGAATGGAAATGGATTTCAATTAGAAATATTAACATGAGCCTTAGTGGGCTCTTATATGGGCCTTGGCAAAAATAATTATAAAAGTAATAAAAAGAAGTGCATGCACCAAGGATTGAACCTTAGACCTAGTGTATCACCATGCATGTACTAACCAATTCACCTAGCAAGGGAGTGCTAGTAGAAAATGAAGAGAATTTTAGTTAAGGCTTAAGGAAGTGAAGGGTCACCATGAGAAGAGGCACCATGCCCCTTCACTTGCCTCCTTGCTTAGTATATAAGAGAGGGATGGGAAATGAAGAGATAACTTGGCACTTAAGTTATAGCTTCTCCTCCTCTTCTCTTCCATCAAAGCTTCCCTCTCTCCTTCTTCCTCCTCCTAGCCGAAACCCACAAGGGGGTTTCTCCCTTGGAAAAGCTTCACAAGGGGGCTCTCTCTTGAAGATCCAAGGCTTCTTACAAGGCTACAAGGGCTAGGGGTGATCAAGGGACAACAAGGTCTTCATCCTCTTCTCTATTTAGGGTCTATAACCAAGACACCAAGTGTAAGACTCCCTCACCTATGGTATAATTGTTTTCCTTGATGTCTATCATGATTCAAGTTTGTGTTTAGGATCTAAGTTGAGAAAACCATGAGGCTTGGGTCCTAGGGTTTCGGCCAAGCCTTGTATTTAGGTTTGGGGATGATGTAAACCCTCACCCATGCTCCCTAATGTTTTCTTATGATAAATAAAGAATAAATTATGACTTGGGGAAATTTTGTAGCACCCTAAAGCCCTATACAAGTTTCGGCCACCAACATGTTTTCATGGTTAGGATTGGATATAACTCTCTAATAATATTTCTTATGTTTTCTTATGATGCAAGGGATGTTAATGGTGATTTATGTGAATTTTTACATGCCTTATGACCCTTGTAAGTTTCGGCCAAGTTAGGTTATGGGGCAAGGAGTTAGGGCTAACTCCAAGCAAAGGTTCTAATGGTTTCCTATGGTGTTGTATGTAAGGTATTAGATGTAAATTGGGAAGTGTATGAATTTTTCCATGTACTTGGGACCCTATAGGGTTTCGGCCAAGGTCAATTTGTAGGGCTAAAACTTAGGGTTAGCCCTAATCATGGGTTCTAATGGCTTCCTATGGCATAGTATGTAATGTATGAGTTTTCTTCACTTATGGTATCTTATATGTTAGGATCCCTCTTCTTCCAACTTTCGGCCAAGCACCCAAATTAGGGTTTAGGTTGAGTTAGGGTTTCATGAATACTTATTTATGGCTTATTATGATGTACATATATAGGTTCAAGCATGTGGTATAAATTTTATGTTACATAAACCCTAACCTTAAGTGCTATGCTTCATGATTTTGTATGTTTATGTTAGATACCATGTTTAGTAGGTTTCATTCATGAATGTTTTAAGTTCTAAGCCATGAACACATGTGTCATGAAGAAGGTCTCATGTTTGTGTAAAATGATGCATATTTTAAGTTAAACGCCTATGATAGCTATATGGTTAAGTAGACCTATGCATGTTCTATGTTGAATGCCATGAACCTAGGTAGTATGTATCATGTTCATATGAATCCTACCCATGCACGCTTATGATAGGTACTATGATTATGTATGCTAAGTGACATGTACTATGTATGAAATGCATGCTTACCTTATGTACCATGATCATGCAAGCTTTATGAACTAAGATGATGTTTATGCCTTAAGGCATAATTATGTATGTATGTCATGTCTTATGAATGAAGATGATGAATGAAGATAATGTTTATGCCTTGAGGGCATAATGATGTTATGAATTAAGTATAAATGATGAAATGCCAAGTATGTTTTATGTCATGCTTCATGTAACAAGGTTATGTTTATGTCTTTAAGTATGCTATGTATGTTCTATGAATGATGAAGCATGTGAAGTTATTTTACTTTATGAATGGGCTTGTACCGGACCAAAGTAAGGGTCCAAGGGATGGGCACCTTATGAACGCCTCGGTTCTGGACTACCGTAGCTATCCACGGTTCTGGGACTACCGTAGTTGTCCAACAGGGATGGGCACCTTAAGAACGCCTCAGTTTTTGGAACTACCGTAGCTGTTCCTACCCTAGTAGGTCGAGACTAGCTACCTCGTATTTACTTAGGTATGCGCGCATATGATGTATGTATGTGGTACAAGCCGGGGACCCCCATGATGTTATGATTATGTTTAAGTATCTATAATTATGATTTTCAAATAAGTATCCTTATGTTATATGCATTTGACTCATGCATCCATTCATGTTATGCATCCATGCCATGTTAAGTATTTCATACGTTTATGTTTATGCCAAGAACCATATCATGTTAAGTATTTCATATGTTTATGTTTATGCCAAGAACCATGCCATGTTAAGTATTTCATATGTTTATGTCTATGACAAGAACCATGCCATGTTGTTATGTTATGACAAGAATCATGTTATGTTAAGTGTTTTATATGACTATGTTTTGTATCAAGAACTTTTATAGGTTAAGAATGTTATATGTTTTATGTTATGCGATGTATGGTTTTAGTGAGTAGGAAAGAGTCTTACTAAGCCTATGTGCTTATAGTTTTACTTTCTTATACCGCAGATCAAACAAGAGGATAGTAGGGGAAGCAGCAGGAGGGGAAAGAGTGTGTGTGTCGCAGTGACATGACAAGAGAAAAGAAAAGTTTTTAATGTCTATACTCTATCACGTGTTCGATATTTTGCGATTCTCATGCTATACTTATAATAGTTTTGTCAAAAAAATATGCACTTGCTACTTATGTTCGTTAATGGATGACTTATGTGACTTTATATCATGATGCTAAGTATGATGTTAATATGCTAAGTTACCATGTCACTATGTTTAGGAATGATAGTGACATGGCAAGAGAAAAGGAAAGTTTTTAATGTCTATACTCTATCACGTGTTCGATATTTTGCGAGTCTCATGCTATACTTATAATAGTTTTGTCAAAAAAATATGCACTTGCTACTTATGTTCGCTAATGGATGACTTATGTGACTTTATATCATGATGCTAAGTATGATGTTAATATGCTAAGTTACCATGTCACTATGTTTAGGAATGATAGTTGAGGCATGTATACATGATTCAAGTATTAGTTGCATGGGTTAAACACATATGTATAAAGTTTTAAATGCTTCCGCTGCAGTAAGATATTCATATGGCTATATGTATGTTAGCGTAACGCCGTCTCTCGCCGCACCGTAAGGTCTGGGAAAAAGACGGGCGTTATAAATGTAGTTTTGAACCGTAATAAAAATTTATTTTTATTTCTCATCCTTCCCCTGCCACCTTGAATGATTGTGTTATACAACACTTAACTTTGACCTTTCCTCCCCCTTTGACATATATCAAAAAAATATTCATGGGTAAAAAAAAATATCTAGGAGGGTTTTTTTGAGTTTTTCCAAAATAACTTTTAGGTAATGGATTTCACAATTTCTTAAAACACTAGTTTTCAATAAAACATTAAGTAATGGATTTCATAAAATTTAGAAAACTTTTGAAAAACTACTTTAATTGGATGTTTTGAAAATGCATGCAGCTCCTCCTTAATGTGAAACTCTTCTCCTTATGTTTTAGAACATTTAAAATTGTAAAACTGAAACATTGCACAAAGTTCCCTCATGATTTGAAATTTTCCCCTTGAGGCTTAAAAAACGTGCAATTTTATCTTTCAAAAGTTTTTTTTCTGAATTTTTGAAATGAGTTCTAAGTATATAAAGAAATAATCATAAGTTCAGTTTGAAATAGTATTTTGTAACAAAATTTCTGGGTATCACAAAGGAGATTCTATGTTTAGAAAAACCTTTGGTTAAGGTGAAAATATTCTTGAGAGCATCTAAGATAAACTTTCTTTGAAGAAGGGGAAAAAGTTTAAGAAAGAATTTAATTGTTAATTTCACTTTTTCTACTCTCCCCTTGGCCATATATCAATAATGAACTTTTGAATATATTTTGAAAGAAAATATGTATCAAAGCCTATTAGTTTTACAAAATTATAAGACAATTTTGAATGATGTTTATATTTCAAAATTACTAATTTAAGCAAGAATTAATGCCAAAGAACAGTTTGATATTTCTATTGAGTCCAAGCAAAAAAAATCTTAAAATATTTACTCAATAAATTTAGGTTCAGAATACTTAACCACTTAATAAAAAAAATTAAAAATTTCATAAGTAGAAAGACTTTTGAAAGAGTTTTCTTAAGAACAGTATCTTTAAAGATATTTAAGTAATAAGCACCCGAAAGAAACTATGTATTCGTTCTTAGAAAATATTTTAAAAAATTCTCAGTACTTGAGAAATATTATTAACTTTTTGAAGGATATTTGAAATCATAATATTTTACTTGGCTTGTTTCCTTTCTAGTCTGATACAATCCTAGGAAACCTTGTTAACTACAAGGACATTTCCCTATGTGTCCTGGAAATTCTTCAAACTCAAGTAAATATTATTTTCAACAGTGATTAAAAAACAACCAGTTTTTGAAAGTGATAGTATAATAAAAGTATGATTAAAATGGCAGTATATAAAAATATTATGATTTCAAAAGGATTTAAAAATATAGTGCATGTAAACAGATTATTTTGTTATTAGATGATTCTTTTAATTTAACCTCCCCCTAATCTTGACCCAGTCCTAGGATGCTTATTGACTACAAGTACTCTTCCTCTGAGTCTTAAGGTTTGATTCAAATTATAAGAACTATCGAATAATTTAACAAAAACTATTTGTTCGAAATAACTTCTTTTTGGTTTAGACTCCCCCTAGATTTGACACGTCCTAGGAGTCCTTGTGGATCATGAAGTACACCTTCTCTGAGTCTTAGGGTTTGATTCAAAAAAACTGAGTTTAAAACAACTTTTGAAAACTATTTTATTTTAATGATTTGAAAAACAAATTCAAATTCTTCTCTTTCTCTTTCCCTTTGAAAAAAAAAAGTTAATATAAAGAACTGGAAAGAAGAAATTCTATAAAAATAATTTCCAAGAGAAAAATAGAAGGTTTTTGTACAAAAAAACTTAAGTCCGAAAAAAAATATATACATATCAGAGCCTGGACTGCAGACATTTTTCTTAAAAATATCCTAAGTAATACCCAAGGTGACTTTTTGCAATACTTATTTTTCAAGAATAAATTGATTGTCTGAAAGAAATGTTTTACAAACTTTAAATGGTTTTCAGGTAAGTGAGCAACAAGAAACCTAAAGTATTTAATGATTAAGTTTAAGTATAATGATTAAGTTTAAGTGAGCAACAAGAAACCTAAAGTATTGCTTGTGTTGAAGAAATTCTATATTTAATGAGTAAGTTGAGTTGAAATTTGAAGAACAATTATGTTGAATTTAAAGAAAATAATGATTTTAAATTTAGTTTAAAAGATGAAATTGATCCAGTTTATAAGGTTGGTTGGGTTGGGCTAAACTTTTAGGTCCTAAGCATCTCACCCATTTCTAAGTGACAAACCAGGTTAATCTTAACCTTCTTGTGAGATGCATTAATTTTATCTTTTGATTTTAGGTCAAGACTATTATTTGATTAAAGCTTGTGTTAGATTTAAATTTATCAAGTAGTAAATTGAATTTGAGTTTCGACAATTGGCTTCCAGGTCTTGGCGAGGCACAGGGGTCTTCTTTGGCCGTAGCCTTATTGGAGCAACAACCCTTTCCTCGACAAAGCCTTTTATCGAAAATTTATTTTCAAAGTACTTCTTGAAAAATTTTGGTCTAACTAGTTTAGGATTTGGATCGGTAGCTTCGGCTAGTTCCACCAGACTAAACAGACCAAGTAGGGTACGCCTTACCTTACTTGACCTTATTAGAAGGGCTTCCCTAACGTACTATCATCTCACCTCCACCTAATACTAGGTTTTTCAAGTTTCAATCTAGTCAGGTCCTTATTAACCATTTCTAGTCCTAACAATGGAAAAAAGAATTAAGTAAAATCACAATGAGGGGATATTTCTGGATTTTCTAAGTTAGCATGATTATTAATTAAGTTAGACGAGTTTTTTTCTAAATTAGAATTGCACGAATAGACTAACACTACCTTGATCGAGAAAGGTATAGCTTTTGTTGCAGGAAAATATCAAGGAAAAGCTCCCAAAAAGAATCCTCAACCAGCACCCTAATCCGACTCAGACTCGGAAGCAGAAGATAGTGAAGGGAATCGACCCAAGTTGGTTCAGCTAGCTCGGGCTTACTACAAGGAACTTAAGCACCAAACGAGCAAGAAAAAGTCAAGCCGAAGAAAGGAAGATCCAATGGAACCTTCAACGAGCTCGAAAGGCAAAAGCAACGTCATCTGCTACAAATGCAACCAGAAGGGACACTTCAAATTAGAGTGTCCTAACCGAAAGGAAAACAAGAAGGCATGGAGAAAGAAGGCTCTTCAAGCCACCTGGGATGAGTCATCTTCCGAAGAAGAAGAAGAAGTCCCGCATGCGAATCTACTCGCCCTAACCGCCTCGGAAAACGTCGACTCTGTATCAGAATCAAAACCAGACGACGGAAGACTCACAATCTCGGAGAACGGGCAAATCATTGTAAGAGGTTACTCAGAATATGAACTGTCTAAATTAATCTCTTATTTGTCTCGTAACATAGCAAAATCCAAAATCCGGGTTGAGTCCCTCCGACAGGAAGTAAAACGCCTGAAAGAGGAAGCCGACTCGAGATCCTTGACCGAGCAAATTCAATAAGGAAACTCAACTCAAGTCCAAAAGCTTGAGAAAGAGAATTCTTCCTTGAAAACTCAAGTCAAGGAGCTCAGAGTAGCCTTAGAACGGTTCACTTCAGGTTCCAAGGGTCTTGACATGATCCTTGGAAAGCAGAAGTCTGTTCTTAACCGATCTAGATTAGGCAATCGAACTAAGACGAGACAACGATCATATTACTCTGTAATGAACCAATCTAGAACCCATGTCCAAGCATGGGTCTCCAAGCTGTGTTTAAATAAACCGGCTGGACCAAACCAGTATTGGATCCCCAAGGACAAGATTCACATCTTGCCTAGTCATTATCGAGGCTTCAGTCCAGGGGGAGCCAGTATAAAAACCATATTCATAACTAGATAATTGTTTTAATTCACTTGCTTGCTTGCTTGTTTTTTTCCTTTTTGCAATCATACCATACTTAGACTTAGGATTAGTTAGATTAAGGACAAATGATTAAGTTGAAATTTGAACAACATAGTATTGGGTGGAGGTGAGATGATAGTACGTTAGGGAATCCCCTCTAATAAGGTCAAGTATATCCTACTTGGTCTGTTTAGTCTGGTGGAACTAGCCGAAGCTACCGATCCAAGACCCAAACTTGTTAGACCAAAATCTTTCAAGAAGTAACTTGAAGATGAATTTTCAGTAAAAAGCTTTGTCAAGGAAAGGGTTGATGCTCCAATAAGGCTACTGCCAAAGAAGGCCTTGTGCCTCGCCAATATCTAGAAGCAAATTACTGAAAATCAAATTTACTTTACTACTTGTTAAATTTGAATCTAACACAAATTTCAATTAATCTTAGATTCAACAACATTTTTCAAAGTCAATAAACTTAACCTTATAAATTTTTCAAATTTTTTTTAATATCTTCAAAATTAACCATGTTTTTCAAAATTAAAATATTTTTTTAAAAAAAACCTATCTCACAAAATCCATAAAGTTAACATGTTTGATAACACTAGAATGGGTGAGACAGACTAGGTTGTGAAATTCAATTCAAGCTATTCCTAACTCTAATGGATCCAAATCAACAAATAGTTTATATGTAGGAACATAAAGATTTGGATCAGTGGATATTAGATAGCGGATTGGGCACGAAGACCTGGTGAGTGAAGCTGGGCAAAAGTTCAACTGAAGGAGCCGGTTGGCAAAAAGGTAAATTCTCCCAAGAGGAGTAGGTGAGGACGTGTTCCTCATAGGAGGGAACATTAGGCGTCGGTTCGACCTAGGGTTCCATTTGGGAGACCCAAAGTCAAAACCAAGACAGCTTAGGCTGTAAATCATGGTTAATATATCATTTGTATATGCTTTGTGTGTTTTGGAACTAACCCTGGTTGCAGGAACGAAGGGATGAAGTTTCTGCATTCAGGCGCCTTAATGGAGTGAGGCGCCTCACTAGATTAGGCGCCTGTGATGAGACAGGAGCCCCAGTGCAAGGCTACTCCAAGCATTTGAAGCAAACAAGCCACGCAAGCCTCTGGACCAAGTCAAGTGAGGCACCTGTGTTAACACAGGCGCCCCAGTCAGCTCAGGTGCCTTAATGAAGGGGATAGGTGCTGACCAAGCCTGCGGATTAGAGTTCGCACAAGAGAGGCCACGTGTCAGGCGCCCCTTCGATACAGGCGCCCCACTGACTACTATAAAAGGGGGTTCACCCCCAAGGCTTCGACATCAATTGCTATCAACTGCTACGCTCAAGCGCTCCACTCCGACAAGTTCCATACTCATGATTCAAGCGCTGACGACAACCCGCTGCTCCGGAAACTTCCAACCTCTCTGGTCGTCGGTAAAACTGATTTTTCATTAAGTGTTGTAACTCTATTTTTCAATTCTATATTTGAACACTCGAATTGTAATATTTCATGAAAATATAGAATTGCCCATCGTAAACGGTCAAGGACCGTGGGCCTTGGAGTGGGAGCCGACTGCGACTCCGAACCAAGTAAAAATAAATCGTGTTAGCGATTGGTTTTATTTTCTGCTGTGCAATTACTCTAACACTTCTGAAAAAAGCTTTACGAACGATATTCACCCCCCCCCCCTCAATCGTTTCAATTCGATCCCACACGCACATCCTACTATTATCCAGCAAAATAAAATACATGATAAAGTCCAAAAATGTAACCGAATCCAAAACACACAAAATCGAAAATCATTGGCTCTGATACCAATTGTTGTGTTTCCCCACGGAGATTCCGGATCGCGCATGGGAAACCTCTCATGTCCATGGATTAAAATTTTTCAATCCGAATGGAACCTATTTCTCAAACGACCGTCTCATCATCGTGCTAACTGATTCGAGCGACTGCTTGAATAAACGAGTTGTTCTAGCGATCAATCTCATCCAACCGATTAGCCACAGAATAGACGATGAGTGGATCACCGATTTTTATGTTTATCATCAGGGTCTAAGATTATTATCAACATAAAATATTGATCAATAATCAACAATAATTAACAACATGAAATAATAGCAAGATCAAAATGAAAGGAACCAAAACAAAAGGTTATACCTCTTGTTTACCTCGCGATCTTCTATTGTATGACCCTCCGCATCTTGGACGTCGTGTGGGCGACGATCTACCAAGAACTGAAGTCACCAAAGCCACCAACCAATCCTCTTCTTCTTGCGCCGAAAACCCTAACCCTAGGGTTGTCGTCGGCCACCTCAAGGAAGAAGAAGAAGATGAAGGACAAGAGAAGAGTTCTTCTCCTTCACTCAAGCCCTAATCGACCTCCTCCTAGTCTTCCTATCCCGTGGCACCAAGCACACAGGAAGAACAAAGCTCCTCATATCTCTTCTTCCAAACCCGCGGCACCGAGCACCACCAAGGAAGAACCGCTGCCCAACACCTTGCACCGGCATGTCTCCTTCTCTTCTTCTCGCTGCACACCACAAAAGGAAGAGAAGAGCTCTTCCTTTATCTGGTAGTCGCCGGCCACCAAAGGGAGGAGAAGAGGAGAAGAGAAGAAGAAGAAGGAGGAAGTAAAACTTCTTCCACCGCCGGCATGCCCTAGGAGAGAGAAGGGAAAGAGAGAGGAAGAGAAGAGGCTTAGGGTTGGATGATCAATTCGATGCCTTGGTCTTATGACTCTATGGATATATATAGGGCTACAATAGGAACCATGAGGAGGAGTTGGGTCTTGGTCACCTAATGGATCAAGGCTCGATCTATTAATGAAGATCCATTCCACTAAAGGATCCTCATTGATCTACCTCACTAACCCCCATATTTAAATATGGACTCCACCTATTATGAGTACAAGAATCTCCCCGTGTTTAAGATATCAAATGTCCGTTAATTAATTAAATTACTGACAATTTAATTAATCAACATCTAACTCCTTGAGTAGTACTACTCAACCTTATTATCATGTCGGACCAAGTCCACCTGCATGATTTAACATGATGAACCTTATGAGCTCCTCAAGTGGACATCATCAACCCAACTCACCAGGATACGGTTTCCTTCTATAATCAACGACACACCATGTAAATAATATTATTTCCTAATTTACCGGGTCTATCGATTTAACAAATAAATCTCGCCCATTGGTAAATCAAAGAAATAAATATGAAGTACATATGCCCGTTATTATATTGGAATTAAGAGCATATACTCCATAATAACTGAGGTATGATTCAATTATAAAGTCAGTATAAATTGAATCACCTCTATCACGGTCTTGCTCAATACACAAAAATGCACTAGTGTAATTCTATGGTCAAGATAAACCAATGCCAAATTACACTATAACCATCCCGATGGTTAGTCCAAATCCATCTCGGTTGTGAGCCTCTACTTATACTTTACAAGGGGTTGATAACATGATCTTCTGTGTGACATCACACACCATGTTATCTACAATGTAAAGTATTAGACAATATGCACATAACTAATATAAATATGCAAATAGTGATCATATGATTCTCTTTCAAAATGTAGATGTCTATATAAAAGTAAGACTTTTAGTATACATCCTAACAATCTCCCTCTTATACTAAAATTTGTTGTCCTCATAATGTCATACATTGACTCCCATATCCTCCACATGCCTATCAAAAGCTCTCGCTGAAAGGGCCTTAGTGAAAGGATCCGCCAGGTTATCCTTTGATGCAATCTTGGCGACAACAACTTCTCCTCGCTTTACGAGGAGAAGTTCTACAGCTATCACTCCATAAAAGAGTTCTAGGAGAAGTTCCTAGAACTTCATGAGGGCACGTTAGAATCCAAGTCAGTAAGGAAAGATCTTCTCCGGAACCAGCTGACTAACCTTCGAATGAAGGAAGGAGAAACGGTGGTCAAGCTTCAAGCGAAGATCAAAGAATTGGTCTTCGGACTCACCCATCTCGGCAAATCAATATCAAATCACGATTCCGTCCAGTATGCCCTAAAGGTCTTTCCATGAACCCAAGAGTGGAGTTCAATAATAGATGTCTACTGTATCTCAAAGGACTTGGAGGTAAGTACCCTTGATGAGATATTTTTATTTTCGAATTACATGAATCTCGATGTGTAGGACTGAGAAAGGAAAAGATGGACACCATTGCCCTGAACACTAGAAGAACTGATCTAGATTTAGAATCTTCAGCCGATGAAGAGGAAATGGCGTATATGGTAAGAAAACTTAGTAAATACTTTAAATCTAATAATTTATAAAGTCACAGGGCAAGAAATGATCACCAAGAAAAAGACAAGTTAGGTGCTATCACCATGATGAAGAAGGTCACATTAAAGAGAAATACCCCAAATTGAAGAATAAAAAGACAGAAAAAGGAAATAAGTCAAAGCTCAAGAATTTAAAAGCAACGTGGGATGGCACATCTTCAGAAGAATCAGAGATTGAGGCCTATGTCAGACTTGCACTTATGGCAAGTCATCAAGAAGAGGATGACATTGCGTCAACCTCCAACATGAGCATTGATGATGGGGGAGGCCCCCGCGGGCATGGCGCAATTGGTAATGGCTCACTTGGGTGATCCCTCACTTCTCGGATTCGATTCCTCCCTGGTAGAGCAGAAGTATGATGATGGAAGAAATCGACACAGGTTGCTACGTGGTTGGGCCATCGGGTACCAATATCATCAGTGGTGAAGCCGCCATGTGTCTCCGTCCTGTGATTTACCCTCGTTGACCGGTGGGGACTCTCTTTGAAGGCTGTGGGGTAGGGCCGGTCAGCCAAGTGGATTAGTCGGGCGCAAGCTTGGATACCCCTTGTAAATCCAAAAAATTGATGATGGAGGAGACAAAATAGAAGAAAACAATAGTGAAGGGGGAGCGTCCAATTTCAGACATGATGATATAGTAAGTGAGTTATGCAAATTTCCTGCAGATAAACTACACTATGGTATTAGTGTAAGATTTGTATACTGAAAGATATGAGTTTCTTTATATGAACGTCTTTATTATGAAAAGAGAATCACAACTACACTAGGTGCTTGTTTACATTAGTACACGCATGAAGTCCAATTACTTTGCATTATATATAACATGGTGTATGGTGTCACACGGAAGATCGTATTATCAGTTCCTTGTTTAGTATAAATAAGAGGCCCACAACTGAGATGGAATTAGACAACCCATCGGGATGGTTGTAGTGTAATTAGGTGTGGTTGGTCTTGACCGTAGAATTACACTAGTGTGCTATGAGTACATTGAGCAGGACCGAAACCCGAGGTTATCCAATTCGTACTGACTCAATAATTGGATAGGACCTCAGTTTATATTATGGAGTACGATCCCTTAATCCCGAAATAATATCGGGCATATATTATTAATTATTATTTCTTTGATTTACCAATGGGCGAGATCTATTCTGTTAGATCGATAAGCCCGGTAAGTTGGGAGATAATATTAATAATATGATGTGCCGATGATTATTAATGGAATCTGTGTCCTGGTGAGTCAGGATGATGATGCCCCCTTGATGAGCTCAAAAGCTTCATCGTGCTAAACCCTGCAGGTGGATTTGATCCGGCATGATGGTAAGGTTGAGTGGTACTAATCAAGGACCCAGAGGTTAATTAATTTAAATTGTTAGTAATTTAATTAATTAACGGCATTCGAGATCTTAAACACGGGGGGATGGATGACTCGTAATATGTGGAGTCCATATGAAAATATGGGGGTTGGTGAGGAAGTTCAATTAAGATCCTTTAGTGGAATGGATCTTAATTAATGGATCGGGTTTAGATCCATTAGTGGGCCAAGATCCAACTCCTCCTCTTGGTCCCTACCTTAGCCCTATAAATACCCATAGAGATCATGAAACCATTGAGATTAATCCAAGAGTTGATACCCAAGCCCCTCTCCTCTCTCTCTCTCTCTTACCTCTTAGGGTTTCGGCGGCAACAAGGAGAAGAAGGGGTTCTCCCCTTCAGTTCTCTATCCCTCCTCCACCAAGCTCCTACTGAGGCTCACGAAAGAAAGGCAGAGGAGTCCTCTACCTTGTGTGGTGCTCAAGGAGGGTGAGGGAGGCATCGGCGGCTGTGGGAGGCGGCGCAACCAAGCTTGCGCGCGCCGCAAGTTGAGGGAGAAAGGGTTGGTGGGCTGGTTGGGTGAGGAAGAAGAAGAATTCTCTCCTTCATCATCTCCTTCCTCTCTAGGTCTACTGTTGGTCTGGAGCCTTCGAGCAGCTCTGGTGGTCGGCGGCTCAAGGGTAGAGGAAGAAGTGGCTGGTGGCTTTGAAAACCCTAGGCTCGGGTTTTCTTGTTTCGGCTAAGGTGAGAAGGAAAACTCTTTGGAGGCTTTGGTGATCTCAGTTCGTGGTAGATCATCGCCCACACGACGTCTGCGAAGGGAGGGACATAAAGTAGAAGACCGCGAGGTGATCAGAAAGGTATATCTTTCCCTATGCTCCTTTGTTTAACCTTATGTCAATTATGTGCCATGATCGTATGTCTCATTATTTTATGTTTGATAATTTATTGTTTTGATTTCATATCATAATGAATAAATTGTTAACTAGACCCCGACCATAAACACAAAAGCTTGCGATCAACTCATCGCCTTTTTCGCGGTCGAACAGTCGAGCAAATTACAAGGCCAATTTTGGTAATTGGCTAAGTTGTAATTTGGATCGTTCGATACGACACGAGACGGTCGATGGGAGACGGATCTCCACTCGGATTAATTTTAATCCGTAGATGTGGAGAGGTCTCTCGGATCGACCAGTATTCGCTGTGGAAACCAGCCAAGCCATACCCAACAATTGGTATCAGAGCTGAGGTTTCCGGCTTTGTGTGTTTAGGATTGGTTAAATTTCACTTTTTCATACATATTATTTTGCTGGATGATGTGTGGATGTGCGTAGGCTAACTTTGTGTTGCATGCATGAGATTCCAACTTCATGGCCAAATATGTTGTGTGATTGATTTTCAAATTTTTGTAATTAATTAATCCTCGGGGTTGACGAGGCTAGGTATTTAATTTTTTTGTAATTAAATACGACACATGTTTAACCGAGTTATTTATTTACAGTTGATCTAGATTTCATGTACACTCCTTCGTGGAGTATAGGATTGATGATGTAAATAATTAGCTATTCATTTCGGCTCGGAGATCCCTCGAGGTAGCTTGCGCAGAAGGAAGGGAGGAACGGACGAAGTGACGACACAACTGGAGGCGCATTAGAGACCAAGGGCCATGAAAGTTCGAAAATCTAGGATTTTCTTTATGTTTTTTTTCATGATATTGGTTGTGTGCTTGGTTGTGTGGTTGTGCTAGTAAAATTCCTCGAGATAAATTACTAAGTGGGAGAGGGACCCTAAGGGTCCCACGGCCTCCATTGCAATCTGATATATGATGCGAACAAGCCCGCGCGTTGGCTCTGAGTACCTTCCTCCATAACGGATAGGCTTGTTCTGCGGATCACAAGGTCAGAAAAGATTATAGGGGATTATTAAAGAGTGTGTGCACTTCCCCAACAGAAGGCACATAATCCTAAATAGTTCCCTTAGTGTCGTGCAATGGTAAACACTTAGATACAATTATTAGTATCCTCCCCAACGGAGTCATTGCTAATAACTTGTAGGGCCGAAGTTGACCAACTATTAGTCTTACTTGTCAAAAAGTTAGGTTGACAAGATAGTAAGACTAATGGGTAAAACCTTCTCTAACGAATGTAGAGTTTGTATACGTCCACACTAACGTGGCATGCAAATTCTCGGTGTTTGAGATGTTGGTTGATTTCAAAAATTAATTATTTTGAGGAATCAATTTATTTTCGATTTCTAAAGTAGTGTATGTTGTGATTCTTAGATTTTCATAATGGCTTTTACTCCACTAGCAACAATTCTTAAGGACAACAAACTTACTGGTCCAAACTACATAGACTGGAAGAGGAACCTTGACATTGCCCTCACTGCTAAAGAGTACAAATTTGTACTCTTCGAGGAATGTCCGGAAATGCCTAGAGACCATTCTAGTGAAGGGCATAAGGAGTGTTACAAGAAGTGGGTCAAGGCAGATGAGATGGCGCGGTGCTACATTCTGGCATCTATGTCGAATGTTCTGCAACATCAGCATCAGGCCATGCCCACTGCTGGTGACATAATGCTGAACCTTAAGGAGCTTTTCGGACACCAGAATCGGGCAGCTTGGCAGCTGGTGATGAAAAATCTGATGACGACCACTATGGTCGAAGGGACACCTGTTAGGGATCATGTCCTGAAAATGATGGCCCACCTCAATGAGATTGAGGTGCTCGGAGGATCTATCGACGGGGAATCCCTGATATAATACTCCAATCTCTGCCTAGGAGTTTTGAGCAGTTTCGGCTTACTATAACATGAATAAGCATGAGTATACATTGGGGGAACTCCTAGGAGAACTCCAGGCGACAGATGGCCTCTTTCGTCAGAACTCACAGGCCTTAGTTACTCAAAAGGTTTCTACTTCTATGCCGAAAGGCCGGAAGAAGAAGAAACAAGGTGGGTTTAAGAAGGCAGCAACATTGCAAGGACCACGGACTGCTGTGAAGAAGCCAAAAGGTAAGTGCTTCACGTGCAAGCAAACTGGGCACTGGAAGGCGGACTGCCCCCGTTGACAAAACAAAGGTATTTCTTCAGCCTTAGTCATTGAAACATGTTTAGTGGTGCTATCTACCAGTACCTGGTGCGTAGATACAGGAGCCATTGACTATGTCTGCAATACTCTGCAGGGGTTCCAGGAAACCCGGTGGTTACCTAATGAAGAAATTGTGGTCTACATGGGTGATGCTACAAGAGTAGCAGCGGTTGCAGTGGGAGTTTTTTATTTATCTTTTGAGATAAATAAATGTTAGTTCTGAGAGATGGCCTTTATGTACCCTCATTTAGAAAGGATTTAATTTCAATTTCTAAGTTGTTTAAGGATGGATATTCTGTTACTTTTGATAATAAGGTTGTTATTAAAAGAAATAGAGAGATTATCTGTTCGGGTACAATGGTCGGCAATCTATATACTCTAGAACCAATAACTCTCACGATGCATACTGAAGCAAATAGCCCATCATCTAACTCAAATAAGAGAAAGGAGCCTTCTAAGATGTGGCACCGTAGGCTTGGTCATATTAACCTTAGCCGGATTCAGAGGTTGATAGCCGATGGGCCCCTAGGTTCATTGGCGGTGGAGGATCTCCCGACCTGTGAGTCTTGCTTGGAAGGTAAAATGACCAAGAGGTCTTTCAAGGCTAAGGCGTATAGGGCCAAAGATGTGTTAGAACTGATTCATTCTGATCTGTGTGGTCCTATGTCAATCTAGGATAGAGGTGGCTTTGAATACTTCGTCACCTTCATTGACAATTATTCAAGGTATGGATACATTTACATGATGCGCCGCAAGTCTGAATGCTTTGATAAGTTCAAAAAGTTCAAGACTGATGTGGAGAAGCGTCAGGGTAATGGTATCAAGACACTACGATCAGATCGTGGTGGCGAATACCTCTTTGGATGGTTTAGGACCTTCATATCAGAAGCTGGGATTCAATCCCAGCTAACTGCACCCGGTACACCCTAACAGAACGGTGTTGCAGAAAGAAGGAATAGGACCCTTATAGAAATGGTTAGGTCAATGATGAGCTATTCAGACTTGTCTGATTCATTCTGGGGATATACTCTAGATACAGCTGCGTATATTCTGAATATGGTACCATCTAAGTCAGTCCCTTCTACTCCAATAGAATTATGGACTGGGCGAAAGCCTAGTCAAGGACATATTCGGATTTGGGGTAGTCCAGCACATGTGTTGAAGGGAGATACTGATAAGTTGGAATCTCGGACAAAAGTACGCTTGTTTGTGGGCTATCCTAAGGGAACGAAGGGCGGTCTATTCTATAGTCCTAAGGATCAGAAGGTGATCGCGAGCACGAATGCCAATTTTTTAGAAGAGGACTATGTAATGAACCATAAGCCCAAGAGTAGACTAATGGTTGAAGAAATAAAAGGGGACGTTCCGACTTTAGGACCAATTGTACAAGAGGACATACCACAAGTTACTACACCATGTGTCAATGAGGATACATAGGTAGCACCTCGTCGCAGTGGGAGGGTTGTCAGATAGCCTTAAAGGTTCATGTTTTTGGGAGAATCATCGGACTTGGTCCCTGGTAAAATCGAATTGGATCCCTGGACCTATGACGAGACCCTCCAAGATAAGGATACAGATTCTTGGCAAAGGGCAATGAACTCTGAGATAGAATCTATGGATTCTAACCATGTCTGGGAGCTAGTAGAACCACCCAATGGTGTAAAAGCCATTGGATGCAAGTGGATCTACAAGAGAAAGAGAGGATCAAATGGGAAGGTTGAGACCTTCAAAGCTAGGCTTGTTGCGAAAGGGCACACTCAGAAAGAGGGTATCGATTATGAGGAGACCTTTTCGTCGGTAGCTATGCTTAAGTCGATCCAGATTCTCTTATCGATAGCAGCTCACATGGATTATGATGTATGGCAGATGGACGTCAAGACAGCTTTCCTTAACAGAAGTCTTGAGGAGTCCAGCCACATGCGGCAACCGGAGGGGTTTATTACAAAGGGCAAAGAGCATCTAGTGTGCAAGCTTAATCGATCTATTTATGGATTAAAGCAAGCTTCAAGATCTTGGAACATCTGCTTTGATTATGTGATCCAGTCATATGGATTTACTCAAATCCCGGATGAGTCATGTGTGTACAAAAGATGTGACAGAAATGTCGTGGTGTTTTTGTACTGTATGTAGATGACATTTTGTTAATTGGCAACAATGTCAAAGTGTTATCAGACGTAAGGGTCTGGCTATCAAAGCAGTTTGATATGAAGGACTTGGGAGAAGCGGGACACATCCTTGGGATCAAGGTCATAAGGAATCGCCAGAAAGGATGTTGTGCTTATCCCAAGCTTCATATGTTGACACTGTCTTATCTCGTTTTAGCATGGAAAACTCCAAGAAGGGTTTTCTACCCTTTAGGTATGGAGTTCCCCTATCCAAGGAGATGTGTCCGAAAACATCAAAGGAGATAGAGGAAATGAAGGTGGTTCCTTATGCTTCAGTAGTAGGAAGCCTCATGTATGCTATGTTGTGCACGAGACCTGATATCTGTTTTGTCGTGGGCATCGTTAGTAGATATCAGAGTAACCCTGGACAGGGATGTTGGACTGCGGTAAAGCATATATTGAAATACCTTAGACGGACTAGGGATTATATGCTGGTTTATCGGGCAGATCAATTAGTCCCTGTGGGTTATACGGACTCAGATTTTCAGTCAGATAGGGACAAGAGTAAGTCTACCTTAGGGTTTGTGTTTACTTTAGGAGGTGGAGCCATTGGCTGGAGGAGTGTCAAGCAGAAGTGCGTGGCAGACTCCACCATGGAAGCTGAATATGTGGCAGCCTCAGAGGAGCTAAGGAAGCTGTATGGCTCAGAAACTTCATTATGGACTTGGATGTGATTCCTGGTTTGCCCAGATCTATCACAATCTTTTGTGATAACAGTGGTGCAGATGCAAACTCGAAGGAACCACGAGCCCATAAGGCGAGTAAACACATAGAGCGCAAGTACCACCTGATACGAGAAATCGTAAAGCCAGGAGAAGTGGCTGTCGCCAAGATTGCATCAGAGGACAACCTGGCAAATCCTTTCACTAAAGCTGTTCCAGCTAGAGGTTTTGACCGGCATGTGGAGAATATGGGAGTCAGATGTATTGAAGTGGGAGTACAGCAGTGTCTTTAAGTATAAGTGAGAGATTGTAAGATGTGTATACTGAAAGACATGAGTTTCTTTATATGAACATCTTTATTATGAAAAGAGAATCACAACTACAATAGGTGCTTGTTTACATTAGTACACATATGAAGTCTAATTACTTTGCATTATAGATCATATGGTGTGTGGTGTCACACGGAAGATCGTGTTATCAGTTCCTTGTTTAGTATAAATAAGAGGCCCACAACTGAGATGGAATTAGACAACCCATCGGGATGGTTGTAGTGTAATTAGGTGTGGTTGGTCTTGACCGTAGAATTACACTAGTGTGCTATGAGTACATTGAGCAGGACCGAAACCCAAGGTTATCCAATTTGTATAACACAATAATTGGATAGGACCTCAGTTTATATTATGGAGTACGATCCCTTAATCCCGAAATAATATGGGCATATATTATTAATTATTATTTCTTTGATTTATCAATGGGCGAGATCTATTCTGTTAGATCGATAAGCCCGGTAAGTTGGGAGATAATATTAATAATATGATGTGCCGATGATTATTAATGGAATCTGTGTCCTGGTAAGTCAGGATGATGATGCCCCCTTGATGAGCTCAAAAGCTTCATCGTGCTAAACCCTACAGGTGGATTTGATCCGGCATGATGGTAAGGTTGAGTGGTACTAATCAAGGACCCAGAGGTTAATTAATTTAAATTGTCAGTAATTTAATTAATTAACAAGCATTCGAGATCTTAAACATGGGGGGATGGATGACTCGTAATATGTGGAGCTCATATGAAAATATGGGGGTTGGTGAGGAAGTTCAATTAAGATCCTTTAGTGGAATGGATCTTAATTAATGGATCGGGTTTAGATCCATTAGTGGGCCAAGATCCAACTCCTCCTCTTGGTCCCTACCTTAGCCCTATAAATACCCATAGAGATCATGAAACCATTGAGATTAATCCAAGAGTTGATACCCAAGCCCCTCTCCTCTCTCTCTCTCTGTCCTACCCTCTTAGGGTTTCGGCGGCGACAAGGAGAAGAAGGGGTTCTCCCCTTCGGTTCTCTATCCCTCCTCCACCAGGCTCCTGCTGAGGCACACGGAAGCAAGGCAGAGGAGTCCTCTACCTTGTGTGGTGCTGAGGGAGGGTGAGGGAGGCGTCGGCGGCTGGTGGGAGGCGGCGCAACCAAGCTTGCGGCGGCGCCGCATGGTTGAGGGGGCGGGCTGGTTGGGTGAGGAAGAAGGAGAATTCTCTCCTTCTTCATCTCCTTCTCCTTCCTCTCTAGGTCTGCTATTGGTCCGGAGGTCTTGGAGCAGCTCCAGTGGTTAGCAACGCAAGGGTAGAGGAAGAAGTGGCCAGTGGCTTTTTAAACCCTAGGCTAGGGTTTTCTTGTTTCGGATAAGGTGAGAAGGAAAACTCTTTTGGAGGCTTTGGCGATCACGATTCACGGTAGATCGTCGCCCACACGCCATCCGCGAAGGGAGGGACATAATGTAGAAGACCGCGAGGTGATCGGAAAGGTATATCTTTCCCTATGCTCCTTTGTTTAACCTTATGTCAATTATGTGCCATGATCATATGTCTCATTATTTTATATTTGATAATTTATTGTTTTGATTTCATATCATAATGAATAAATTGTTAACTGGACCCCGACCATATACACAAAATTCGGCGATCAACTCGTCGCCTTTTCCGCTGTCGAACAGTCGAGCAAATTACAAGGCCAATTTTGGTAATTGCTAAGTTGTAATTTGGATCGTTCGATACGACACGAGACAGTCGATGGGAGACGGGTCTCCACTCTGATTAATTTTAATCCGTAGATGTGGAGAGGTCTCTCGGATCAACTAGGTATTTGCTGAGGAAACCCGCCAAGTCATACCCAACAATTAGATCCCTGGTTAAATCAATCTGTAAGTTAAGGACTAAGAATATAGACTTCAAGATAGAATTAGCTTATTTATGTCCTTTAGATATGTATGATTCTTTAAAGCATGAAAATGAAAGATTGAAAAAACAAGTAGCAAAATTAGAAAATGACTATGTATGTGTTAGTTCAAATTTCTCTCTTAAAAAGAATTTTATAATGGAGGTCTTAATTGGTATATTAGAAAACACAAGGCTCAAATTATAAACTTGCCCAAGAATTATATTCCTCCAAAATTCTTGATTAACCCTATAGGTAGAAATTTATATTGGATTCTAAAATCAATTTTAAACTGTTAAAATGTTTTTTTAAAATTTCCACTGAATCACTTGGTTATTAGAATACTCAAATCAACTGTAGTCTTTGGAATAAATTCATTTTCAAGTTTTTTTGGATAAATAGAGACTTAATCTAATTACTATAATCTCTTGGATTTTTTTAATATTTGATGAATTTCCATGATTTTATTTTCAAAATTTGACTTTGTAATTAAAAAATTTTATCAATGTTTTATTTGTTAAATTTGAATTTTAAATATTTCAAAATTTATCATGTTCTTTTCATATTCTAAACCATGTTTTTGATAGGATCAAAGGGGAGAGTAATAAAGTATAAGTTAGGAGGGAGGTTAATTTTATTGCATTATTTCTTGTGCTATATTAAAATATTTATTTTATTATTTTAAATAATCAATATTATTTTCTTGTTTGATTATCCCAACTTAACTTAGGTTGGCGCACATCAAAAAAAGGGAGGTTGTAAGTACCCCAGGTTGGTTTTGATGTGAACAACCAAGTCAAGTTGGATCCTGGTCTATTTTGATCCCTGTATCTAAGTGTGCAGGTGTAAAATACGACAATTCGAAAATCCGGATCAGAAAATTTTTCGGGATTTTTCCGGATAGAGTCTAGGGTTTCCGGCTTACGGGAGAAGCCCAAAGGGCTTTATTGTAAAAACTTAAAACTTATCAAGGGTATACCGGTAAACTCTTAAATTTTGAAAGGGTAAATAATCTAACCCTAGAGGTTTATGGAGATGCATTATAATAAAGTGGAGGGTTAAAAAAGCCCTAAGGGCGAGATTTGGATATTAGAAAAGTGAGGGGTCTTCTTACAAAAAGCCCCACCCCTTTATAACCCTTACTTTTCACTCCCTCTCCCTTTGCGAGCCCTAACGCAGCCGACCCCTTCTCCTCTACCTTCGCCGCAGCCAAAGCCACAGCCACCCGATTCACTCGAGTGTCTCTCTTCTCCCTCTCCGCGTTGCCCTAGCCATCGTCCCCCGCCGACGCCGACAACATGGACCACGCGCGATGGAGGTCCGATGCATCTATCTCCCTCTCCTTCTCTTCGTCCGACCGAGGGCACATCTCACCTGCGGATTCCAGCCTCGCGTGAGCAAGCCGGGGGCGTTGCCTTCTTCCACGCGAGCAACAGAGACAACGTCGACTTCGCTCAGCCCTCGCACGAGCAAGCAAATGCCGCTGTAGCGCCCTCTTCAGTCGTCTACGCTAGAGCGGGAGGGACTTCTCGCTGTGGCTGCTCCTTGTCGTGACTAATCACAGCGAGTCGACGCCATTTGCTTCACTAGGTGAGATTTAGTTTGCTTGGGCTGGATTTTTGGATGACCTGTTATCCAAATGGATTGAGATTTGCGGATTTCCTTCTTCTGTTGCTGAGTTTGGGTTTTCGGCAGGTGATCAGCTAGGTAAGGTTGGATTTGGCAAGGATACAACCGATACAGCTAAACCAGGTAAGGACAAGTTGAATTGGAAATTGTATGATATGAATTAGGAGCTGATTAATTATGGTGATCGGTTTTGGAGTGGATTTGGGTTGAATTAAACATGGAATTAGATTTGTTAGTTGGATAGATGTTTTGTTTAATTCGTTTGAAGTAGTGTAGTGGTTAAAATGCTTATGTAAATGCTTTAGTATGGACTATTCTCTTTTCCTATCATAAGCCGGTTGGCACGGTGTTGATGTTGTTGGGATGTGTTGTTTGATCTTCCTTCTCCTCAACTGCTAAGACTATCGGAGCAGAGGGAAGGCTACAATAGAGTTTCGTGAGATAAGATTTTGACAATACATATCCTAATTGGGCTTAAGCTCTAGCATCTGATTAGATATGTCTAATTGAGTTTATGTTGTGGAGGTGGTCTTGGCTTTAGCTGTAATCCTGCTGTTTTGTTTTTGAATTCTGGTTCTGTGAATTTATTGGGATGATGGAGCTGTTTTGATGTCGAGTCGGTGTTGAATCATGAGTTGCTGTGGAATTTGGTTTGTGATCTTTTATTGGAAGGAATTTGTGTAGAGTTAATGTTTGGGAAGCAAGCAATTTGATGCCGTGGATGAACTTTGTTGGTTTTTGAATTTGTGTGAAATGTTTCTCATGAAACTGTCCTTGTTGAGTTTAAGTTGATTTCTTATCAGATTAGATGAAATAGTTTTGCTAGCCAAATTTCAGTTGGATTGTGATGTTGAACCTAAAAGGAGCTTGTCATGTGTATCTTGGATTGTGGAGCTAGTAGGTTTGAGGATTGGGGTTTATTCGAGGTAATCTCTTGGATTAGTTTTGGAGATTTGAACTTAAACTTAATTGATTCGGATTTCGAAAACCTAACATGAATCTAAGTTAGGTAACTTGGATAATTATGGCTATTCATTTAATTATGATTAGTTAAATGACAAGGGATAATTAAGACGATCCTAATTGAGATAATTTGTTTAGCTATAAATTATGTATTATTGTAGCTAAACAATATGCCTTTGATACAGGGCATTGATTGGACTATCGTTGCTGATTATCGGACGGGAGGTTCGTTTGATACGGACATCTACTCTTGGAGGCGGGTACCCTTTGACTTATCTTTTAGATATTGTCATATTACTATGCATGGTTGGTTATAGATAGCAGTAAGATTATACGCTAGCCCTGAGTTATTATGCCTGTTCTGGATACTTGTTAGTTATCCCTGAGTTATTATGCTTGTTCTGGATACTTGTTGTTTATCCCTGAGTTATTATGCTGTTAGTTTCATACAGTCTCAGGTATTGCCATATCTATATATATGCTTAGATATCGGGATGTATCTCTTGCATTTGACATGAGGGATCGGTAGATTTCGGCCAGTATACCGTGTAGGTCACCAGTATTTCCTGTTATAGGAATTCAGGCTGAGACTTAGTATACTGAGGACTTGGTGAGGGAGGTATGTGTATCTATCATACACCATCTCTGCATTATTGCATGCCGACCCACGCGGACGTTGTGGACCATGTCCTGACTGGGTACAGGTAGTCACAGCTCTACCACGCGGACGTTGTGGACGATCCTGACTGGGACTAGGGGGTGACACATGTCATTGCATCAGGGTGCTTTATATGTTTGGGGCATGCACCATCCTTGCATTGTTGCATGCTGACCCACGCGGACGTTGTGGACCATGTCCTGACTGGGTACAGTTTGTCACAGCTCTACCCACGCGGACGTCGTGGACGATATCCTGACTGGGACTAGGGGGTGACACATGTCATTGCACCATGTGCATACTTTGCATCGTGCATTGTTTGCTGCACTTGATTCTTGCACTTGTTTGACATGCATATATTGGAGACTTGATATCTGCTTATATGTCTATCGTTGTTCCATTGGTATTTATTCCTCTTTCCAGGTTAGATGGATTCAGGTATGTATTGATTCAGTATCTTCCAGTATACCTTTCCTATTGTTCATATGAGACGATATCAGCGTAGACTCTATTGTTATTATAACATACTATGCATATCTGCTGGGTATTCGCTGAGTTATGGACTCACCCCGTTGCCATATATTTTTATTTCAGGTTGAGATACTTGGAGTCGCCAGAAGAGCCCAGCAGCCAGTCCCTACCCATCGCGTCGACATACTTTGTTTTGTACTTGTAGTACCTTTGTTATATTTCTTATGGATTGTATATGTCTTGAGTGTGTCGTGTGCCCTAAGGGGTTGTTGATTGGTTGTTTCGTCATAAGTCGGACCGGTCCGCAGTCAGGTATGATTTACTTAGTTGTCGGGTTTTTACGTTGTGTTATCTATTTTGAGGCCTGAGGCCAATATAAACTGCGTGGGTGTTTTTTTGTGTATGTGTAAATTGTCCGCCGGACAGGGGAGGTGCTGTCCGATTTTCTATTGGATCAGCGGCTCCTGGGTCTCGGGCGTGACAATTTATTTTGGTATCAGAGCTCAGGTCGGTACTCGGATTTGGATTCGGTCTGATTTTTGGTATCAGAGCCAGGTTCGGATACCTTTCGGATTTTTTTTTTTTTTTTTTTTTTTCGTACCTCGGGACTTGTGGATTTACGGTGTCTACTTGTTTTACGAGTCTTGTCGGATTTGTTCGGAGTAGTTTTCTCGATGTGGTTGTTTGGGACTTGGCGCGATGGGACTTCTTCAGGCGACAGGTATTTCTTCTGATCTCTTGTATCCTTTATCCTGGTTAGGTAGGATTAGGAATTCTTGCATGTTATTGGATCAGGTTGGTAGAAATTCTTTCATGTTATTGGATCAGGTTACTATTCCTGTATTTAGGTATTGGTAGAAATTCTCACATGTTATTGGATCATGTTACTATACCTGTATATCTAGGTATGATTTAGAAATTATCTCGTGTTATCGGATCATGCTACCATTCCTGTATATTTAGGTATGGTTAGAAATTCTTTTATGTCATTGGATCAGGTTGTTATTCCTGTATATTTATGTATAGTTAGAAATTTTCTCATGTTATTGGAACAATTCACAGTAGCTCATGGAGCTACAAGTTTTTCTTCTGTTGGGTATATCTGGACAGATAAGCTAGATGTCATGTTTTGAGTACATGATCTGCATTGATGCAATAGGGTAGCAGTAGCTACATATTATTATGATTAGTAGAGGATTGATACAATCTGTTCCTTGGGGACTTTGACCATGGATCACTTGTACTTGGTAGTTGACCTAGAAGGTACCTACGGACTTATGATATGCGTGGAGGCAAATCACTTATAAAACTAGACCCCCTTTGGCTAGATGATATCGAGGACGACCCATTGGGAAATAAAGGAATTGTCTCATGAGTATGTGGAGATACTCCTGAGAGATAGCATGTCTCTAGCCCTTGTTACGGAGTATGACCCTTAGAGGGTTTGACCCTAGATTGAGGAATTGGACTGTGTTGGATTACGAGCGACGGTCGGTATGACTCGCTAGTTGTGCACTATTCTATGAGGGATTTTGACTCATAGATTGGGTATATATGGTTGGATAATCTGATGGTGCATCAGGATGTACGATCCGTTAGAGTGCGGAGAATGTGGAATTAGCTATATCCTTACCTTCCGTGAGATATTGGACATTAATCAGGAGGTCAAGATGACCATGGTTTGGTTATTATACTCCCATCGTGGACCTATTAGTTTACGGGATGATAAGGTTGATATCACAGGGACTTTCTCGTTGGTGTTGAGAGGTGGATTGAGATGACGAAACTTTAGATATGTTGTATTTTGAGGATTCTATTAGTGGACATGGACTTACGGATTTATAGTTTTTGATGGATCATTGGGTGGATAAATGATCCTTTGGTGGTTGATTGCTTAGGAAATCTGTTATTGATAGCACATATGGTACGACATATTGGAACAATCTTTAAATTATATGTGATCTTCTGATAGTCTATTGAAGGATATATATAAATATATATGACTTGTGATGTGTTGAAGGATGTTATTGGCTTGGGGATACTTGGGTGATATTCATGGATTTTCATTTTTACGTTTGAGGATCGGAGTATAGATTGGCACTAGTATCATTGGATTGAGTGCCCTGGATAGTTGTGATGATTGAATGGTTCCGACTGTATCTGGTTATTGGACGATAACTCTGGATTGAAACTCCAATTGCTTCTAGCAGTGTAACCATAGGTATCAGACGAAGTGATTACTCGTGAGAGTACATACATGTTTAGCTGCTAATGTTTGTCGTATGAGGAATATGAAATTTGGGGACCAAATTTTTGTTAGTGGGGGAGATGTTGAATACGACACTTTATCCGATCAGAATTTTCATTTTCCGGATAAGTCTAGGGTTTTAGGGGACCAAATGATATTAAACTAAAACCTTAAGGGCTAAAGGGCTTAAGATCCAAAATCAGGGGCTTAAAGTGGAATCTTATAATAATGGAGAAAAATAAGGCAGATGGAATAGAAATGATGGGCTAATTGCAAAAGCACCTTATATTATTTCCTTTCCCCAGTTTGTTTCGGCCAAACCCTTTTCCCTTCTCCCCATTTCGCGAACCCCTAGCTCGACTTCTTCCTCTCCGTTTGTAGCCGACGCCGACAACATGGACCACGCGCGATGGAGGTCCGATGCATCTATCTCCCTCTCCTTCTCTTCGTCCGACCGAGGGCACATCTCACCTGCGGATTCCAGCCTCGCGTGAGCAAGCCGGGGGCGTTGCCTTCTTCCACGCGAGCAACAGAGACAACGTCGACTTCGCTCAGCCCTCGCACGAGCAAGCAAATGCCGCTGTAGCGCCCTCTTCAGTCGTCTACGCTAGAGCGGGAGGGACTTCTCGCTGTGGCTGCTCCTTGTCGTGACTAATCACAGCGAGTCGACGCCATTTGCTTCACTAGGTGAGATTTAGTTTGCTTGGGCTGGATTTTTGGATGACCTGTTATCCAAATGGATTGAGATTTGCGGATTTCCTTCTTCTGTTGCTGAGTTTGGGTTTTCGGCTGGTGATCAGCTAGGTAAGGTTGGATTTGGCAAGGATACAACCGATACAGCTAAACCAGGTAAGGACAAGTTGAATTGGAAATTGTATGATATGAATTAGGAGCTGATTAATTATGGTGATCGGTTTTGGAGTGGATTTGGGTTGAATTAAACATGGAATTAGATTTGTTAGTTGGATAGATGTTTTGTTTAATTCGTTTGAAGTAGTGTAGTGGTTAAAATGCTTATGTAAATGCTTTAGTATGGACTATTCTCTTTTCCTATCATAAGCCGGTTGGCACGGTGTTGATGTTGTTGGGATGTGTTGTTTGATCTTCCTTCTCCTCAACTGCTAAGACTATCGGAGCAGAGGGAAGGCTACAATAGAGTTTCGTGAGATAAGATTTTGACAATACATATCCTAATTGGGCTTAAGCTCTAGCATCTGATTAGATATGTCTAATTGAGTTTATGTTGTGGAGGTGGTCTTGGCTTTAGCTGTAATCCTGCTGTTTGTTTTTGAATTCTGGTTCTGTGAATTTATTGGGATGATGGAGCTGTTTTGATGTCGAGTCGGTGTTGAATCATGAGTTGCTGTGGAATTTGGTTTGTGATCTTTTATTGGAAGGAATTTGTGTAGAGTTAATGTTTGGGAAGCAAGCAATTTGATGCCGTGGATGAACTTTGTTGGTTTTTGAATTGTGTGAAATGTTTCTCATGAAACTGTCCTTGTTGAGTTTAAGTTGATTTCTTATCAGATTAGATGAAATAGTTTTGCTAGCCAAATTTCAGTTGGATTGTGATGTTGAACCTAAAAGGAGCTTGTCATGTGTATCTTGGATTGTGGAGCTAGTAGGTTTGAGGATTGGGGTTTATTCGAGGTAATCTCTTGGATTAGTTTTGGAGATTTGAACTTAAACTTAATTGATTCGGATTTCGAAAACCTAACATGAATCTAAGTTAGGTAACTTGGATAATTATGGCTATTCATTTAATTATGATTAGTTAAATGACAAGGGATAATTAAGACGATCCTAATTGAGATAATTTGTTTAGCTATAAATTATGTATTATTGTAGCTAAACAATATGTCTTTGATACAGGGCATTGATTGGACTATCGTTGCTGATTATCGGACGGGAGGTTCGTTTGATACGGACATCTACTCTTGGAGGCGGGTACCCTTTGACTTATCTTTTAGATATTGTCATATTGCTATGCATGGTTGGTTATAGATAGCAGTAAGATTATACGCTAGCCCTGAGTTATTATGCCTGTTCTGGATACTTGTTAGTTATCCCTGAGTTATTATGCTTGTTCTGGATACTTGTTGTTTATCCCTGAGTTATTATGCTGTTAGTTTCATACAGTCTCAGGTATTGCCATATCTATATATATGCTTAGATATCGGGATGTATCTCTTGCATTTGACATGAGGGATCGGTAGATTTCGGCCAGTATACCGTGTAGGTCACCAGTATTTCCTGTTATAGGAATTCAGGCTGAGACTTAGTATACTGAGGACTTGGTGAGGGAGGTATGTGTATCTATCATACACCATCTCTGCATTATTGCATGCCGACCCACGCGGACGTTGTGGACCATGTCCTGACTGGGTACAGGTAGTCACAGCTCTACCCACGCGGACGTTGTGGACGATCCTGACTGGGACTAGGGGGTGACACATGTCATTGCATCAGGGTGCTTTATATGTTTGGGGCATGCACCATCCTTGCATTGTTGCATGCTGACCCACGCGGACGTTGTGGACCATGTCCTGACTGGGTACAGTTTGTCACAGCTCTACCCACGCGGACGTCGTGGACGATATCCTGACTGGGACTAGGGGGTGACACATGTCATTGCACCATGTGCATACTTTGCATCGTGCATTGTTTGCTGCACTTGATTCTTGCACTTGTTTGACATTGCATATATTGGAGACTTGATATCCTGCTTATATGTCTATCGTTGTTCCATTTGGTATTTATTACCCTCTTTCCAGGTTAGATGGATTCAGGTATGTATTGATTCAGTATCTTCAGTATACCCTTTCCTATTGTTCATATGAGACGATATCAGCGTAGACTCCTATTGTTATTATAACATACTATGCATATCTGCTGGGTATTCGCTGAGTTATGGACTCACCCCGTTGCCATATATTGTTATTTCAGGTTGAGATACTTGGAGTCGCCAGAAGAGCCCAGCAGCCAGTCCCTACCCATCTCGTCGACATACTTTTGTTTTGTACTTGTAGTACATTTGTTTTATATTTCTGTTAGTGATTTGTATATGTCATATGAGTGTGTCATGTGCCCTAAGGGGTTGTTGTATTTGTTGTTTCGTCATAAGTCGGACCGGTCCGCAGTCAGGTATGATCTACTTAGTTGTCTTGTGTTTTTATATTGTGTCTATCTATATTTTGAGGCCTGAGGCCAATTAAACTGCGTGGTCGTGTTCTGTGTATGTGTAAATTGTCCGCCGGACAGGGGAGGTGCTGTCCGATTTTCTATTGGATCAGCGGCTCCTGGGTCTCGGGGCGTGACAGCAGGAGCTTAGGAGCACAGGAAGTCAACCGAAAGATGTAGAAGTCGAGAAGGATGGCACGGGGAAGGGAGCCGTCGGGCTCGGTGCATTTGAGGGACGCGAAGACTGAAAAGAGTACACTGGTGGAGCGAGAAGAGTGTGGGCGATGTCCAAGGGACGACAAGCTAGGGATGAAGCTCATTCGAGGTGAAAGGCCAAAGTCAGGTTCGGGTGAGCCTGACTCTGGTTGATCGAAAATCACCCAAGCAGAAGAAGGATGACAAAGTTAATGTCAACACGGATGTTGACTTTGACCAACAGGAGGAGCCTTAGTTGCTAAGTGAGGTACCTCAACTCTAAGGTAGCAACTCTGCGCAAATACAGAGCTAAGGGCGCCTCAATTTCAATCTAAGGCGTCTTAGATCAAAATTAAGGCGCCTCATGTTGAACCTGAGGCTCCATGAGCTAAGCTTTATCAACAGTTTACCGTTGCCTTCATGGATAAAAGTTTATTCGTCTAGGCGCCTCATATCACAACTATCGCACTTGAGGTCCACGTTAGCCCAACGGTAACTTTAGTTTTTAGGCTATAAATAGCCCCGTAGACCTAGGAAGAAAGAATAATAACTTGTATTCAATTTCTTAGTCTTTTTGTAAGCTTTCCAAGATTATAAGAGGCTTCTCGGCCTACAACGAAGGAGACTTATAGTGCTCTTTTCACTGCCTTGGATTAGCAACCATCTTGATTGCAACCAAGTAACTCTGGTATCTCTTACTCTTTTTATAGTTGTTGTTTATGATTTCATTTATATCAACTGCATAAACTAATATGCTATCTTTGTATGCAAAAAATTAAGGTTCTGGATTGCAGGGCAATTCACCCCCCACCCCCTCTTCACGGCCTGCCAATGGTCCTATACATGGTTCCTGAACCATCTTCGTATAATCATGATGGATACTCTTAAATAATTAATTTGATCGATTATTTATTCTCGGAAAATATATTAAATAATAAAATTATTTATTATTTAAGTGAGAGGGAATATTCTATAATTTGATTGCGACTAAAATATAAAAGAGAGAAGAATTGAATTATTCCATAATAAAATATTTGGAAATCAAATATTTAACAATTGATATCATTTTAGAAATCAAATATTTGGCAATTAATATTATTCTTCAGATCAAATATTTAGAAATTAAATATTTGGCAATTAATATTGTTCTGCAAATCAAATATTTGGAAATTAATTTTATTTGGAATAAAATAAATATAAAATCAGAAAGATATTTTAGGGTGGAAAAATTTTATTTCTACACTATAAAAATTGTTCCTCTCTCTATCTCTTGTGAGGCAAGAGAATTTTTTGTAAAAAAATTCTATAATTAATTTTGTGATAAAAGAGTTAGCCCACACTTTGGTCCATCGGTTGATTTGAAGAATTGGTAAGGAAGATTGTGGCATCGAAAGAATTCCAACAACCTATTAATCTCTTACACGAATTCAAGATCCAAAATGTTTTCGGTAATGATTCTAATCTCTTTTGTGGAATTGTAATATTATAATGTTTGCAAGTTTAATTATAAGAGAGTTTGTATAATTCTTAAAATTAAACTTGATCATTTGTTCAATTTAAACAAAATTGTTGTGAAAAGATTTTAAAAGTCGTTTAATCTAATTTTTCCCTCCTTCCGTTGCACGTTGAACATTTAACATTAACAACTAGTATTAGAGCGAGGTTGGAAAACATTATGATATTTTAATTATATAGATGACCATATAATTTTATGGTTTTCCGATTGTCGGACTCCGTTTGTTTCTAATTAGATTGGATCAAACTTATTCTGTCTTATTATCAAATAGTTTGGTTTTCTTTCGTTTGGTAGCTTTGAAATTCCACCACGCATTCATTAGCCTCAAAGCCCCCACTGTTCTTGTATAAAATTGTTTGATTTTGAATTAGACAATATATTTAACAGTTTTGGCAATTAATGTCATTATCAAAAGTTAAATATTTTGATTCCTTTAGTGGACCAATTGAATTACCAAATACAATTATCCATGGTTGATTTCAGAAATTTGAATTGGTTGTTTCATGTTCTAACTAAATTAAATATTAAATAGTTTTGATAATTAATGTAATTATCAAAAGTAAAATATAGTTTTGATAATTAACATAATCATCAATCAAGAAGGAATAAAATTATTTTATTCTAAATAATCAATTTATTTAATAGTTTTGATCATTAATATAATTATCGAAAGTTAAATAGTTTGAATCCAATAGTGGACAAAATTAATTCAATTAGTTGATTTTATAATTTTATCAAAATAGTTGAAGTTCACGAACTAATAATTATAGGAAATTTCATATTTTATTCAATGATACCTTATGTACATATCATTTAGAATTAAATGTGCTTAGCCTATGCATTATAGCATGTCACATGTCGCATGCATCATGTATAATTGTCATTCATAAATTGTTTATGTTTTTTTTTTATTTATAAGGAGTATCCAGCCCTGCGCCCGACTAATCCGCTTGGTTGACCGACCCTACCCCATAGCCTTCAATGAGAGTCCCCACCGGTCAACGAGGATAAATCGCGGGACGAAGACACGTGGCGACTTCACCACTGATAATATCGGTACCCGATGACCCGACCACGCAGCAACCTGTGGTGATTTTCTTTGATTTACCAATGGGCGAGATTTATTTGTTAAATTGATTGTTGGGAAATAATATTATTTACATGGTGTATCATTGATTATAGAAGAAAATCATGTCTTGAATCAGGTTGATGATGTCCTCTTGAGGAGGTCATAAAGTTCATCATGTTAAATCCTGCAAATAAATTGTTTATGTTAGTTCTATGAATAGATGATCATGAAAAGTAGATTAATTTTTTCTTTCTTTCTGAGCTACTATAATAGAGTCGCTTGGAAAATAAAAGAATTAATAATTCATAAGACCTAGGTAATTAGGACATGAGATGTGTAATGAATAATACGATTATTAATACCTAGGATAAATGGATAATAAGTTATCTAAAAAAAATTAAATAATGAGTAATTATTTATTGGTCTCCTTCGTTGGTCTAGCACTGTGTGAATTACAATGGCGCCTCTAATGCCTTGATTTTATTACCCTACAGGTGTTCTTTTTAATTCAATATCAAGGTTAGATCTTAATGATAAAATTTTTATATATTTTAAGGATGACTCGTCCTTGCGACGACACTTTAATTAAGTCTAAATTTTGAAATGAAGGTCTTGCTCATAAAGATATGAGATCAAAATTGTTGATTATATCTTTAACCAATTTTTTCAGTAGTTAATATGTTTGTGAATAAAAGTTATTTTGGTGCACATATATTAATCAAGAAGAGTCTTGGTTTGACTAAGCAAGCAATGTGACCATCCCAATGACGACACCATTATTCGTGGATAGTTGAATTATAGAAGGAATAGTATGCAGAATTTTGTATTCAATCCTTGCATTCTTACATCATGTTTACTATTCCTGAATATATAAATATGGATATACTTTTCTAACCATTTTATGCTATTTATTTAAATCTAGCAATAATGTTAATGGAAAATCCAATTATTTCTTTACTTGCAAACAACACTTTGACTAGGAAAAACTTTCCTAAGCGGAAGAGCAATATAAATATCGTGTTGGTTAGTGAGAATAACAGTTTGTTCTTGCAGAAGAATGTCCAATGGTACCACCCGCCAATGTTGCTAGTACTGTTTGGGAACCGTATGACCATTAGATTGTGTCCAACAATAAGACTAAGGCATATATCCTTTTTTTTATCTAGAATGTCTGATGCACTAAGATGCAAGATAGAGCCCAAGGAGTCTGCTTTTGAGATCATAGAATCTCTACAAGAAATATTTCGCCAACAATCTGAGCAAGCTCGTCATGAGACCACAAGAAAATACACAATGCCAGAATGGTTCCTGGCACTCATGTTTGTGATCTGTCATGCAGATGATGAATTATTTTTCTAAGGCTATGATGCATAGGGCTGTAATTGATGAGGGCACACAAGTAAGCATAATTTTGAATTCGGGCCCTGGTACATCATTCCATTTACCAGTAACTACATCATGAATAGCTGAATTATAGGATGACTCAACTGCTGAATGAACTATAGACTTTTGAAGCTATCTTAGGACTAGTGAAGAACAAGGTTGAAGCAAATATTGCCAAAAAGCTCGATTCTTCAAAGGTCTAAAGAAAATAAAGGCTAAAGGTGGAAAATTTGGTGGTAAATCAAAGAAGTCAAAGGATGGGTCTAAGACTAACAAACCCAATTACCAAAAGGCCGAGAAGAAGCCTAAAGGAAAATGATTCCACTATGGTGTAGATGGACACTAGAAAAGAAACTGTCCAAAATTCCTCCTTCTAGATAGTTGATTCAGACCCACTAATCATGTTTGTTCTTCTATGCAGCTACTTAGTTCTTCGAGGGAACTTGCTGATGGGGAGTTGACACTTAGAGTTGGCAATGGGGCATTAGTTTCAGTCAAGGCAATGGGAGTTTCTCATTTAAATTTTGAAAATAAATATTTAGTTTTGAACAATGTTTATTTCATTCCTGGATTTTGTAGAAATTTGTTTTTTATTTCGAAATTGCATGAACAATTATTTGGTATTTCCTTCTATAATAATCGAATTTATATTTCCATAAATGGTCTTGAAATTTGTCATGCATGTATGAAAATGGGTTTTATGTCCTTAAGCCTTGTGAATGTTTATCATTGAATATTGAACTATTCAAAGTAGCTCATCCAAAGTCTAACAAAAGACAAATGCTTGCAAATAGTGATGAAACATATCTATGGCACCTGAGGTTAGGTCATATCAATCTGGATAAGATAAATAGATTAACAAAGGATGGTCCTTTGAGAGAGTTAATTGTTAACACTCTACCAGTTTATGAATTTTATTTGGAAGGAAAAATGACTAAGAAACCTTTCTCATCAAAGGGATATAGGGCCAAAGAACCACTTGAGTTAGTGCATTCTAATGTGTGTGGACAATTGAATGTACAAGCACAGGAGGTTATGAATATTTCGTCACATTTATCGATGATTATTCAAGATATGGATATGTTTACCTAATGCAAAAAATCAGAAAGTTTTGGAAAGTTTAAGTAGTTTCTAGCTGAAGCTGAAAAAAAGTAGGCAAATCACTAAAAATCCTTTGATTAGATCGAGGAGGTGAGTGCCTTGATACTGACTTCAAGAATCACCTAATTGAGAAAGGGATCATATCCCATCTCTCGGCTCCTAGAACTCCGTAACAAAATAGTGTTGCCGAAAGAAGGAACCGAACTTTGTTAGATATGGTTAGATCTATGATGAGCTATGCCTCATTGCCTACATCCTTTTGGGGATATGCTTTACAAACAACGGTCTACATTTTGAATGTTGTACCAACAAAATCAGTCCCTATGACCCCAATAGAAATGTGGAATGAACATAAACATAGATTGAGCCATTTTTGAATTTGGCGATGCACTGCTCATGTGCTAAAAGGAAGAACTGGGAAATTGGAACCACAAACAGAAGTGTGTCTGTTTGTTGGTTACACAAAAGGCACGAGAGGAGGTTTGTTTTATAGTCCATAAGAAAAGAAAGTATTAGTATTGACACATGCTACTTTCCTTGAAAATGACTACATGACTAATTTCAAACCTTGAAGTAAAATTGTACTTGAGGAATTGCTTAATGATCAAATCATTCCACAACCAATGTCTATTGAAGGCAATAGGGAAGAAGAAGATACCACTATTCCTAATCAAGAATGTTTTGTACCTAGACAAAGTGGGAGGGTTGTTAGAACTCCTACTTGCTACAGATAAGATGGTGAAACAAATATTGTTGTAGCTGATACCAATGATAAAGATCCATCGTTATATCAACATGGATGAATGATCTTGATAAGGAAAAATGGCAAGTAACCATGAACCAAGAAATAGAGTCAATGTACTCTAGTTCGGTCTAGGAACTTGTAGACCCACATGAAGGTGTTAGTGTTGGAAACGGGATGGCTAGAGAGGGGGGGGGTGAATATAGCCAATCACTTTTACTTCAAGAACTTAGCGAGTTTCTGCACTTGGAGTCGTTAGTAGCACAGCGGAAGTATGAAAAACAGAATGTGCAGAAACTAAAACAGAAAACTAACTAGCAAGATTAGTAAGATCGCTAACGAGGAGAATTTACAAGGTTCGGGGATAACTTGCCCCTACTCCTTGGCGTGCCCTTAAGGTGGGTGATCCCTTGATCGTCGGCAGATCAAGCCCCGGTTATCACCGGATAAGAAACAAACTCCTTCTCGGTGGAGAAACCTCTCCATAGCGTTTCAATCACGGATTTAAGTTTAAGCACAAAGAAACAACAAGAAAGATCTTACTCAAGCACTCAGCAAGGACAAGAACACAGCAAGCTTCCCTGAGCTCCACCCAGTGGCGATCTCACGCAAGAACCCTTCTTCGTGTCTTCCCACTGTCGGACTCCCAGCTCCTTGTTCTCTCCTTCAAGCACTCAAGTAATGGATGATTGCTTCTCGATCAGTAGCTTGCTCAATGTGATGAAACTTCAAGAAAGCAGCAAGCTCGTTGTGGAGAACTCAAGGCGCAGCAAGAAGACAGTATTCGAACTCTGCTTCACTGAAGCTATCTTCCGTCCCTTTTGTTTCTCCACTAAGCAACAAGTGACCTCATCTCAAGCAGCCTCCAGCTGCCTCACTGCCAACGCCAGCTACCACTGAACCCTTACTGAACTTCCTGAGCTCCCTCAGCCAAGCTTCAGTCAGCGGCTTCAGTCCTGTAGCTCCAGCCATTGCAACCTGAGATGAGAAACGGACAAACCTGCTCCAAGGAAAGCCTCCATTGACTTCTCCTTGAGTGTATGAATCCTCCCCTGTCACCTGTAGCTTAATCAGACTGTTAGTGCAGTATATCACACAGTAAATCAAATATCAGAGGTAAACAGCAGCGAATCGGATATGGTCAGATGCGATCAGAGCGTCGGACAGTGCAATTTGAATTAAAGTGATCGGTCAGCCGACCGATCAGAGTGACTCCTGATCGGTCACCAGACCGATCAGGCTGGGTCCAGACCGATCAGGCTCCGTCCTGATCGGTCCCCAACGCTCAATTAGAAATCGCGATTTCTTTTGGACTCTCTTGGACCGATCACCAGACCGATCCCAGGCTGTGGATCGATCACCCGAACGATCCACCCCTTTATCAGGCGATTTCTGAGCTTCACAGTCCAGACCTCCTGATCGGTCACCGGACCGATCAGGCAGCCTCCTGATCGGTCACCGGACTGATCAGAACATGACCAGACCGATCAGGCTCCGTCCTGATCGGTCATAGAGAGGAACCTGCGACGTTTGATCGTTCTCCGGAACGATCTGCACAGTGATCCTGATCATTCACCAGACCGATCAGGTGCAGATCAGCAGGGGAACTCAACCTCACATGTTTGCTCCTTGATCGGTCACTAGACCGATCAGGAGCCAAGCAGTGGGTGAAACACGCACTCCCTGATCGGTCACCGGATCGATCAGGAGCAGTACAGTAGGTTCCCAACCTCACTGTGTGATCCCTGATCGGTCACCAGACCGATCAGTCATTGATGGATCGGTCACCTAACCGATCCACGATGGAGCAGCATGTCAGATTCCCTGATCGGTCACCAGACCGATCCAGGGACTTAAACTTAGCCCTCCAAGCTAAGTTTCCATCCACCTTAGCCCTCCAAGCTAAGGATTTTTCCATCTAACTCTCCAAGTTGGGAATTTGCACCTAACCCTCCAAGTTAGAACTTTTCACCTAGCCCTCCAAGCTAGGACTTTTCACCTAGCCCTCCAAGCTAGAACTTTTCACCCAGCCCTTCCGAGTTAGAACTTCATCCAACCTAGCCCTCCAAGCTAGGCACCTGACCCTCCAAGCCAGGACTTTTCACCTAATTCTCCAGGATGGGAATTTGCACCTAACCCTCCAAGTTAGGACTTTTCACCTAGCCCTCCAAGCTAGGACTTTTCACCCAACCCTTCCGAATTAGGACTTTTCCAACACCTAGCCCTCCAAGCTAGGATTTTTCACACCTAACCCTCCAGGTTAGGATTTTCCCAATACCTAGCCCTCCAGACTAGGATTCTCCATATCATGCCTAATCCTCGATCAGGACTTAATCATAATCATCATAATCATCAACCTAAACTAAAATCGTTGTCAACACCAAAACAACAATCAGGGCCAGACTGCATCAACAATCTCCCCCTTTTTGTTGTTTGACAACCCGATTTTAAGTTTAGGAATTCTTAATCAAGTTTTCCAAATAGAGAATCATAGGGGAATCCAGATCCTCCCCCTACAACATGATCATTCTTAAACATAACCAATCCACACTCTCCCCCTTTGTCGAACACCGAAAAGGGGCTAAAGGGGCCGTTAAGATTAAAATAAACTCCCCCTCAACCCTAGGGGTATCCCAAATCAACAAAGATGTGATAGGTTGTTGAATAACCATATGATCACATGTGAAAAGGATAGAGCAAGATATAGCAATCACATGCATCATACGAACATGAAGTAACAACTCACAAAGCATGTCATGACAGTCATATGTATCAACTAGACATGGCATTATAAGCATGAACAAGGAGATATAGAATGAGGTATATAGTCAAAACATCACCATATAATCTACTAATGAGCATAAAATGACAAGAAATACATCATGCCATAACAAGTACACGCAAAGATAGCGGCTATACAGAAAATATCCAGATATATAGTAGGTGCAACTCAATGCTATAACAGGTAAAAGTCAAAACGGACACAGCCATCAAAAGATCAGAAATCAATCAACCAACAGCAGAGAGCAGTCAATCGTCAGCTGGATCATCGTCGGAATCATCAATGTAGATGATATCCCCTGGTGAAGGGCCACTGGGAGATGCACTATCAGGAAATGTGTGATGATACTACTCTTCATACCATCTGTCCTGGAATGAGCTCATGTCTGAGATGTCAGATGCTAGTGTAGCCAGGTGTCGATCGAAGGATTGACACTCAGAGCGGACCTCCTGTCGCCAGAGCTCCGAGATATGCAATTCGTGCTGCAGCATCCGCTCTAACTCCGCAATCTGCCATCGGAGGTCAGGAGCCCACTCATCATAATCCTCTATATCAGCGGGCTGCTCCTGGGAATGGGCTGCTCCTGGAAACTCCCCCATATGTCTCTGATTCTTCCATCGCAACCCACGTGATCCGACAACAATACCAGACTGGGCCAGCATGCGACGATCAAGTCGATAGTCCTGTCGCACCATAGGTACAGTACGACCCTGTGAAACATCGATCCCAATGGACTGCAGCCAAGCAATGATGATATGGCCGAATGGCATATAGATCGTCTGGCCATACCTCAGACCATGGACAATGATGGAGAAATAGATGGACGGTGCTATGTCAAAATCTAACTGCAGATGCATCCCGTAAAGCATCAGGCAGTGGAATGGATGGATCTCATCAAGATGCTTTGAAGTAGTCGGAAGGAGACAATTGGTGATAATCTTAAACAGAACATAATCAATGGGGGATAGATGGAGAGCAGGAAATGTGGGAAACGTATGAGTGCGCGCACCGGAACTCCGTGGCCTGGGGTGGCCTAGAAAATGCTCATAGATGGAGTCAGGAGTGACTCCAGTAAAGGGGACAGGAAGAGGGTCAGGAAGATAGGGATAGAGCGAAAAGTCATTATCGGAGCGACAGCAACCCAGAAACACAGTGAAGACTGATAAGGTGAAATCAAGATCGACACTGGCGACACGGGTCCGCCACCCCGTGCCCTCCCCATTGGCCAAATTATTGTAGAATTCAGAGACCAAATCAACATTGATTGGCCTCTCTAAGAAAAGGATGTTTTGAAGCCCATAGTACTCAATGATTCCTCTCACCGTAGGACAATGTTCAAAAACAAAAGTTTGGTCCACTGACCGACATGGCATTAGTTTGAAGTTGTGCCAATGAAAGTATAGGGCATAGTGAATGTTCTGAAATCTAGTATGCGGGGGAGGTGGAGGCCTCAGAGGAGGTGTAGAAGATAAAGGGTCTTTGCCCTTAGAACTATCCTCCATAGGTTCCTTACCCTTAGAAGACTTTCTATAGATTGGATTCAAGAATTGATCATACAAACATGATTGAATCAATTTGGCAAGGTGAACATAGATTGAATCACAACAAATCAAGAATTGATCATATAGGATGACACCCAATCAGAGATAGAAAATGAGATGAACGATAGATTTGTTCATATGATAAAGTATGGAAAGAAGGTTCACGGTAAGTGCAAGAGGGTCACGGTACAACAGCAAGAATAAGAACCAAAACATGGTTAGCTTCACAAACAAACACTATAGACTGATTTGAAGGAAGAAATCAAGACAAGAACTTACTTTGGCGCCATTAGAGGAGCTTGTGCAAGAGAGGAAAAAGCTGGTTGCTACAGGTTGAGAGGAAGGAGTATGCACAAGAGAAGCCTTAGTACGCAGAGACTTCGAGACAGGTAGGGAACTCGCAAGGAACAGAGAGATGCTCTTCGCAAGAGCTCACACGCATGAGAAAGAGGGAGACGCCGGAACACTCTCGCTCACACAGGGTCGCGCAAGAAGGGTTTTCGGCGCTAGGGTTCGGGAGATGGAAGTGTTTTGCAAAGTTATTTGGTTGGTGGATCGGTCCACCAACCAGAATTTAATGCGATTAAACGGATCACCGTTCGATCTGGAGTCGCTCAGATCGATCAGGCTCGCCCCTGATCAGACTAACAAGGGCCTGATCGGTCGGGTGACCGATCAGGAGAGCTCCTAATCGGTCGGCTGTCTGATCAGGACACGAACAGTAGGGTTCAGGAGAGGAACCTCTGAGCTCCCTGATCGGTCTATGGACCGATCACCATAGGGTGCCAGATCGGTCCGGGGACCGATCCAGGCTAGCTCAGAACACTTGGTCAAAATTCTGGAAGGTCACGGCTTGCCTCGCTGATAGGTCTGTGGACCGATCACCACAGGAAGGAGCCAGATCGGTTCGGGGACCGATCAGCCCTATGCCTGATCGGTCCGGTGACCGATCAGGGTTCCCGATACTCACTAATACGAATTGAAATGTTCAGTTTCAGAATTTCTGAAACTTTCCAACGAGATCAAGTGAAGTTTATCGAACTTGGACATGATCTCATGACTAGAATTGATCCCTGAACAAGAATCAAAAGTCCTTATAGGTTTAACAATCACTTTGATCCATCCAAATGGAGTCAAACTCAAACAACAATCATTCAAGCAATTTCAACTAAGTTTGTATCAAATCCAATGTTCCAATCAAGTTTCCTTGATTGGAATGTCCAAGTATGATCATGGAGCCATATACACATATGTTATGCAATGGTTTTCCCCATACTTGGTCACCACAGTGATTATTATCTCGTCAACTTAATCTCTCAAGGGATGCATTGACATTTTGAGAAACTTAGTTGATCCTAACATCTCACCCAATATCTAGCAAACAAAAACGTTTTGGTAAACCTTATAGTTTGTGTGAGATGTTCCCAAAGTTACCCAAATTGTTTCCCAACAATTTCGAAATAATCATGAAGGGTTTGAATGCAATTTGAAATTCATGAAGCACGACACATTCCCAACTCCCGTCTTAGAAAACTAAATTCATTTTCGGGAAGTGGTTTAGTGAAAATGTCGCTAGGTTTGATTTGGACTCTACATGAGAGAGTACAATATCTCCCCTAGCTACATGATCCCTAATGAAGTGGTGACGCACCTCAATATGTTTGGTCCTAGAATGATGGACTGGATTCTTGGTTAAGTTAATTGTGCTAATGTTATCACACAACACTTGCACACCCTTGTAACTCAATCCATAGTCCTCTAGAGTGTGAATCATCCACAACAATTGTGATACACTCTCTCCCATGGCGATATATTCTGCCTCGGTCGTGGAGAGAGCAACACAATGTTGCTTCCGACTTGACCAACTAACTAAGATGACCCTAAGAATTGGCAACCCCCACTTGTGCTCTTCCGGTCCAACTTACATCCAGCGTAGTCGGAATCCGTGTAGCCAATCAAATCAAAAGATTCGGTACGGGGGTACCAAAGACCTACACCA
>JAGFNQ010008395.1:0-23294 GCA_024364735.1 Boesenbergia rotunda | reverse complement strand
GTCTGAGATGTCAGATGCTAGTGTAGCCAGGCGTCGATCGAAGGATTGACACTCGGAGCGGACCTCCTGTCGCCAGAGCTCCGAGATATGCAATTCGTGCTGCAGCATCCGCTCTAACTCCGCAATCTGCCATCGGAGGTCAGGAGCCCACTCATCATAATCCTCTATATCAGCGGGCTACTCCTGGGAATGGGCTGCTCCTGGAAACTCCCCCATATGTCTCTGATTCTTCCATCGCAACCCTCGAGATCCGACAACAATACCAGACTGGGCCAGCATGCGACGATCAAGTCGGCAGTCCTGTCGCACCATAGGTACAGTACGACCCTGTGAAACATCGATCCCAACGGACTGCAGCTAAGCAGTGATGATATGGCCGAATGACATATAGATCGTCTGGCCATACCTCAGACCATGGACAATGATGGAGAAATAGATGGACTGTGCTATGTCAAAATCTAACTGCAGATGCATCCCGTAAAGCATCAGGCAGTGGAATGGATGGATCTCATCAAGATGCTTTGAAGTAGTCGGAAGGAGACAATTGGTGATAATCTTAAACGGAACATAATCAATGGGGGATAGATGGAGAGCAGGAAACGTGGGAAACGTACGGGTGCACGCACCGGAACTCCGTGGCCTGGGGTGGCCTAGAAAATGCTCATAGATGGAGTCAGGAGTGACTCCAGTAAAGAGGACAGGAAGAGGGTCAGGAAGATAGGGATAGAGCGAAAAGTCATTATCGGAGCGACGGCAACCCATAAACACAGTGAAGGCTGATAAGGTAAAATCAAGATCGACACTGGCGACACGGGTCCGCCACCCCGTGCCCTCCCCATTGGCCAGATTATTGTAGAATTCAGAGACCAAATCAACATTGATTGACCTCTCTAAGAAAAGGATGTTTTGAAGCCCATAGTACTCAATGATTCCTCTCACCGTAGGACAATGTTCAAAAACAAAAGTTTGGTCCACTGACTGACATGACATTAGTTTGAAGTTGTGCCAATGAAAGTTTAGGGCATAGTGAATGTTCTGAAATCTAGAATGCGGGGGAGGTGGAGGGCTCAGAGGAGGTGTAGAAGATGAAGGGCCCTTGCCCTTAGAACTATCCTCCATAGGTTCCTTACCCTTAGAAGACTTTCTATAGATTGGATTCAAGAATTGATCATACAAACATGATTGAATCAATTTGGCAAGGTGAACATAGACCAAATCACAACAAATCAAGAATTGATCATATAAGATGACACCCAATCAGAGATAGAAAATGAGATGAACGATAAGTTTGTTCATATGATAAAGTATGGAAAGAAGGTTCACGGCAAGTGCAATAGGGTCACGGTACAACAGCAAGAACAAGAACCAAAACATGGTTAGCTTCACAACCAAACACTATAGACTGATTTGAGGGAAGAAATCAAGACAAGAACTTACTTTGGTGCCATTAGAGGAGCTTGTGCAAGAGAGGAAGAAGCTGATTTCTGCAGGTTGAGAGGAAGGAGTCTGCACAAGAGAAGCCCTAGTACGCAGAGACTTCGAGGCAGGTAGGGAACTCACAGGGAACAGAGAGATGCTCTTCGCAAGAGCTCACACGCACGAGAAAGAGGGAGATGTCGGAATACTCTCGCTCACACAGGGTCGCGCAAGAGGGGTTTTCGGCGCTAGGGTTCGGGAGATGGAAGTGTTTCACGAAGTTATTTGGTTGGTGGATCGGTCCACCAACCAGAATTTAATGCGATTGAATGGATCACCATTCGATCTGGAGTCGCTCAGACCGATCAGGCTCGCCCCTGATCGGACTGACAAGGGCCTGATCGGTCGGGTGACCGATCAGGAGAGCTCCTGATCGGTCGGCTGTCCGATCAGGACACGAACAGTAGGGTTCAGGAGAGAAACCTCTGAGCTCCCTGATCGGTCTGTGGACCGATCACCATAGGGTGCCAGATCGGTCCGGGGACCGATCCAGGCTAGCTCAGAACACTTGGTCAAAATTCCAGAAGGTCATGGCTTGCCTCGCTGATCGGTCTGTGGACCGATCACCACAGGAAGGAGCCAGATCGGTCCGGGGACCGATCAGCCCTATTCCTGATCGGTCCGGTGACCGATCAGGGTTCCTGATACTCCCTGATACAAACTGAAATGTTCAGTTTCAGAATTTCTGAAACTTTCCAACGAGATCTGGTGAAGTTTGTCGAACTTGGACATGATCTCATGACTAGAATTGATCCCTGAACAAGAATCAAAAGTCCTTATAGGTTCAACAATCACTTTGATCCATCCAAATGGAGTCAAACTCAAACAACAATCATTTAAGCAATTTCAACTAAGATTGTATCAAATCCAATGTTCCAATCAAGTTTCCTTGATTGGAATGTCCAAGTATGATCATGGAGCCAAATACACATATGTTATGCATTGGTTTTCCCCATACTTGGTCACCACCGTGATTATTATCTCATCAACTTAGTCTCTCAGGAGATGCATTGACATTTTGAGAAACTTAGTTGATCCTAACATCTCACCCATATCTAGCAGACAAAAACGTTTTGGTAAACTTTATAGTTTGTGTGAGATGTTCCCAAAGTTACCCAAATTGTTTCCCAACAATTTCGAAATAATCATGAAGGGTTTGAATGCAATTTGAAATTCATGAAGCACGACACATTCCCAACTCCCGTCTTAGAAAACTAAATTCATTTTCGGGAAGTGGTTTAGTGAAAATGTCGGCTAGGTTTGATTTGGACTCTACATGAGAGAGTACAATATCTCCCCTAGCTACATGATCCCTAATGAAGTGGTGACGCACCTCAATATGTTTGGTCCTAGAATGATGGACTGGATTCTTGGTTAAGTTAATTGTGCTAATGTTATCACACAACACTTGCACACCCTTGTAACTCAATCCATAGTCCTCTAGAGTGTGAATCATCCACAACAATTGTGATACACTCTCTCCCATGGCGATATATTCTGCCTCGGTCGTGGAGAGAGCAACACAATGTTGCTTCCGACTTGACCAACTAACTAAGGATGACCCTAAGAATTGGCAACCCCCACTTGTGCTCTTCCGGTCCAACTTACATCCAGCGTAGTCGGAATCCGTGTAGCCAATCAAATCAAAAGATTCGGTACGGGGGTACCAAAGACCTACATCAATTGTGCCCTTGAGATATCTCAAAATTCGCTTAACAGCAATTAAATGAGATTCCTTGGCACAAACTTGATACCTAGCGCACATACCTACAGCAAATAGTATATCAGGTCGACTAGTTGTAAGGTATAGCAAACTACCTATCAGACTTCGATATTGAGTTAAATCAACGGGTTTACCACTCTCATTATTGTCTAATCTGTGTTTGTCGCCATGGGAGTGGTTACCTCTTTTGAATCACTCATATTGAATTTTTGAAGCATTTCTTGTGTATACTTTGATTGGTGCACATGGATACCATCGCGAGTTTGCTTGATTTCAAGTCCAAGGAAGAAAGTCAACTCTCCCACTAGACTCATTTCAAACTCACTCTCCATGTGTCCAATGAACTCATTTAAATAGCCCTTATTATTTGAGCCACAAATTATGTCATCGACATATACTTGGGCTACAAATATATTGTCACTATCCCTTCGTAGAAATAGTGTAGGGTCTATTTGGCCTCTAACGAAGCCCTTCTCAATCAAGAATGTCGACAACCGCTCATACCAAGCCCGGGGTGCTTGTTTAAGGTCATAAAGTGCCTTTTTAAGCTTGAACACGTGGTTTGGGAATTCGGTACTCTCAAAACCCGGAGGTTGTTCAACATAGACTTCCTCTCTAATCAAACCATTTAGAAAGGCCGATTTGACATCCATTTGGTATAATTTGAAGCCACGATGTGCCGCAAATGCAAGCATCAATCGGATGGACTCTAATCATGCCACGGGAGCATAAGTTTCATCATAATCAAGGCCTTCAACTTGACTATAGCCCTTGGCTACCAAGCGTGCCTTGTTTCTAATGATTTCTCCCTTATGGTTCAATTTGTTCTTGAAGACCCATTTAGTTCCAATAATGGTGGTCTTCTTGGGTCGAGGGACTAAGTCCCAAACTTGACTTCTCTCAAATTGACCTAGCTCATCTTGCATTGCAATGATCCAATCGGGATCATTTAATGCTTCATCAATTTTCCTAGGTTCAATTTCGGAAATTAGGGCAACTTCTTTAGCCTCATTCCGGAAGAATGATCTAGTCCTAACCCCATGGAGGATGTCTCCAACAATTTGGTCCTGGGGATGACTAGAGGCTAATCTAGTTTGCCTAGGAGTTGGTGGTGCTTCTTGAATGGGTTCACCAGACACAAGTTCAGCCTCAGGATCCGGCTGATCTATGGATTGTCTAGGCTCACCGTCATCGGATTCATCACCATCAACAACACCTGGAGTTTCATTCAAACTTAGTCTCCTAAGTTCAAGTTGGACTCCTTCTACATTTTCTGATTGGTTACTTGATTTTGGAACTTCTTCAAAAACCACATCAGAAGACTCTTCAACTAATCTAGACTTCTTATTGTAGACTCGATAGGCTTTGCTAACGAGAGAATACCCGACTAGTATCCCTTCATCAGCCTTTGCCGTGAACTTCCCAAGGTGGTCCTTAGTGTTTAGGATGAACACCTTACAACCAAACACCCTAAGGTGTTTGGTGTTTAACCGTAGGTGGTTTCCTAAACCAAAGCTCATGGGGAGTCTTTCCTAGAAACCTATGAATGAGGACCCGATTTTGCACGTAGCAAGCTGTATTTACAGCTTCAGCCCACAAGTAACTCGGGAGTGAGTACTCATTAAGCATGCTTCGTGCAGCCTCTTGAAGTACACGGTTCTTCCTCTCTACAACACCATTTTGTTGTGGTGTTCTACGAGTAGAGAACTCATGCTTATAACCTCTATCTTGACAGAATTCTAAAAACCTTTGATTTTGAAATTCACCTCCATGATCACTTCTAATTGTCTTAATGGTTGATGATTTTTCATTTTCAACTCTTCTACAAAAAGAAATGAAAATATCTAAGGTTTGGTCCTTATATTTTAAAAAGTAAGTCCATGTATATCTAGTGAAATCATCAATGATCACAAAGCAATATCTACTTCCATTCAATGATATGATGGTACTACAATCAAATAGATCCATATGAAGTAAATCTAGTGCATTGGAAGTACTTACAGCGCTTTTACCTTTATGTGCAAATTTTGTTTGCTTACCCATTTGACATGCATCACAAAGTTTGTCTTTTTCATACTTGATGCTCGGTAAGCCACGGACTAACCCCTTGTTGGCCAACTTCCGGATGTTCTTCATGTTCACATGTGCTAGCCTCCGGTGCCAAAGGGTGGACTCTTCTTCTTTTGACATGAAACACTTAGCAGAAACATTAGTAGCACTTTTAAATGAAACTTGATAAATATTGTCTACTCTTGTTCCTATTAGTACTATGTCCAAGGTGTCATTGTGTCTAACTAGACATTGACTTGGTTGGAAGTCAATTGTGTAACCCGTGTCACACAATTGACTGACACTTAGGAGATTAAATTTCATCCCCTTGACTAGAAGGACATTTGAAATTCTAAGACATTCGAATATTTGAATGTCTCCTATCCCTATGACCTTAAGACTACCATTGTTACCAAATGATACATTACCTCTACTTTTCTTGTGAGGTGTGGTAAACAATGATTTATCCCCGGTCATGTGTTTGGAGCATCCACTATCAACGAACCAAGTTGATAGATGCTCCCCCTCAATCATAACCTACACAATTCGAAAAATAGAAGTTTTAGGTACCCAAACCTTGGGACCTAAAGCATCAACTAAACATGTCTTAGGCACCCATGCCTTGACAACTTTCTTTTGAGTCTTGGGTGTCCTAGATTGTCTCATATCAGTCCTAGACATCAAAGACACAAATGAGGGTTCTTTGGGTCGGTAACCAATACCGGCCCTATTGTAAACTGCCCTTTGGGCATTTAGGATCATGTCTAGGATCTTAGAGCTAGTTGAGAATTTCCCAAGAATATTCTTGAGCTTCTCAACTTCACTCTTCAATGATTGGTTTTCCTCTATTAGCAATTCATCATGCAAATCATTTACTTCCTCAACCTTAGAGGATTTCAAATTTACAATCTCATGTTTCAAAGATTTAATTTCATCTTCTAGCAATTCAACATGCAAATCATCAATGTTCTCATCCCTAGAAGCTTTCAATTGATCAATTTCTAATTGCAATGTCTTAACCTTATTCTTTGACTTTTTCAACATATTAGTTAAGCATACAATTGCTCTATAACACTTTTCAAGCTCGGGAGAAGTTACCTCTTCATCATCCGAAGATGATGAAGCCGCGTTTGAGGAACTTGAAGATTCATCACTGCTTTCCTCTCCAAGAGCCATGAGTGTCACGTTCCTTGTGTTCTTCTCCTCCTTCTCTTCATCGGATGAGCTTGAAGAGGAGTCATCCCAAGAGGCCTTCAAAGCCTTCTTCTTCTTCTTGAATTTTTCTTCTTTCTTTTTGGATTTTTCCTCCTTCTTCTTGAGCTTTGGACATTCATTCTTGAAATGCCCTTTCCTACCACACTCAAAGCAAGAGGCATTAGTCTTATCAAGTTTGGATTCACTAGAGTTACCTCTACCCTTGAAGCATCTATCCCTTCGCATCATTCTTCGCACAAAGTTCGCCATCTCGGAGGAAGAAGAGCCACTGCCATCTTCTTCGAAATAGGACTTGGATTCAGAAGAGGATGAAGATGAAGAGACTTCCTTCTTCTTCTTCTCCTTCTTCTTCTTGTTTGATCGGTCACCTGCAACTAAGGCAATCCCCTTCTCCTTGGGGCCTTTGTTAGCCATTTCATGCAATTCCATCTCACAAAATAAGTCATCTAACTTAACAATGGATAGATCCTTGGATACTTTGTAGGCATCCACCATGGATGACCACAAAACATTCCTTGGAAATGCTTTCAAGACATACTTCACAAGGTCGCGATTTTCGACCTTTTCATCAATTGAATGAAGTCCATTGAGGACTTCCTTGAACCGGCTATGAAGCTCACTTACCGACTCATTCTCCTTCATGGAGAGATTTTGAAGTTGATTGAGGAACAAGTCCCTCTTTGCAATTCTAGAGTCTCGGGTGCCTTCATGGAGCTCAATGAGTTTGTTCCACAAGTCCTTTGCACTTGTGAAAGGACCAACCTTGATGAGTTGGTCTTTGTTCATGCCACATTGTAGAGTGACAACCGCCTTCGCGTCGGCTTCACTCTTCCGAGTTTGTTCAGCAGTCCACCTCCACGACTCAAGCTCTTTGCCTTCGTCATCCTTAGGAGGGGTGAATCCCTCCTTCACCGCGAACCAAGTATGGATATCCATCTTCAAATAGTATTCCATCTTTGATCTCCAATATTGAAAGTCGGCGCCATCAAAGAATGGAGGTCGGGTGGTGGAGAAGCCTTCTCTCAACGCCATCTTGTTGAAAACTCTCGGATGTTAAGCCGTGTACAGAGCCCCAAGCTCTGATACCACTTGTTGGAAACGGGATGGCTAGAGAGGGGGGGGGTGAATATAGCCAATCACTTTTACTTCACGAACTTAGCGAGTTTCTGCACTTGGAGTTGTTAGTAGCACAGCGGAAGTATGAAAAACAGAATGTGCAGAAACTAAAACAAAAAACTAACTAGCAAGATTAGCAAGATCGCTAACAAGGAGAATTTACAAGGTTCGGGGATAACTTGCCCCTACTCCTTGGCGTGCCCTTAAGGTGGGCGATCCCTTGATCGTCGGCAGATCAAGCCCCGGTTATCACCGGATAAGAAACAACCTCCTTCTCGGTGGAGAAACCTCTCCACAGCGTTTCAATCACGGATTTAAGTTTAAGCACAAAGAAACAACAAGAAAGATCTTACTCAAACACTTAGCAAGGACAAGAACACATCAAGCTTTCCTGAGCTCCACCCAGCGGCGATCTCACGCAAGAAACCCTTCCTCGTGTCTTCCCGCTGTCGGACTCCCAGCTCCTTGTTCTCTCCTTCAAGCGCTCAAGTAAGGGAAGGTTGCTTCAAGTTTTCAACAGCTTGCTCAAGAGGATGAAACTTCAGAACGTGCAAGCTTGATGTGGAGAACACAAGTGCGGCAAGAACTCAAACACAAGCTGTAGAACTCTGCTTCACTGAAGCTATCTTCCGTCCCTTTTGTTTCTCCACTAAGCATCAAGTGATCTCATCTCCAGCAGCCTCCAGCTGCCTCACTGCCAACGCCAGCTACCACTGAACCCTTACTGAACTTCCTGAGCTCCCTCAGACAAGCTTCAGTCAGCGGAGCTTCAGTCAGCGACTTCAGTCCTGCAGCTCCAGCCGTTGCAACCTGAGATGAGAAACGGACAAACCTGCTCCAAGGAAAGCCTCCATTGACTTCTCCTTGAGTGTTTGAATCCTCCCCTGTCACCTGTAGCTTAATCAGACTGTTAGTGTAGTATATCACACAGTAAATCAAATATCAGAGGCAAACAGCAGTGAATCGGATATGGTCAGATGCGATTAGAGCGTCTGACAGTGCAATTTGAATTAAAGTGATCGGTCACCCGACCGATCAGAGCGACTCCTGATCGGTCACCAGACCGATCAGGCTGGGTCCAGACCGATCAGGCTCCGTCCTGATCGGTCCCCAACGCTCAATTAGAAATCGCGATTTCTTTGGGACTCTCCTGGACCGATCACCAGACCGATCCCAGGCTGTGGATCGATCACCCAAACGATCCACCCTTTTATCGGGCGATTTCTGAGCTTCACAGTCCAGACCTCCTGATCGGTCACTGGACCGATCAGGCAGCCTCCTGATCGGTCACCAGACCGATTAGAACATGACCAGACCGATCAGGCTCCGTCCTGATCGATCATAGAGAGGAACCTGCGACGTTTGATCGTTCTCCGGAATGATCTGCACAGTGATCCTGATCGGTCACTAGACCGATCAGGTGCTGATCAGCAGGGGAACTCAACCTTACTTGTTTGCTCCCTGATCGGTCACCAGACCGATCATGAGCCAAGCAGTGGGTGAAACACGCACTCCCTGATCGGTCACCGGATCGATCAGGAGCAGTACAGTAGGTTCCCAACCTCACTGTGTGCTCCCTGATCGGTCACCAGACCGATCAGTCATTGCTGGATCGGTCACCTGACCGATCCACGATGGAGCAGCGTGCCAGATTCCCTGATCGGTCACCAGACCGATCCAGGGACTTAAACTTAGCCCTCCAAGCTAAGTTTCCATCCACCTTAGCCCTCCAAGCTAAGGATTTTTCCATCTAACTCTCCAAGTTGGGAATTTGCACTTAACCCTCCAAGTTAGGACTTTTCACCTAGCCCTCCAAGCTAGGACTTTTCACCTAGCCCTCCAAGCTAGGACTTTTCACCCAACCCTTCCGAGTTAGAACTTCATCCAACCTAGCCCTCCAAGCTAGGCACCTGACCCTCCAAGCCAGGACTTTTCACCTAATTCTCCAGGATGGGAATTTGCACCTAACCCTTCAAGTTAGGACTTTTCACCTAACCCTCCAAGTTAGGACTTTTCACCCAACCCTTCCGAATTAGGACTTTTCCAACACCTAGCCCTCCAAGCTAGGATTTTTCATACCTAACCCTCCAGGTTAGGATTTTCCCAATACCTAGCCCTCCAGACTAGGATTCTCCATATCATGCCTAATCCTCGATCAGGACTTAATCATAATCATCATAATCATCAACCTAAACTAAAATCGTTGTCATCACCAAAACAACAATCAGGACCAGACTGCATTAACAATTAGTACTTGTAACAAAAAATGGACTACGAATGGATGTTAAAGGATAGACTATCACGTGAATATGATATTGGAGTAGAATCTTTCTTACAATTTGCACTGAAGCATGCTAACAATCCTAATGCAATACCTTGCCCATGTGCAAGATGTGGTAATATAAAGAAGAAAAATCTTGAAACTATAAGGGTGCATTTGTATTGTAATGGTATGAATTTAACATATCATACATGGATATGGCATGGGGAAAGATCGTTGATAGAGAACTTAGTGAATGCTAATAATCGAGTAGGGCAAGATGAAGACAAATCTTTTGCTAAGGAGCCTATAGACATGGTGCAGGTTGTATATGATAGTTATGTTGAGAATCCAAGCCAGTTTAATAAGCTACTTGAAGATGCTGAGAAATGCTTATATCCTGGATGTACAAAATTTACAAAGTTATCTGCAGTTATGAAATTATTTATCTTGAAGGAAAAATGTAGTTGGAGTGATAAAAGTTTCACGGATATACTTAGTTTGTTTGGAGAAATGCTTCCAGATGACAACGAATTGCCTTTATCTATGTATGACGCAAAGAAAATCTTACATGCATTAGGGATGGATTATGTGAAAATTCATGCTTGTCCTAATGATTGTATCTTATATCGGAAAGAGTATGACGATTTTGCCAATTGCCCTATGTGTGGGACATCAAGGTGGAAGTTGAGCAACAAATCTAAGGTAAAAGAAGGAAATCCTGCAAAGGTCTTGTGGTATTTCCCACTTATTCCAAGATTTCAAAGAATGTTTCGGAATAAGGCGATATCCAAGGAGTTAACATGACATGCTGATAAAAGAATTCATGATAGATACTTACATCATCCAGCTGATGCACCTTCTTGGAAATTAGTTGATCGCATGTGGCTAGATTTTTCTTCTGAGCCAAGAAATTTGAGATTGGCTATATCAGCAGATGGGATCAATCCCCACAGTTTGATGAGTTCTACATATAGTTGTTGGCCAATTTTAATTATCACATACAATCTTCCACCATGGTTGTGTATGAAGAGAAAATTTGTTATGCTCACTTTGTTGATATCTGGTCCTAGACAACCAGGAAATGAGATTGATATTTACTTAACACCTCTCATTGACGACTTAAAATGCTTATGGGATAAAGGTATCGAAGCATATGATGCATATCGAAAAGAAAGTTTCTCTCTTAAAGCTGTTTGCTATGGGCAATCAATGATTTTCCTGCATATGGGAATATGTCAGGATGTGTTGTGAAGGGATATCATGCATGTTCTATTTGTGCAAAAAAAAACTTACTCGACAAGATTGAAGCATAGTAGGAAAATATCATATACAGGTCATAGAAGATTTCTATCTTTAAGTCATCCATATTGAAGGCAAAAGAAGGCATTTAATAGGAATCAAGAGTTTAACCTTGCACCAAATTCATTGAGTGGCCATGAAGTTTTGGAAAGAGTTGAAAGAATTAATTATCATTTGGGAAAAATCAACAGCAAGCTACAATCAAAGAGGAATGATGGAGAAACATGTTGGAAAAAAATCAATATTCTTTGAACTTGAGTATTGGAAAGACCTACATGTTCGACATATTCTTGATGTGATGCACATTGAAAAAAATGTTTGTGAAAATCTCATTGGTACGTTACTTGACATTCCAGAAAAAATAAAGGATGAAGTTGCAGCAAGATTAGACCTACTGGAAATGAATTTAAGGACTGAATTGACATCAAAGATTGGGGAGAAGAGAACATTTCTGCCAGTTGCCTGTTACACTCTAAGCAAAGATGAGAAAAGAAGTATTTGTAATTCTTTGTCGGGAATAAAGGTCCCTGAAGGTTACTCATCTAATGTTCAAAACCTTGTGTCGATGAAGGATTTGAAACTTGTTGGCCTTAAGTCACATGACTATCACACTTTAATGCAACAATTGCTTCCAGTGGTTATTCGCTGTATATTACCAAAACATGTCAGAGATACTATCACTCGATTGTGTTTCTTCTTCAATATTTTATATAGTAAAGTAATAGACGTCTTAAAGTTGGATGACTTGCAAAGAGAGATTGTGATGATATTGTGTTTGCTTGAAAAGTATTTTCCCCCTTCATTTTTTGATATAATGATTCATTTAACTGTTCATCTTGTGCAGGAGATCAAATTGTGTGGACCCGTTTGGTATAGACACATGTACCCATTTGAAAGATACATGAAGATTTTGAAAGGTTATGTGCGCAATCGCAATCGGCCTGAAAGATGTATAGTTGAATGTTATATTGCTAAGAGGCTGTAGAATTTTGCTCAGATTATCTATCTAATGTCCACACAATTGGGATACCATCAAAGCAGTGCAAAGTAGAACATACTAAGCCTTTATCGAGAGCAGTAGTGCTCGCAGCTAGGCATGATGAGTTACAACAAGCACACCGTTATGTATTGGCGAATGATGATGAGATTGATCCTTATATCGAGTAAGATGTCCAACTTATCAATACTTTTAGGCTACTTGAATACAATATTCTATTGGTTTATTTATTTGAAATAATTCCATTAGGGCACACATGGTGGAGTTGAAAGCAAGATTTTCTCATAAAGCTAAGTCCAAAAAGTGGTTACAAGATGAGCATAATCGAACATTTATTAACTGGTTGCATGATATGGTACGCTCCAAAAATACTATCTATTAGCATACATACAACTCTTTCTATTTTACAAAAAATATAAATTTTAGTATATTGTTAAATATAGGTTGAACATGCAATTGACCATTCCACCCTTCAAATATCTGAAAGATTGAAGTGGATAGCGCGCGGACCTAGCAAGAAAGTGTTAAAGTATTCTAGTTATTTGATTGATGAGGTTACTTATGCTACGAATGAACATGATGATGTACGAGTTACTCAAAACTTTGGAGTAAGCTTAGTCGCAAAGACAATGCAAGTTGCTAGTGCCAGGGATAAAAATCCAATTGTGTCTGACATGATTTTTTATGGAGTTATTGAAGCAATATAGTCACTCATGTTGGTGCCGGAAGCGCCAAAGTTGAACCTATGTTTTGATAATGGCAAAGGATTTAGAAGTTAAGAGTTTGTTGTGATCTAACAAGCTTATTAAGTGTGCAGGAAAGTCCTAGGTACACTAGGCACTAAATCCTGGTTCTTTGAATTGGGCACTAAGTCCTGGCCGCGGGCTGGGAAACTAAGTCTTGACGTAAGGTTAGGCAATACGACCTGGTGAGTGAAGCTGGGCACTAAGACCTGGTCGAGGACTGGGCACTGAAAACCTGGTGAGTGAAGCTGGGCACTAAGATCTGGTCGAAGACTGGGCACCGAAGACTTGGTGAGTGAAGCTGGGCAAAAGTCCAACCGGGGGAGTCGGTTGGCAAAAAGGTAAATTCTCCCGAGAGGAGTAGGTGAGCACGCGTTCCCCGTAGGAGGGAACATTAGGCGTCGGTTCGACCTAGGGTTCCATTTGGGAGACCCAAAGTCAGAACCAAGACAGCTTAGGCTGTAAATAATGTCTAATATATCATGTATATTTACTTCTTGTATTTTGGAACTAACCTTGGTTGCAGAAAATGAAGGGATGGTGTTTCTGGAGCTCAAGCGCCTCATTGGAAGGAGGCGCCTCACTGGGCTAGGCGCTTGTATGATTACAGGCGCCCCAGTGTAAGGCAAAACCAAGCCATCGAAGCAAACTGCCACGAAAGCCTTTGGACCAAGTCAAGCTAGGCGTCTATGTTAACACAGGCACCCCAGTCAGCTCAGGCGCCTCAATGAAGGGGATAAGCGCTGACCAAGACTGTGGATTAGAGTTCGCGCAGGAGAGGCCACGTGTCAGGCGCCCCCTTCAACACAGGCGCCCCAGCGACCAGCATAAATAGGGGTTCACCCCCAAGGCTTCAGTACAACTGGAAAATCTCGCTCTCAACACTTTTGTTCAAGCGCTATGCTCTGATACGCTCCGCACTCGCGATTCAAGCGCCGACTCTGGATCAGAATCAGAACCAGACGACGGAAGACTCACAATATCGGAGAACGGGCAAATCACTGTAAGTAGCTATTCAGAATATGAATTGTCAAAATTAATTTCGTATTTATCTCATAACTTGGCGAAAGCCAAAATCTGGGTTGAGTCCCTCCGACAGGAAGTAAAACTCCTGAAAGAGAAAGTTAACTCGAAGTGCTTGACCGAGCGAATTTAGGAAGGAAACTCAACTCAAGTCCAAAAACTTGAGGAAAAGAATTCCTCCCTGAAGACTCAAGTCAAGGAGCTCAGAGTTGCCTTAGAACGGTTCACTTCGGGTTCCAAGGGTCTTGACATGATCATTGGAAAATAGAAGATCGTTCTCAATCGATCCGGACTAGGTTATCGAACCAAGTCAAGATAACATTCTTATTATTCTGTATTGAACCAACCTAGAACCCAAGTTTAAGCATGGGTCCCCAAGCTGTGTTTAACTAAACAAGTTAGACTAAACCAGTATTGGATCCCCAAGGACAAGATTCACATCTTGTCTAACCCTTATCGAGGCTTTAGTCCAGGGGGAGCCTATACAAAAACCATTTTTATAAGTAGATGATGTTGGTGCAGGAAGCACCATATCGAACCTTGTTTTGATATTGGCAAAGGATTCAAAGTTAAGTTTATTTGTGATCTAATAAAGTTACTTGAGTGTGCAGAAAGAAGTCCTAGCGAAGGGCTGCTAGGCACCTGGCGAAGGACTGCCAGGAAACAAAGTCCTAGCGAAGGGTTGCTAGGCACCTAGCGAAGGACTGCCAGGAAACAAAGACCTGGCGAAGGACTGCCAGGAAACAAAGACCTGGCGAAGGGCTGCTAGGCACCTGGCGAAGGACTGCCAGGAAACAAAGACCTGGCGAGGGACTGCTAGGCACCATGCGAAGGATTGTTTGGTACAGAAGCCCTTGCGAAGGATTGCTAGGCACCAGGCGAAGGACTGCTTGGTACCCAAGACCTGGCGAAGGGCTGTCAGGCACCTGGCAAAGGACTGCTGGGCAAAAGTCCAACCGGAGGAGCCGGTTGGCAACAGGTAAATTCTCCTGAGAGGAGTAGGTGAGGACGCGTTCCCCGTCGAGGGAACAGTAGGTGTCGGTTCGACCTAGGGTTCCATTTAGGAGACCCAAAGTCAGAACCAAGACAGCTAAGGCTGAATAAACCTAATATTTTATTGCTTTGTGTTGTTTTGGACTAACCTTGGATGCAATACCGAAGGAATGTGTTTCTGCAGCTTAGAACGCCCTAAAGGAGAGGGGTAAGCAGCTTGGCAGGGCGCCCCCAGTGTCCCGGGCGCCCCCAAGGTCAAAGCAAAACAAGTAAAGCAAGAGAATGCTTCGGAAGCTCACTGGAGGGGCGCCCCGGGCTCAAGCCAACGAAGAGGATAGAGTCAAGCCAGCGAGAAGCCAGCGGACCGAGTCAACCCGGGCGCCCCCTGCGTCCCGGGCGCCCCCAGTCAACTCTCAACCCTATTCAAGTGGGATAAGGGCTGACCGAGACTTATTCGGATCGGTTGACACGTGGGGGGGGGGGCGCCCCCAACGTTCAGGCCCCAGAAGGCTATTAATAGCCCCTCGACCCCAAGGCTTCAAACAACAAGTTTTCCAACACCAATATGCTCTTCAACTCAGCCGCTCTGCTCCAGAAATCCTCCATCTCGAGATTCTAGCGCCGGCGACGACCCTATGCACCGAAGAACGATCTACACCGGGCGTCGGTAACGAAGAGTCAATTCTTAATTGTATTCTTACTGCACTTACTTTTGTACAACTGTTTGTAAGATTTTGCGCGATTATAGTATTGCCCGCAGTAAACGGTCAAGGACAGTGGACCTTGGAGTAGGAGCCGACCGCGACTCCGAACCAAGTAAATCCCTGTGTTTGCGTTTGGTTTTCGTGTTAATTTTCTGCTGTGCATTCTCTCTCTAAATCCGAAACGGTTTACGATATTCACCCCCCCTCTATCGTTTTCTCTTGATCCAATAAGTGGTATCAGAGCGGGGAAGCTCAAATTTGGTGCAACCACCAATTTGGGATTTTTTCGGATTTTCGCTTTTTATTTCAAATAAACAATATCTGTAGGTGGATTTTCCAATGCCTTTTTCAATTTTGAATTCTTATTTTTTCACCATTCATTAGAATTGATAAAACGATCAATTTTTGAAAATTTATCATAAACCTTTTTTTATTATTATTTTAATATTTTTCTCGAAATTCGTGTTACCTTAATTCGAGCAAAATTTTCAACGTTGAATTCTTATTTCTTTTCAGAATTGACAAAATCAATATTTTCAAAAATTTGTCATAAATCGTTTTTATTATTTTATTATTATTCCGCCTCAAAATTCGTGCAACATTTATTTTGGGCTATTTTTTTCCCTTCTTCCGCACTACTAATCCAAGACCAAGTCTTGGTACATTTTTGTTGTTTCTCTTGTGTACGAGGTTTAAACTAAATGGCCAACCAAGAATGAAACAGTGCCCGTCCACCGCTCTTCTCTGGCGAAAATTTCAACTCCTGGAGAAGTCTAATGGAATCCCACCTGAAGGCCAATCTGGATTTATGGTTGATAATCCAAACGGGGTTCACATTCCCCACAGAAGAAGGAATATCGATCACTTGGGACAAACTGGATGAACCAACTCTGAGGAAGATCAAGACAGATGCAAGGGCTACTGCAATCCTACAATGTGGCCTAACCAATGAAGAATTGAAGCGGGTCGGATCCTTCAACTGTGCCAAGGAGATGTGGGAAAAGCTAATCAATCTACACGAAAAGAGCTCCGATATTGAGATCCTAGAAGATTTTGCATTTTCGGCTCAAGCACAAGTAGCTGAGACAGACTCGGCCCCCGACGTCGAAATCGAACCAGAATCAGACGATGAGTTTTCTGGGATAAAATCGGTAACTAATTTGAATCAGTTTCTGAATTAAGGTTAAATAATCAAGCTGATACTGCAATGGTCGAGGAAGGTATAATTTTCATTGTAGGGAAAACTCCAAGAGAACTGCAAAAGAGGCCTCAACTAGTACCTGAGTCCGACTCAGACTCAGAATCTGACGACGAAGGAAGGGATCCTTGGAAACTGGTCTGGTTGGCTCGCGACTGCTACAAAATGTCGAAGAAACAATCAAGCAAAAGAAAGATGGCTAGAATCAAGGGGGAGATTCCCAACCGGGAATCAAAAGGTAAATTTACAGTATTTGAAAATCTAATATTTACTTTGAATAATGTGATTGACTCATATAAATTAGTTAAGGCAAATTTTAGGAAAGTGAAACCCTAAAACATAAGGTCAATATGTTAGAAAATCCAGAAATTTCTCCTCACTATGATCTTACCTAGAGTTCTTTTGCTATTCATAGGACTAGAAATAGGACCTGATTAATTGAAACTTGAACAACCTAGTATTAGGACAAGGTTTGATAATAGTACGTTAGGGAAGCCTGACTAAGGAATCAAGTAGGGTAAGGAGTACCTTATTTGGTCTTTTTAGTCCGGTGGAACTAGCCGAAGCTACCTCTCCGAATCCTAAGCTAGTTAGACCAGAGTGTCTCAAACAATGATTTGAAAATGATCTTTCTTTAAAAGGCTTTGTCTAGGAAAGGGTTGTTGATCCAATAAGACTACGGCCAAAGAAGGCCTCTGTGCCTCGCCAAGACCTGGAAGACAATTATCGAAACTCACTTTTAAATTATTATTTGTTAAACTCGAATCTAACACAAGCTTCAATTAAATCATAGTGTTAACATCAAAGATAAAATTAATGCATCTCACAAAACAGTTAAGGATATCCTGTTTTGCCACTTAAAAATGGGTGAGATGCTTAGGACCTAAAAGTTGAGTACAACCCAACCAACTAAATCAAATTCAAACTCAAATTAATTCAATTAAATCAAATTCAAATTAATCAAACCCAAATTAATTCAATTAAATCAAAATCAAATCTTAATTTAATCAATTAAATTCAATTAAATCTTAATCAATTAAATTCAATTAAATCTTAATTAAGTCAATTAAATCTTAATTAAATCAATTAAATCTTAATTAAATCAATTAAATTTAATTCAATCAAATTCAAAATAATTCAATTAAATCAAATTCAAATTTAATTCAACTGAACAACCTTTAATATTCAAATTTAATTCAATTCAACAACCTTTAAAATTCAAATTTAATTCAACTGAACAACTTTTAAAATTCAAATTTAATTCAACCGAACAATGTTTAAAATTCAAATTTAATTCAACTGAACAACTTTCAAAATTAAAATTTAATTCAACTGAACAAACTTAACCCTCTAAATTTTAATTTTCTCAAAAATCAAATTTAACTTTTTAACTAAGAGTTAATGTGTAACGCCCGCCCTTATATCTACTCTCGGGGCGAGGTTATGTACAACTCAATCATATAGTAATATTTTTTTTTCCTATCTTCTAGCATGACATTAAAACAATAAAGCAAGGGCTAAAGACTAAGCATGCTTGTTTAATTATCAAAGTCATTCTACAATATGATAGATTCACCAGTAATGTAACTCATAACATAATCAAATATAAAAGACTTCTAAAGGTAAACATCGTCATGCCAGGTCAATCTTAATCACCAACACTTATTGTCAGAGAACATAAACATAGACACATTAAGTAGATATAGGATCATTCTTTCCCGAGCCACCACCCCACACATCTTCAGCCTCCTGCCTCTTCCTTCCATTTAAGTGTTATCTGCAGCATAAGACAACACATAAACTAGTAAGCATAAATGCTTAGTAAGGATCCTGTCCTACTCGCAAAATCCGTACGAAAGAACATAACATGTACACATAATGAGTTCATCAAAGCATGTTAAACATCCAAGTTTCTAACATGCAGTATCAAGTACCTCAAGCATACTCTTCACATATTACAAATATTTTCAAAGAATGTTTTCAAAATATTTCCATAATGGTATTACTTAAAAATACATCCATATCATATTGGGCCCTGTTGTGTACCAACTATCGCGCGGAACTATTGCGCGTTCCCTAATGAATTGGGGTAGCGAGCCACCAAGTCATTAGAGCAGGACCCTTCCGTCCTACCGGAGCCACGTTAACATGCACCCCGGATTTGTTTAACGACCCCCTTCCGAGTCGGGTACACAACTTAAAAGTAAAATACTTATCATGCTGTTACATATATGCTAAGGAATACTCCATATTTACTCATATGGGACACACCACTCTTCAAGGGTGCTCTTGATCCCCTAGGGACACACCACACATTCGGGTGCTCTTGATCCCATACTATTTGAGTATCCCTTCAAGCATTTTAACATATCACATGCAATTTCATAAGTGTGCCCCATGGGCTATAAGGCATGCTCATACATACATCATATTTCATGCATGTCCATACATACATCATATTTCATACTTGTTCATACATGCATCATATTTCATACATGTTTATACATACATCATGTTTCATACTTGTTCATACATATATCATATTCCATACATGTTCATACATACTTCATCATGCATCATATTTCAACCACTTAACCTACCTTAGACCTGACAAGCTTTGGTCACATAGGTCATACTCATATCGTAGGAAGTGGTAGCATGCTATCAATTAAGATTTCAATCAGACATCTCATTTAAACACCTCATACATAAACATATCAAAGCATGCTAACAATTAAGGTTTCCTTATCAACCATTCCATTTAACACCACATACATACACATATGATCATCCCCAACCATAAACATATATCATAGGGTAGTTTGACCTTTACAAACCCTAGTCCTAGTGGGTTGGCCGAAACATCAAGAGTAGGGAAATATCAGGACTTTTGCATTAATCATTCACACATACATTTATTCAAACACCTCATACATAAACATATCATAGCATGCTAACAATTTAAGGTTTACATATCAACCCTTCCATTTAACACCACATACATATACATATGATTATCCCCAACCATAAACATATATCATAGGATAATTAATTTTCACAAACCCTAAAGTCTATGCCTTGGCCGAAAGTCCTATGATAGGGCAAGTTCAATTTTTTGGCAATGAAATATTCACACAACCATCTATACAACACCTTGTATACACTATCATACAATATACTAAGCATGGATACATTATGTGATAATTCAATCCTCACTAACCCTAATTCCTAGGTCTTGGCCGAAACCCATCTAAACCCTAACCCTAGTTTCATAGGGTAGGAGTATCAAATATTCATACAAACATATATTCAAACACTTGATCTACATTCCTAAGCATGAATCCATTATAGAAAATCATAAAATCCCCAAACCCTAATTTCTATCATGCATGGCCGAAACTTATAAGGGTGCAAATCCCAATTTTTGGTATTACAACATGAAGGGAAACAACATATAAGCATACCCTAAATTTCAAGGAATCTTTCCATGTAATAAAAAGTGACCAAGGCCTCCCTTCAAGAGGGGGCCGAAACTTTCATAGGTGAAAAGCCCTAAATTTTGTACAAGAAAAATAACAAGGATCACACATAACCATTATACTGCAGGCGAGGGGATACTTACATCCTTGCGCTGGAATTTCTTTAAACCGTAGGGTACCCTACACTTGAAGGTATGTGAAAACCTTTTTCTTCCAACTTTTTCTCTAAGACTCCTTGGTCTTGGTAGAAGGTAAAGACACTTGGCTTTCCTCCTTGTAATTGCCCTAGAGTTAGAACCCTAGGAGGTTGGTTTCGAAAATGGAAGAAGAGAAGAAGAAGATGGTGGTTTCGGTGGAGAAGGAAGAAGAAGAAGAGAAGAAAAAGGAAGTTACTCCAACTTCCCATATTTATACTTTTCCCATGAAAAGACATGTCTCTTCACTCTTACCCACTTAACAAGCATGTTCCTTATTCTCTAACAAGAAACATGGCTTGGTGCAATGGTTAAGACATTGCTAGTGCAACTAGGAGGTTCAAGGTTCAATCCCTGCTTCCTCCCTTCTATATTTTCTTTTTATCACATTTTGCACCAATCCAAGCCCATTAAGCCAAGCCCATCATGAAATTTCATAATATTAATTATATTCCATGAATTCATATATTTCATAATATTTCATGATAATATTTCATGAATTCCATAATATTTCATATTTATGAATTCATGATATTTCATAATATTTCATGATAATATTTCATGAATTCCATAATATTTCATATTTATGAATTCATAATATTTCATAATATTTCATGATACTATTTCATGAATTCCATAATATTTCGTATTTATGAATTCATAATATTTCATATTTATGAATTCATAATATTTCCTAATATTTCATATAGGAAATTTCGGGGCGTTACATAATGTTTCAAATCATTGTAATTAAAATCAAGTCTATTTTGTTCACTAACATGAAATTTATTTCACAACATTTATTTCTTTCCTTTACCATTATACAAACATTTCTTTCAGACAATCAGTTTTTTCTTGTATGGCAAAAAGTCACCTTGGGGATTACTTAGGTTATTTTTTTTGTCTGCAGTCCGGACTTAGATATTTAATTTTTTTTGGACTTAAAAAAAACTTCTTTTTTTTGGAAATCATTTCCCCTTTTCAGTTCTCTATATTCACTTTTTCAAATAGGAAAATGAAATTATGTTTCAAATCATTAAAACAAAATACTTTTTTAAACTTAGTTTTCTTCTCTTTTTGTTTGAATCAAACCCTAAGAGTCAGAGGAGGATTAACTTATGGTCAACAAGCCTCCTAGGACTGTGTCAAGTTTAGGGGGAGTTCAAATTAAAAGAAGTTTAAAAATACTATGTTTTCAAACTATCACTCATGTTTTTCGAAAACTATACTATCATATGTCCTTCAAATAATCATTTTTTTTGAAATGTTAATACTTCAAAATTCATTTTAAGAATTGTGCTTGATTCCCTTTTTGATTTTGACAAACCCTAAAGACACAGAGGAAGGTCCACTTCATGACCTACAAGGACTCCTAGGATGTGTCAAATTTATGGGGAGTCTAAATCAAAAAGAAATTATTTCTAATAAGTATTTTCTTTAGCAATTATTTTTGAAAATTATTAAATAATTGTTTTGATCTAAACTGAACTCTAAAGACTCAGAGGAAGAATACTTGTGGTCAACAAGCTTCCTAGGACTGGGTCAACTTTAGGGGGAGGTCAAATTAAAAGAATTATTGAATATTTCAAGGCGATATGTTTTCATGCATATCCTTCTGAAAACACAGGTAATTTCCTTTCAAATATTATCAGTTTTTTTTAATATTATTACTTTCAAAATGTTTTTTTTAAATAGTATTTTTCCTGAGCTTGGAAAAATTTCCAGGACACTTAAGGAAATATCCTTGTATCTAACAAGGCTTCCCAGGATTGTGTCAGACTGGAAAAGAAACCAAAGCAAGTAGAATATTATGTGTTCAAAACAACATTTTTGTAAGTCCTTTTAAAAAGATAAGTCAAGTAATTTTTTTTGTAATATTTTCAAAGTACTTATATTTTTAAATTCAGAATATTTTCAAAGTACTTATATTTTTAAAAATTCAGAATATTTTCAAAGTACTTATATTTTTAAATTCAGTATATTTTCAAAGTACTTACATTTTTCAAAATATTCAAAACAAGTAAACTTATTGACTAAATATTTTTTTGCGTGTCATGCATGGACTCAATGAGAATAAACACTTGACTCCAGTTTTGTTTTTGAACATTAATTCTTCATTCTTTAAAAATTTTGTTACTTAGAAATTATCACAATTTTGACATTATTCTCTCACTCAAATATTTATGTTTTCAAAACTCATAAGCTCTGATACGCAAATTTTAAATCCTCTTTCAAAATATATTTTTTTTTCAAAAGTTCTTTATAGATATATGACCAAGAATAAGTGAAATTAAAAATAAAATTCTTCCTTAACCTTTTTCCCCCCTCTTTCAAAGAAAGTTTATCTTAGAAATGGTGTAAAATATAGGAGAAGAATTTCACATTAAGAGGGAGAGAAAGGAAAGAGAGAGAGGAAATTTTGTCTAATTTTTATCTCTTTTTCAAAAAGTGCTTCAAAAATTTTTAAGTGTGCAAATTTTGTTTGTAAACAAATTTTGTCCTAATTTTCAAAGTTGAAACTTTTTTTTGGAAAATTTGGCTTCAAAATTTTGCCTAAATAAAATTCTTTTTGCAAAGCCTTGTAAGTAAAAGTTGTTTAACAAAATTTAGGCTTGCAAAACTTTTCAAAATGAAAAATTGTCTAAGTGTAAATTTTTCTGTTAAGTTAATTATTATTCAGGAGGAGTATGAGAAAATTTTTCTGTTCAAAATTATATTGGTTTTAGACTTTATACTGTTTAGAATTGCTATGTTTTATTGGTCTTAACCTTCTTGCTTAAACTGTTGTAATTTTTAACTTAACTTTGAATTGTGTTGCCATA
>JAGFNQ010008394.1:136622-153896 GCA_024364735.1 Boesenbergia rotunda | reverse complement strand
GTGGATCGCCATCGGACGGTCTCCCTTCTTTCGGCCTAGCTATAAATAGGCCTCCATATTCACCGAAACCCTCATTTGCTCTTCACTGTTCTCTCTCTAACTCGGTGCTTCTCGCTCCTTGCCGCCGTCTTCGCGTGTCGCCGCCGCTCTCGTGCTTCTCCGCCTGTTTCCTAATCCTTTTCGCCACCACCTACGGTCAGATTCTCCCCTTTTCTTCCCTTTCTTTCTGCTCCATGGCTGCCTCTACGTGGTATACTTCCGTCGAGTCTACCCTTAACGACGAGACCGTCTCCGATCTCCGACTGGCCTACGATATCCCTGAAAACTATCGCATCGTCGTTCCTACAAAGGCTGACAGACCACACAAGCCCCCGGCCGGCTTCTTTGTGTTTTTCCGGGACCAGCATACGTCTGGCCTGCGCTACCCTCTTCATCCCTTTATTGTAAGTTCTGTAACTTTTTCCATGTGCCTATCTTCCAGCTTTCTCCCAATGCCGTTCGTATACTATGTAACCTAATAGTTCTCTTTACCCTTTACCGAGTCCCCTCCGACCGGAGGTTCTTTATTTCTTTTATTATCCGAAGAAACAGGAGGCCGGGAATTTCTTTCTCCAAGCCCGGGCCAAATTATCCATAGTGGAGAATATTCCTCCTCGAATAAGGGGTGGAAAACCCATTTTTTCTTCATAAGCCCTCCGACCAGCCCTGGGTTCCCGATCGGATGGGTTGAAGACATGCCCCCTATAACTCCCTTAAGAAATTTTAAGTCCGACCCCTTATTTATAATGGCTGTTTCTCGACTCGGGGGCCTCCGCTTCGACGGCATGAAACTTCTTAACGACGCCGTCTTGTATATATTTGGGCTAAGCCGAGTGCCTGCCGCGCCCTGCCCGACCTTCTGTAAGTCATTTTTTGTTTCGTACTTCTTTCTCCCTAACTCAATATCTTCTGATTTTGCAGCCAAGATGATGTGGGAAGCGGCCCTCGATGCGGCCCTGGGCATGGCAGACGAAGAAGTAAACGCCCGGGCGGCCGAACAACTGCGTCTGCGCCAGCCGGTCTGCCCGACCAACCTCCAATTCCTGAGAGCGCGGAGCCCGCCTCTCCGGCTCCTTCTGCCCAAGCCAGCGGGACCGGTTCTGTGGAGCCGGTCGGCTCATCAAAATCTCCTGCCTGCAAGATCCTCCGGCAAGCAGAAGGCTCTGCCTTCCCTGCAGAAGTCCCTGCTTCCAAGCGGAAGGCCAGTGCTTCTATCCGTATTGAGGAACCGGCGGAGGTGGACCTATCCTCTTCTGATTCTCCTGACCCGCAACCTTTGCAGAGGCGCCCGAGGACTTCTGCGTCGGGGCTCTCGTCCCAGCCTGCAGAGGCCGCTGCCAGCCCGGCTAGAGCAAGCCGGTCAGCTGACGCACCGGGTTCGTCGCGCTCGGGGGGACAACGTCCCAGACGGGTGGCTATGGCGTATATCTCCCCTCGGTCGACCCCAGTGGCCCCCTTCGAAGTCCAGCAGCGGCTTACCCTTTATGGGAATTGGCGGACTGCTGGGAGCAGGGTATGAGGGAGGGGACTTCCAGACCCCCCGATCCGACTGGCCGACCAATTCATTCAGGACGCTACGCATGTAAGTCCATGCTTCACTGCTTAACTAACTTGCTTTTTCTAACATTCTATTGTAGTTTTGGGCCTCCTGCTCGAGCGTCGCCTATGCCTTGGTTACCAACACCAGGGGACGCCGAGCGGCCGAGCGGCGGATTGAGGAATGGGAGCTCCGCCAGGCGCATGCGAACTTACCGGCCGGCGAGGAGGGCACCGCTATTCTCCGTTGGAGATACTGGACCTTAAGGAGAAACTCCGTTCCGCGAGCGCTCTGACGGAGGAAATCACCCGAGCGGAGGCAGCCGAGCGGGCGTTTGCCCGGTCTTCCTCCCTGCACGAACCCTTAAGCAGGGAGGAAGAAGGCTCTGGATAGGCAGCGCCGTGCCCGATCGGACCTCGACAAGAAGACTGTCGAGGCCCAAGCCTTGAAGGCGGAACTAGACACGCTGATGAAGTCTTCGGAGGAGCTCCGGACGACCTTGAACGAAAAAGAGCAGGAGCTGGCGACTCGGGAGTCGGACTTGAATGCCAAGGAGAAGGCTTTAGACTTACGAGGAGACGAGCTCCGTTTGTCTGAAGGACTGCTGGCTTCTCAAGCCGTTGCCTTGGAGGAGAAGGACAAGGAGTTAGCTAACCTCCGGGCGGAAATTGACAGCCTGAAGCTGTACCAAGCAGGCGAGCCCGCCCGGATGGACGCACATCGCCTGGCTTACATCAACTCCAAAGAGTTCGGCCAGCAGCTGGGCAAGCGGACATCTGATATGTTCAAGATGGGCCTTAACAGCGCTGTTCTGCAGCTCCAAGAGAGCGGCCATCTGCCTGCCGACCTTCCTGCCAATGCCGTCCGATTGAGCCGGGTCAAGGAGCTACTCCCTAAAGACTTCTTCCAGTCCTTTACTTAATTTTAATCATGTAATCTTGAGCCGCCGGTTGGGGCTCTCTTTTTTGTAATGCTTCCGAGTAAGCAGCAATGAAAAGCCTTTTCCTTCGTGTCACTTTAGATAGCGACTAAGCAGATGTTGCTGATCGGCTAGCCGGGTGGGGGATATGGATCGCCTTAAGCCCGACCAGAGAGCCGAATTAAGCGCAGGAAAAATGGTTGTGTAAGGTAGACGACTGGTTGATCTGACTAAGGTGAGTCACCACACGTCCGACCGGATTCAGATTCAGGTTTCTGGGTGGGCTGTTGTTTTAATCAGTCGCCGACCCAGGCTTCTGAAGGAAATCAATCTTCCGCGTGGAACGCCACGCATCCGACCGGGCACCTCTTCAGGCTTCCGGATGGACCTATCTTCCACGTGGGCCGCCACGCTTCCGACCGGGAACCAATCCAGGCTTCCGAGTGGGCTGACGCTTCCAGTCAGTCGCCGACTCAGGCTTCCAAAGGGAACCAATCTTCTGCGTGGGACGCCACGCATCCGACCGGACACCGCTTTAGGCTTCCGGATGGGCCAATCTTCCACGTGGGCCGCCACGCTTCCGACCGGGAACCAATCCAGGCTTCCGAGTGGGCTGACGCTTCCAGTCAGTCGCCGACTCAGGCTTCCAAAGGGAACCAATCTTCTGCGTGGGACGCCACGCATCCGACCGGACACCGCTTTAGGCTTCCGGATGGGCCAATCTTCCACGTGGGCGCCACGCTTCCGACCGGGAACCAATCCAGGCTTCCGAGTGGGCTGACGCTTCCAGTCAGTCGCCGACTCAGGCTTCCAAAGGGAACCAATCTTCTGCGTGGGACGCCACGCATCCCGACCGGACACCGCTTTAGGCTTCCGGATGGGCCAATCTTCCACGTGGGCCGCCACGCTTCCGACCGGGAACCATCCAGGCTTCCGAGTGGGCTGACGCTTCCAGTCAGTCGCCGACTCAGGCTTCCAAAGGGAACCAATCTTCTGCGTGGGACGCCACGCATCCGACCGGACACCGCTTTAGGCTTCCGGATGGGCCAATCTTCCACGTGGGCCGCCACGCTTCCGACCGGGAACCAGTCCAGGCTTCCGAGTGGGCTGACGCTTCCAGTCAGTCGCCGACTCAGGCTTCCAAAGGGAACCAATCTTCTGCGTGGGACGCCACGCATCCGACCGGACACCGCTTTAGGCTTCCGGATGGGCCAATCTTCCACGTGGGCCGCCACGCTTCCGACCGGGAACCAGTCCAGGCTTCCGAGTGGGCTGACGCTTCCAGTCAGTCGCCGACTCAGGCTTCCAAAGGGAACCAATCTTCTGCGTGGGACGCCACGCATCCGACCGGACACCGCTTTAGGCTTCCGGATGGGCCAATCTTCCACGTGGGCGCCACGCTTCCGACCGGGAACCAGTCCAGGCTTCCGAGTGGGCTGACGCTTCCAGTCAGTCGCCGACTCAGGCTTCCAAAGGGAACCAATCTTCTGCGTGGGACGCCACGCATCCGACCGGACACCGCTTTAGGCTTCCGGATGGGCCAATCTTCCACGTGGGCCGCCACGCTTCCGACCGGGAACCAGTCCAGGCTTCCGAGTGGGCTGACGCTTCCAGTCAGTCGCCGACTCAGGCTTCCAAAGGGAACCAATCTTCTGCGTGGGACGCCACGCATCCGACCGGACACCGCTTTAGGCTTCCGGATGGGCCAATCTTCCACGTGGGCCGCCACGCTTCCGACCGGGAACCATCCAGGCTTCCGAGTGGGCTGACGCTTCCAGTCAGTCGCCGACTCAGGCTTCCAAAGGGAACCAATCTTCTGCGTGGGACGCCACGCATCCGACCGGACACCGCTTTAGGCTTCCGGATGGGCCAATCTTCCACGTGGGCCGCCACGCTTCCGACCGGGAACCAGTCCAGGCTTCCGAGTGGGCTGACGCTTCCAGTCAGTCGCCGACTCAGGCTTCCAAAGGGAACCAATCTTCTGCGTGGGACGCCACGCATCCGACCGGACACCGCTTTAGGCTTCCGGATGGGCCAATCTTCCACGTGGGCCGCCACGCTTCCGACCGGGAACCAGTCCAGGCTTCCGAGTGGGCTGACGCTTCCAGTCAGTCGCCGACTCAGGCTTCCAAAGGGAACCAATCTTCCGCGTGGGACGCCACGCATCCGACCGGACACCGCTTTAGGCTTCCGGATGGGCCAATCTTCCACGTGGGCCGCCACGCTTCCGACCGGGAACCAATCCAGGCTTCCGAGTGGGCTGACGCTTCCAGTCAGTCGCCGACTCAGGCTTCCAAAGGGAACCAATCTTCTGCGTGGGACGCCACGCATCCGACCGGACACCGCTTTAGGCTTCCGGATGGGCCAATTTTCCACGTGGGCCGCCACGCTTCCGACCGGGAACCAGTCCAGGCTTCCGAGTGGGCTGACGCTTCCAGTCAGTCGCCGACTCAGGCTTCCAAAGGGAACCAATCTTCCACGTGGGACGCCACGCATCCGACCGGACACCGCTTTAAATTCGTTGAGAGCCGGTCGACCGAGAATGGCGTTGTAGGCAGCTGGCGCATCCACAATCAGAAACGTGGTCCATCGGGTTCTCTTGAGTGGCTCCTCTCCAAGTGAGACGGCCAGCCGTGTCTGTCCGATCGGCTGTACTTCGTTCCCCGTAAATCCGAACAGGGGCGTAGCCACCAACTCCAGCTGTGACATTTCAATTTGTAATTGATCGAAAGCTCGTTTATATAAGATGTTTACCGAGCTGCCGGTGTCCACAATGGTGCGGTGGACTTCGTAGTTGGCGATGACAGCCGTGATGACCAGTGGGTCATCGTGCGGCACCTCCAATCCTTGTAAGTCCTGCGGCCCCCAGCTGATTTGGGGCCCTTGAGCTTGTGAGGTGCTAACTCCGACTTGGTGAATTTCCAGTCGGCGTACCTGTGTCTTTCTGGCTCGGTTGGAGTCGCCTCCGGTCGGACCGCCGGAAATCACATTGACGCCTCCTCGGACGGCGTTCTGGTGATTCGCTTGATCTTCGTCAAATTCCTCCGCCTCTTCCTACTCGGGCTGAGGAAACAATTGCCGGGCGGCGGGGGTATCCCGCCTTTGTCCTTGTTGGGCTGTGGCCCCATAACCACGCCCGCGCCCCTGCGGGGTTTGTCGTCCTTGACCCCTGCCGAGTGGGGTCCGAGCTCTGCCGCCCGCTCGGCAGTCTTCAGTGTTGTGCGTATTACACTGGTGAAACGCACAATACGGTGCCCATCTGTTGGGCCAATTCCCCTGCGCCACCTGCACTTGTTGGGGCCTCATTCCCGGCTGATCGGCCGGTCGAGGACTGCGAATCAGTCCTCCTGGTGATCTGTTGTGTTGAGGTGCGGGCTGTGGGCTAACTATAACTTCCTTCCTCCGGGCGGCTTGCACTTCCTCTACATTGATATACTTAACAGCCTTCCCGAGCAGGCTGTCGAAATCCTTCGGTGGCTTCCTGATCAGGGATCGGAAGAAGTCACCCTCTTGGAGCCCTTGCGAGAAGGCGGTGACCAATACTTCTGGCGTGGTATTGGGCACCTCTATAGCTACTCCATTGAACCTCTTGATGTAGGCCCGGAGTGATTCTTTCGGACCTTGCTTCAGAGCGAACAAATTGAGGCTGGTCTTATGGTGCCTCCGACTGCTTGCAAAATGTTGCAGAAACAGCCGCTTCACTTCTGCGAAACTCCCGACTGATCCGCCCGGGAGTCCGTCGAACCATCGTTGAGCCTGCCCGGAGAGGGTTGTCAGGAAAGCGCGGCATTTGACGCCCTCCGGGTATTGGTGCAACAGGGCGGCGCTTTCAAATTTCATGACGTGTTCCTCGGGGTCACTGGCCCCCGAGTACTCAGACATGGTGAAGAATCGTAGATGCTTGGGAACGGGATCCCCAAGAATTTGTGAAGAGAAAGGGGTGTGAGTCGGATAGGCCGCGGCAGGGTCGGCTAAACCTTTCCCTTTATCTGGGCGCGCCTGATGCGCCAGGCTGGACGCTGAAGCTTCGGTCGGGGCCGAGTGGGCCTCGTTCCGAAAAAGTGCTCGGGAAAATTAGGAATGAAGGGGTCGGGCTGAGCAGCCATACCTTCTGAGTTTCCCCGTATAGAGGGCCCAGGGGGCCGGGCCCCTTGACTACCGGTCGGCGGATGCGATTGTTGTGCCTTCTGTGTCCGGACAGCCATCAGCATTTCGTATTCTTCTGGCGAAAGAGTAACCGTCAGTGGATTGGGGTTTTCCATTCTTCGCTCTCGATCAGGCAGGGATGCCCTCCTTCTAGCGCCAAATTTGATCCTGTCGCCGAGCGGAGTGGGGTCGCAACCGGATGACGGTGTAGAGATGAATGACGTGAATGCTGACTGGATGCCCTCGCTCAGAATGACTCAGCGAGTGGGGGGTGTCCTCCGACCGGACGTAAGTAGATGTCGCCTGGTGAACCGCCGACCGAATGGAAGTAGACCTACTGGGGAAGATGACCGTTAGCAACCTAGCCGGGAAACGCCCCGGCCAGGCACTCCGACGGTCAAGTCAGTACTCCGGTGAACAGGAAAAATAATGGAGCACTGTAGACAAGTGGCTTCGCGCGTACCTGATAATGAGGAGGGGAGGGGCTTATATAGCCGAGAAAAAGGACCAAGTCTGACCTGTGTCAGGATTCTCTGAACTGGTCGGGGAATATTGTATGATTATGTCGACTGCTAGCCAACATTCCTTGTCATATGCTATTTGTCTTATGTGAGGACAAAGAACGGTTTCCGTACACCTCCGACCGGAGCCACCTGGCGCCAACGGCGCGACAGGGCGGCGTGCCAGGAAGTGTCAGTGTCAGTTCACACGAGTGGTGACAGCCTGTTATCTGCAACTGGTGCAGATATATTTTGTCGTTATTCCCGGGTGATTCCGGGAGAGAGTGCCCGAGTGGGCTCCGGGCGTGCAAGCCTGGGGGACTATGCATGTGAAGGGTTGCCGGGCGGATGCACCCGAACGCTTAGGCGTGTGGCCCTTATGTGGCCGGGCGGCAGTACCCGGGAAAGAGGGCGTAGAAACCGGGCGGAAGTACCCTGATAAACGAGGTATAATAACCTTATGATGGTAGGCCGGGATTGACCGGCCGGATGAACCGCTACATTTATTCTGACCGGCCGCCTTGAGTCCGACCGGCCGGCAGAGACCCTGGGACTGGCTAGGGTGTTTGTCAAGCTGGCTACCCGTACAATGACGTGGACCCTGAAGTTGGCCAGGCCGTTTGCCACGTTGGTTGTCCGTACGGTGCCAAAGATAGGGCAGGATCACTGATGATGTTTTAGGAGATTTGGTGGGAGAGATTCAAAAGTATATTATTTCTATTACTAAGGCTGATGAGGAGATGTCCACTTACTTCAAGAAATAAATTGAGAATAGTGATAGAAAAATGAAGATATACGAAGAGTTAATAAAACTCTCTGAGCAAGAAATTATGGATGTTGGGAAGTACATTCTTAAGGATGAACACAAGGTTGACAATCTCTTCGTATTGTCAAAAATATTTAGGAGAAATTATGTATTAAAGCAGCTCTCTGAGAAACATCCTAACTGAATTAGCTATTAGATGAATGCCATTTTAAATCAAAATTATTGGATGAATGTCATTTTGGATTAGGTTGTTGGGATTTATATTTTAATATATTTTTGGACAGTCGTGATATCATTTTAAATTGAACTTATTGGATATAGTGTAGTATTTATGCTTCACTGTTTGTCAGCTAGATATCATGTATAACAAGTCTCTTTGGTCCTTCTCTTTTGTTTATACAAGCAATCCTTTTCTTATGCACGATTGCCTCTTGATTATCTATCTAATATTATTTACTTGCATTTCCAATGCATTATACCAAATTAAATACAATAATCCTACTAAATGATATACTGTTCATTTATTTTGTTTGCCGATCAAAATTTTTTTCTCATATTGAACTAAAGGTATTGGATAAATGACATTTTGGATTAGATTATTGATACTTAAATTATGATATACTGTTATACAGTCGTGATATTATTTTCAATAAAAATTATTAGATAAATATCATTTTCAATTGAGCTTGGATTGAACTAGTACAGTATTTTGGATTGAACTTGGATTGAACTTATTGGATATGGTACAGTATGTATGTTTCGCTGTTTGTCTTTTGTTTTTGGAGGAGGATCGGAGGCTCGGTCGGGTTCGATTGAGAATAACCTAGATTGGGAGAGACTAAACGGGGTCAGTCACCCGAGGTCGGCCACTCGGGGTCAGTCACCCGAGGTCTGCCACTCGGGGTCAGCCACCCGAGGTTAGCCACTCGGGGTCAGTCACCCGAGGTCGTCCACTCGGAGTCAATTACCCGAGGTCTGCCACTCGAGGTCAGCCACCCGAGGTCGCCCACTCGGGGTCAGTCACCCAGGGTCGGCCATTCGGCTCGATTGTCTCTAGCCGAGCGCCCCGAGTTCGCCCCACGCGTAGAGACTTATGACCCGGACTCACCCAACCGACCCGAACTGTGGTTTAAGGCGAGTCGACTAAGTAATAAAGGGATCCCCTCTGCAATAATAAGGTAGCAGACTGTTGACATAATCATCACCTGACACAACCGCCTGACAGAGCCGCCTAACATTAAGGAGAATCAGAAGAGACAGACCCGACAGGGTGTCAGGCGGCTATGTCAGCCTCAGGAAGCCACCAAAGCTGCCAGTTATACAGTCTGACAAATGACCAATCCTTAATGAGACAGGACATTTCTGACAGGGCTGAGGGCTTTCTTGCCCCTTGATAAGCATCATTTTATTGATTATTTTAATTGCTAAAATCCATGTTTGACCCATGTTTTTATTGCTTAATTATGATTTTACCCTAGGTTTTGGAACTTTATCTTATTTTGGACTTAATTGCAAAATTACATATTTTTGGATTAATTGGCCACTAATTTTCTGATATATTTTTGTAGGCATGAAAGGATCCTGGACCTAGGGCATACTGGGTCAAACTTGAGTCGGATGTGAACCGGATCGAATTATCAAGTTTACAATTAATCCGGGCCGTCCGATTCAAGAGCGGCTAGATCTGAGCCATCCGGGACGATCTGAAGCAATCCGAGCTAGGGTTAGGGTTGATCAAGCTCTGTGATCAAGATCTGAAGGTTTCATCCCAATCAGAGCTGAATCAACCGTTGGATCAAGCAAGGAGGGCTCTAGAGCGTCCATTCACAGATAGAGTTGATCTGGACCATCCGTTGCACATCTGGAGGATCCGAGCTACCACAAGGCAGATCCTGACCCCAGATCATCATCATAAAAGTTTGGCTCCAATCAGACCAAGATCTACCGTTGGATCTCCTCCGATTAATCTGAGCCGTCCATTTGTTTCTATTTAATCAGAAACGCAGCCACATTTCCGCTCGTCGCGTCTTCACCGCAATTCTTCACTGTTCTTCGTGTTCTTCAGCATTTCTTCAATTTTTCTTCAATCCGAGGCGCGACCACCTCGATTTCAACTGCAACTCATCGTCTGGATCTTTGGGAGGCCATCTCGATCCAAAATTCAACTCAACTTCATCCGGACAGAGCTTGTTGAGGGTTTCGCATTCTCTGTGGTCCGAGAGCTTGGATCTTAGCTACAATCAAATTCGGATCACCTGAGCCACTTGTAGGGGTTCTCAAGTGAGCTCAGGTTGTCTCCAAATCTTCATCGCAGCTCAACAAGCCGAGATTGAAGAGCTCGGATCGAAATTTTCCAGCTGATGCAGTTTGAGCCGAATTCAGTGATTGAAGTTGATTTTCCACTGATTTGCTGAGCCTAGGGGTTCGAAGCCGACTCTTGATTGACAACCAAGAAGATTGTGAGCTCGGGAAGAGATTGGGGTTTAGTTTAATTGGTTTAATTTCTGTTTTTGTAGCTGAATTCCCATTTCTGCATGTTCTGTGCTGTTTCTGTATTGGTTTCAGATTCGTTACTTTGTTTAATGCAATTGTTTTGCTTAATTTAGGTTTGGTTTCTGCTAGTTTAATAGCTAGGTAATGTGTTTAGTGGCTAATTGCTTTTTATTTCAGTTTACTTCCTGATTTTAGCTAGCGTATCAGAATTGCTGTCTATGTATCAGTTTTTCCCTGTTTTTCTTGCGTGCCAGTTCTGATTTTTGCTATTTGTTTCGAATTCAGTGTGTGTCAAATTTGGATGCTTGCAATTTAAGACAACATCTAGTTAGCTAATGCATCTGATTCAAGTTTGTTTAGTTTTTAGTTCAAATTCTGCAGTTAAGTTCAGTTAGCTGTTTACAAGCTCCATTTCAATCAGCAGTTCAGTTTTATTCTGCAGTTTCAGCTTTATAAGTTCAGTAGCTATTTATAGATTCTGCAATCAACTTCAGTCCTGAACACTTGCTTCCTTTCATCTCTGCATCAATTGTTTCTGCACATCAACTGGGATCCGAATTTCAGCTTCTGTGCATCCTTGTTTCTGAATTCAGTTTGATATCCTGACTTCTGTATCAAGAGAGTTGTGTTGTTACCCTTTAAATTCACTTTGAAAATTGTTTCAATATGCATAGCAAGTGATCTAGAGTTCTACATTTGTTTTTCCAAGCCTGTGAATCAGTTTGCTCAAGTTCAATCACATTTCTGCACATTGTTTGGCTTTGACGTTTCTGAATTTGCAGGTTTGCAGAGCTTGTGTCAAGAAAACCTTGGATTTAATACATCTCATTTGAACATTAGGGTTGAGAATTTACTTGCAGTTTGATCATCTTGTTTGCATTTACTTCAGTTCTTAAGTTAGCCTAGTGGTTGCGTATCAATTCCATGATGATGTATCAAATTGCATGCATGTGAGTTCAGTTTTAGTTTCTGAATTGTTAATCCTGCACATTAGTTTTTCTGAATCCTTTCTTCATATTAGTTTGCAACCTTTGCAGCTGGTTCTGTTGGTTTACATTCAGCTTGTTTTGAATTACTGCAATCAATTCTGAAATCCTGAATTTCAGTTTTGGTTGTCTTCATTCATGCACTTCAGATCTTCCTTAGTGGTGTCTTTGAATGTATTTAGACCTTTGGTTTGTTGCTGAATGTTTTCTTTCAACTTGGCATAAATCTTCATTGATAAATAGTTGCGAAATCTGAATTGAACAGTCCACCTTGGAATTGCAATGTGAAATTCCTGCACTTAATATCCTTGCGGCACATCAGATTTCTTTCTCTCCTTGGTATCAAATGCAGCTCAGTTTCGGCAGCTCTTGTCACTACAGCAATCACACCACAATTTCTGGTTTTGTGCTAAGTAAAGTTTCATGTAGATGATTCAAATTTCAGATTGTTTTCAGCTTGGACTGAATTGCTTATTGGTTGAATTTATCAATTGCCATTACCTAGTTTTAATTTGTCCAGCTAGGTCCTTGCGTTTCATTGTGATTTCATTCTTGATTGCAACCCAAAAACCAAACCCAATTCTTCATTCGAAACCCAAAACAATAACGACACATAAACACAAGCTCAAGTCAAACACGACAACTAGTCCCCGAGAAAAATACGACCTGTGGCCCCTTTACTACGCTTTTGTTCTTGATTGCAAAAAGGGTTTCCAGCATTCATTTATATATTTAAATTTGATGAGCCCATACATTTCGTGACAAATTAATTAGTATATTTTGGGTTCGTCATTGGTCGATTATAATAAACTTTCTCACACACTAGCCACACTATCCGGGCTAGTAGTTTCCGTGATTTACCTGAGACGGTTTGGCAGGAGCGTTGAGGGGGTGAGCGAATCAATTTTTGTCACCTCAAATAAGATCTACCAATCAATTGGGTTGGTCAATTATATATGTCATTTTTGGTCCTGGGATGGGTTGGCGGGAGCGAACGAATCACTTTTTGTCACCTCAAATAAGATCTACCAATCAATTAGGTTGGTCGATTATATATGTCATTTTTAGTTCTAGGATGGGTTGGCGGGGACGCTGAGGATGAACGAATCGCTTTTTGCCATCTCAAATAAGATCTACCAATCCAAGATCTACCAATCACTTAGATTGGTCGATTAAATATGTCATTCTATGATAGGTTAATTATGTTATTAACCATTGTAATAGTTTCCATCATTTACGGAATAATGAAACAACTTTTATACGGCCGAACTCAAATTTGATTTCGCTAATCGATTATGAAACTTATTGTCCTGAAAAGTTGCAGATTTCCTCCCAATTAATTGGCCTACCAATCAATTCTAGATCATTTTATTCTATGATCTCAAATAAGATTTATCAATGGTGTCGTGGTGTAGTTGGTTATCACGTCAGTCTAACACACTGAAGGTCTCCGGTTCGATTCCGGGCGATGCCATTTTGTTTTAATAAACTTTCTCACACACTAGCCATAGGCTCTAGCGCATGCAAGATATTCATCCAAGAGAGTGTGATAAGGTAGGCTCGACCATAAGAGAGAGGGATAGGGTCAAGCAAATATTTTTTTAGGGGCCCGAATGCAATGAGGGACTGATAATGCTAAGGAGAGGGTTGACGACAAGGAGGCATCGACCATAAGGGAGACCTTGTACAAAATAAACTTTGTCACCGATTAGAGACAGTTCTTTCATCCCCACATGGATAAAAGTAAATAATTTCAACAACATCCAGAGAAAAAAAGAAATTTACCTATTACAGAGATGGTGCAATTTGATTCTTTTTTTTTATGTCCAATATTACGAGAAAGAAAATTGACATGGTTCGAGATAAAAAACCAAATTATTAAAATAATCCCACGCTTCATGAAGTTGAAGTTTGTATCGCTGTACATTGCTGTTGGGACCGGTTGCATGTTGACAATGATACGTGTTCGTAAAATTTTAAATTTTTACGTGCAGCGGAAGAATTAGCATAAAATAATTTCTCAAATTATTCTAACCACGTATCTAGCATGCAACCTTATGGTGTGTGGACATGATCATAAAATAAAACTTTGCGAAAAAGTAAACTAATTTACTTTGTACCTCGTGTAACTCGAAGAAAAGGGACGAGATCCAACCGTAGCGTCCCTTAGAAGCTTCGCCTCTATTCGTGTCCACGCCGAGTTCTCTTCGGGATGACTTCGCAAAGCCACGAGTTTTGTGCCGACGAGAACTACTAGATTCTCTAAAGGCACAACTAGAAGATCAAGAGAGAAGAAAGGAAACTAACCACCAAGAGACGGAATCTAAATTCCGAGAAGGAAGGAGATGTGAGCCGCTTCTTCTTCACCGAGGTCGTCTTGGTGGATGAAGCTCACGCCCACCTTGGGAGTTGCGCCGGCCCTAGGGGAGGAGAGAGAGCCGGCCCTAGAGAGAGAGGGGCGCCGGCCTTAGAGAGAGAGAGGCGTGTAGAGAGAGAGAGCAACTAATCTCTTGATTAATTGATTAGGAATTCAAGGCTTGCCTTTGGTTCCTTATATAGTTGCTTCTCCCTTGCCAAGTCTCTCTCTTAACGGAATTAACGGAATTAATTTTCATAAGAAATTTATCTTATAATCTTTCTTATGAATAATTCTGTTATGCCTAGTTTTATTATAACTAACTTTATAATAAAACAAATACTTCTCTCCTTTAATTATGGAATAAATTTTATAAGAAATTTATAAACTTTCTTATTATGAAAAAATCAATTCATAATTGATTTTATAAAATTAAAATAAACCATTCCATGGATCATTTTGATTTCCATAAAAAGATTAAATTTCTATAAATTTATTTATATAAATTTCTTTATACAAATTTATTTATCCATAATTTATAAAACAAATCGCGCTAGATTTATTTTATTAATTAAACCAAATAAATTGGTTTCTTCCCCTTGTTGTGGCCGGCCAAACCAAAGGGGGTTAACACCCTCTTTGGTCGGCCAAACCGAGCCGAACCGATCGCGAATTAAACTCATTTAATTCGCCCAATAAGCCTTCAAAAGACTTAGCCATTTTAAGTTTCCGTTGCGCCTCTGATTAACTCAGATTCGACTTATTTCTCTTGATTGGAAAATCCAATTTTCAACTCGTTTTTGTTGGATCGTGAAAGCCGATAGAGGGGGGGTGAATATCGGAAATCGTTTTTCTTTCGGAAAGTTAAGAGCAAGTGCAGCGGAAATTAAAAATCACAACACACACAGACACAGTAGATTTTACTTGGTTCGGAGCCTGTGTCGACTCCTACTCCAAGGCCCACGGTCGTTGACCATTTTCGTTGGGCAATACTATATAGGCGCAATAAAAGTTTACAAATATTGATTTGCAAAATACAGTATCGTAAACCTAACAAAAAGGAAGCTCTTCTTTTTACCGATGTCCGATGAGGGTTGACTTTTTCGGAGCAGCGGGACGTCGTCGGCTCGAGTTGGGAGGTTTTCGGAGCAAGGCGTGAGAGCGCAAGAGCGTAGAAGCGTTGTGTCGAAGTGATTGTTGAAGCTTGGGGTCGAGGGGTGCTATTTATAGCACCTAGGGCGCCCTGGACGTCGGGGGCACCCTGCCACGTGTCAGCTGATCCACACTTCGCTCGGTCAAGCTTTATCCCACCTGAATAGGGATGAGGTTTGACCTCTGGGGCGCCCTGGTCGCTGAGGGCGCCTTGGTTGACGCGGTCTTCTCGGCTGGATAGAGTTGATCGGCCTCGCTGGCATAGGCGCGGAGCGCCTTGGCTCCTGAGGGCGCCCTGGGCGCTGAGGGCGCCCTGGCTGCTGAGGGCGCCCTGGATGCAGAGGGCGCCTTCGGCCAGTGCTTAGCCGAACTCCTTTTTGCTTTACCTGTTTCTTGTTCACCTTGGAGGCGCCTTAGACACTCAGGGCGCCCTACTCAGCTGCTGCCTCACTCCTTTGAGGCTCTCTGAGCTGCAGACACACGTTCCTTTGGTCCTGCATCCAGGGTTAGTCCGAAAACAAAATAAAGCATTAATTTGTTAGTTTATACAACCTTAGCTGTCTTGGTTCTGACTTTGGTCTCCAAAATGGAGCCCTAGGTCGAACCGACGCCTACTGTTCCCTCGACGGGGAACGCGTCCTCACCTACTCCTCTCGGGAGAATGTACCTGATGCCAACCGCTCCTTTGGTTGGACTTTTGCCTGACGGTCCTTTGTCAGGTCTTGGATGCCGAGCTGCCCTTCGCCCGGTGCCTAGCATTCCTTCGCTAGGGCTTGGTGACTAGCAGCCCTTCGCTAGTTACCTAGCAGTCCTTCGCTAGGACTTGGTGACTAGCAGCCCTTCGCTAGTTGCCTAGCAGTCCTTCGCTAGGACTTGGTGACTAGCAGCCCTTCGCTAGTTGCCTAGTAGCCCTTCGCTAGGACTTTGTCTCTGCACACTAGAGTAACTTGTTAGAAACACAAGTAAGACTTAACTTTTAACCTATGTTGCCATTATCAAAACACAGGTTTGACTTGGGTGCATTCTGCACCAACAATCTCCCCCTTTTTGATTTATGGCAACCCTAGTTCAAAAAGTTAAGTTTTAGCAAAACACAAAAAAGTTTTAACTTTGTTCCCTCCCCCTGGAAGGAATCTCCCCTTTGATTTTTCAAAAATTCGTGGGGTTAATAAACTTGTACTTTGAAAACTTAAGTTTTAGGTACTTAGGAATCTTAAGTTAAAAAGTGTATTGGAAGATTTTTGAAACATGATTTTTGAGTACAAAAAAATTTAAGGCTTTAAGTTTCAAGGTACTCAAAGGTTTTGAAAGTATTAGCTTAAGAAAAATTTAAGTACTTAATAATTTTGAAAACTTAATACAGTACTTTTGGAAAACTTAAGTACTTAATAACATTGTACTTAACCAGTTTTGAGAATCTTAATTTATGAAATTTCGAATGGCTTGAGTACTTAGCAAAATTTTGAAAGCTTGAGTAAAAATGCTTAATCATTTTAGCAAAATTTTGAAAGCTTAAGTAAAAATTTTGAAATGCTTAACTACTTAGCAAAATTTTGAAGGCTTAAGTAAAAATTTTGAAATGCATAACTACTTAGCAAAATTTTGAAGGCTTAAGTAAAAATTTTGAAATGCATAACTACTTAGCAAAATTTTGAAGGCTTAAGTAAAAATTTTGAAATGCATAAATACTTTTTGAATAAAGGATAGAGTTAAGACAATTAATGGAAAATTAAAATTAATTAATTATTAAAATTAATTTTACTCTCTCCTTTCCTATCTCTCCCCCTTTGCCATATATCAAAACAAATAAATATAGCAGAAATAATGGAAATGAGTAAGATTTTGCTGTACTGAACCAAATCATAATCAGACTTAAACCACAATCATTCAATTTTCTCTATAGGGACCTGTCTAACCAATTAGCTACTTACTAACTGTTATAACAGTAGTTTTTGCTAGGGTTAGTCAAATTAAGTGTTCTGTTCAAGTTAGATTTTCTAAACTGACACTTAACTTGATGCTGTATAAGTTGTATTTAGTGCCCCAATTACTGCAGATGCACTGACTTTAAGCATCTTGAATTAAGGCAAAGACTAAGCATCTCAACCCCTTTCTAGGTTATCACTCAAAAGTACCCTAAGGTGCTTGTGAGATGCTGGCTTCTAAGTCTATAGGTGCATGCAGTTCTAGGGTTAGGGCCTAGGCTATGTCCATTTTCGAAAAAGCCCTAATTTTTAAAAGGGGTAGTTTGAATAAAAACTAAGTCGAAAAAAATGAAAACTGATTTTGAAGTTAAGTAAAGTGGTTTTTCAAATTCTATTCTGAAAAAAAACAAGTAGAATAGTAATAGTAAAAAATGTAGTTAAATTCTATTCTACTG
>JAGFNQ010008394.1:48706-123990 GCA_024364735.1 Boesenbergia rotunda | reverse complement strand
ATTATTGTTTCCTTAAGCTTCGAGTCTAGACGACATCTCATATGTATCGTTCATTTCATTACAGGGCACCACATCTGCAAGCTAAGAGAGCTCCTCACTATTTCCATACCACATTACTTGAGCTGATGCACAATACCGTATAACTTCTATGATCTGAAAGTTGACAGGTGGGATAGCGATGCTTGGTGATGCGATTAATGAAATGGCGAAGATGACCTGAGAAAGAAACTCTAGGGAATATTAGAAGGGCGCCGGAAGGGTTTTTGGCGATCCCACTTCGACGCTCAAGTTAGCGAACTTTCTTCGAAAAGAGAAAAACAATATCTTTTTGAAAAAACAAGAAAACTCTAACCTTTCCAAGGAACCTTAATTATCTTTTATCCTACTCCTCGACCTTTCTTCTTGGGGTCTTAATGATATTTAATGCATTATCTTAGCCTTCCCATAACGGCCAATGCTCATTAAATCATGCAACAGTTTCTCTTTTCTCATTATTTGGTATAATGATGGCGCCCCCAAAAATATTAAATGCTCTCCCTAATGAATAATCTTCATACAGAGTGCTTAATAGAGCTTGCTTTAACTTAAGGGAAGCTAACCCTATCTACCGGAAACTACCTAGGCCTCCCCGACGGGGAAGACACTCCCGATGGAGAACATCTACTGCGTCAATTATATCAAAGGTATTCTCCCTTTAAGACTAGCGCTTAATTAAAATCCCGTCCGAGACCATGGTTCCTACCCGATTTCCTGACCGGGACCAATGTCAGGTTCTCGACCGGTCTCGACCGAGACGTCATTTGGCTATATGGACGAATCCACACAGGCATCCTCATAACACCTGTCGCCCCACATGGCAGTACCCGACTAACCTCCTAATCATTCTACTTTATGCAAAACGTTTTCAAACAAGCGTTCATGATAAACAAGATAATAGTGACTCATTAGAATGACTTAAAATCTCCAATAGTGAAATAAAAATACCAAATATGCTTCATTGAAAATCTACTTTTGTAGTTATGATAGCGATCAAAATTATTATGATTCTTCTATTAGTCAATTATGTATCCTTTTAGTAGATAACTCTTTAATCTGTTAATGTACTCTAGTCGAGGGACTTTTTATGATAGTTAACCACTCTTCAATTACTTGATCCATCTCTAGGAGTAGTTGATGACTCTTTGGGTGTGTTTGGTTGACAGTTATCATTGATTACCTTAGTTATCCATCCAAGATTATCAATGATAGCCTTGTTTGGTTTAGAGAATTGATGATTTTTGAGTAATGATCCATGTCTGACACATCATCAAAAGGGACATGAAATCTGAAATTGGAAAACTAAGAAAAAGTGAGGTTTTTCTTGATTCCGGAGTTATGAATTTTTTTTCCCAAAATTATCCTTCAATATTTTTTTTAAGACAAATACCCCTAATAGTTAAATTACAACTTAACTAACAAAACCTTTGCTTTTGAGAGATAAGTCATTTTATTCGGTTAAGATTCAATATAAGATTATTTTTGCTTGTTGTATTTTGCATAATTTCATAAGGTATAAAATGACAATTGATCTGATAGAGAGTGATCTTAATGTCCTTGAGTCAAATGAAAGTGATGATGATGATGATGACGACAATGACGATGATGGTGATTGATTAGGCATTGCGAGACCAATCCTGCTTGGACTGAGTGGAGAGACAAGCTTGCGGATGATATGTTCACGAGCTGGCAGTCATCGGTTAATTAAATATATTTTTATTTCTTGAAATTTAGGTTTTATTTTCATGTATTTGAACTCTTTGATTTGTTGTATTTGGTTTTATTATGTATTTGAATAGTTTAGACAATTTAATTGTATCTGGGTTTTGTTTATTATTCATTTGAACCATTTGATTATGTTTTATGCAAGAATAATGTGTTATTTGGATGATTTAATTTCAATTTTTAATGGAAAGAAATAGTCAGAAGAGGATAAAAGTAATAGCAACGACCCAAGGGATGCACCGACTGAACAAGTAGGAAGTTCAAAAGAAAATCTCAAAGTACTAAATACTCGTGGACAAACAAGAGGATGCTGTATTAGTTGACTGCTTTGTTGAGTTGAGCAAAGATTCAGCTTGGAAGAGCGAGAACGATTTTCGAATTGGGTAGTTCTTCCATTTGGAGAAAGTCATGGTTACTAAATTTCCGTCCAGTAATTTGAAGGTTACCCCCATATCGAGTCAAGGTACAAGCTACTGAAGAGATAGTTCTATGCTATCAATAATATGCTGAATCATAGCAGTGGATTTGGGTGGAACGATGCTGAAAAATATATTATTGCAACAAAGGATGTCTTTGATGATTGAGTTAAGATAATTTATTTTTGTGTTTATCATCTACAATGAGAATGTTTTTTCATATATCATTGTTCATCCTAATATGGACATCAAAGTCAGAAGAAAATATATATATATATATATATATATATATATATATAGAGAGAGAGAGAGAGAGAGAGAGAGAGAGAGTTTTGCTATCCTGCGGACCGTGCAGTGTGGACCCGTGTGGACCACAGCGCCAGACCGATCAGGCAACTGCCTGATCAGTCACGCTGGGCGCTGCGCCGATGGTGGCCGATCGTCAATCGGACACCATCGGCGACCTTTGGTCGCCGCCCCCAAACAAAACTATAACCCTAGTAGGTGCGGTGAACCCTAGGGGTAGCGGTGAACCCGTCGGCGTGGTGAACCCTAGGGGTAGTGGTGAATCCATCGGCATAGGGTAACGACTGATCGGTCACGGTGACCGATCAGGCAGGGTGCCTGATCGGTCAACCTGGCCGATTAGATAGGTGCCACGTACGCGGTTTGCAGGAGAGCATATATATATATATATAAGTGTCAGCTCATTTGTTCTTTCATATATATGCCCTCTTAAGCTCATTTATTTCATGATTGTGAGTTTTTTTACTAATGATATATTTTAATTTAGAGTGATCTAGTTGGTATTGGTTTAAGGAACAAAGAGTTTCCCTACCTCGATGACTTGATGTTTGTGTGGAGGAAAGATCGTGTTACAGGAGCTAATGCAGAAATCCCGGCTGATACAGTAGAAGAGATAAATTTATGCGATGAAGAGACTAACACGTTTGAGCTTGAAAAAGACGAACATGTTAAAGGTCACAAAGATGAAGAATCTGATGATGACAACCAAACAATAGGGAAATCTGAGACTCCAAGTTCATCAATTTGTCCAACAAACAAGAAGTCAACCACTAGAAAGAAAAAAATGGAAGTCTGATGATGTTTTAGGAGATTTGATGGGAGAGATTCAAAGTATATTATTTCTGTTACTAAGGCTGACGAGGAGATGTCCACCTACTTCAAGAAACAAATTGAGAATAGTGATAGAAAAATGAAGATATACGAAGAGTTAATAAAACTTTCTGAATTCTCTGAGCAAGAAATTATGGATGTTGGAGAGTACATTTACAAAAAAAAAAAATGATTAATGAGGTTTTTCCAACCTCGGGAGTACATTCACAAGGATGAACACAAGGTTGACAATCTCTTCGTATTGCCAAAGACATTTAGGAGAAATTATGTATTAAAGCAGCTCTCTGAGAAACATCCTAACTGAATTAGCTATTAGATGAATGTCATTTTAAATCAAAATTATTGGATGAATATCATTTTAGATTAGGTTGTTGGGGCTTATATTTTAATATACTTTTGGATAGTCGTGATATCATTTTGAATTGAACTTATTGGATATAGTGTAGTATTTATGCTTCACTGTTTGTCAGCTAGATATTATGTATTACAAGTCTCTTTTGTCCTTGTCTTTTGTTTATACAAGCAATCCTTTTCTTATGCACGATTGCCTGTTGATTATCTATCTAATATTAGAGGGCGTTTGGTTTGGAAAATTTTTTCTATTTTCTATTTTCAGTTTTCTATTTTCTGATCTAGTTTTTAGAAAATGGAAAATGCGTTTAGTATGATATACTGTAACTCTATTTTCTAGAAAAGAAAATTGAAAAATACGTTTGGTATGTTAATATTGAAAATTATAAATAAAATAATTTTTTAAAAAATAAAAATCGGTGCAACATTATAATTCTTTTTAGAAATAATATTTTTTAATAAAAAATTTTTTAAATAATTTTTTAAGTAACATTTCCTTTTAAAAAATGAACTTCTCTCCGAAATTCAAATAATCACAAATTGAACTGAGATATCCTTCGTTGACAATATAAAAAATATATTTTAAATCTATAGATCATATATTTTAAATATATATTTATACTGATTTTATGCTAAGGATCACAACTTGAGGAGCTATTTTAAATATATATTGATACTGATTTTAAATGCTAATGTCTTCACATCATGCCCTGTGGTGGAAACTCCATAACGACCTCCTGAAGCTTTGGGCCCACTGTCCTATGCTGCCTCGTAGAACTTCACATCATATCCATCAGGCTCAGACACCTTGTCATTTTCAATATCAAATAATGTCTTCTTGACTTCCTCTGGAGTAACTGGCTATAGCAAGCTGCTCTGTTGATCCTCATTGAAAATCGTTGCCCTGTTACCAACATCAAAGGTCATCTTGGAGCATGGGACCGCAGTGCCCAATAGCTCCTCAAATGATGAACAAACTCTATAGCTACCCCGCAATATTGATAGTTTACTCTCCTGAGACCTTTGCTACCACCACAATTGTGTTTCTTTTGTTGTTGCATTTGACGAAATCATGAAAAAAATTTAATATTACAATCACTATTTCTGAGGTAGGCATACTTTGTTTATTGTTGCAAGAAGTGTCTCTACCTCTGCTAAGAAATTAGCATAGGCCTACAACATGCAATAGTCAGCTAGAGGGGTTCCTCTAGCATCACACTCTATGTCATCTATAACTCCTTCATAGCTTGCCTAGCCTGCTAAGAGATGTGCTAAAAAAGTTGTTGATTAAGAATTCTACATTTGGAGACTTAGCATGTATACTTCGCATAAAGACAAAGCAAAAATGTTAAAGTAATTATTAATTTAAATAAGCCCCTAGCAAATTTTTAAGCATTGTTGGGAGCCTCCATGTAACCTCGATGCAAGTTTGGAACAGTTACGATTTTATCACGTTGAAGTGACCATGCGGGAGCATGATAGATAGCTTGGGATGGCCAGCATCATTGACAATGGCATTGTAGAGTAACTTGTGATTTCAACATAGTTGTGAGGGATGTTCTGTCAAAATAAATATTGTCCTATGCATTATACCAAATTAAATACAATAATCCTACTAAATGACGTACTGTTCATTTATTTTGTTTGGCCGATCAAATTTTTTTTTTCTCATTTTGAACCAAAGTTATTGGATAAATGACATTTTGGATTAGATTATTGATACTTATATTTTGACATATTGTTCTTCAGTCGTGATATTATTTTAAATAAAAATTATTAGATAAATCTCATTTTAGATTGAGCTTGGATTGAACTTATTGGATATAGTACAGTATTTTGGATTGAGCTTGGATTGAACTTATTGGATATAGTATAGTATTTTGGATTGAGTTTGGATTGAACTTATTGGATATGGTACATGATGTATGTTTCGCTGTTTGTCTTTTGTTTATACATGCAATCCTTTTCCTGTGTTGCATTTCCTATGCATTATATCATTTGTATCTAGAAGGTTAGTTTGTGATTCGCAAGGTATAATAAAGGCAAAGGATGCAAGTCGACTTGGGGTTATTTTCAGGATAGATGTCATTTTTGTTCATTCTGTTTCAGCATTTGTCCCAGGTTAAAATGCATTGCTATCAAATTCAAAACGAAGCTTCAACTTGTTAGCGTCGATGTTAGTGTGGATGTTAGTTGTCGATGTTAGTTAAAATATTATATATACATAATATTAATATTATTAATTAAATTGAATTTCAAAATTATAATAATATTATTAATTAATTTCAATATTAAAATTTGAATATTATTAATTTAATTGAATATCAAAATTGTAATAGTCGGAATAATATTAAATTAAATATCAAATTGATTTAATTGAAAAAAATAATTAAGATTGAATTAGGGATAATACAGTAAAATGTTAAGTTAGGTTATATATAAAAATTTCAACCAAATAGGTTTTTATTTCATTATATAAGGTTGAACTAAATAATATTAAATTATATTTTATTTTTTATATTTTTGATTATGTGATTATCTAGTAATTGCATGCCCAAGTTTACGAAGGAAAACTCGAATCACATGCACCCCTAAAGTAGAAGTTTAGACCTTGATGAAACAAAGGACCTTGTTTCCAAATCGAATTTTATAAACTAGGGAGGGGTTCAATGTAACCTTGCCATTAGATTGCTAATCTGGATTCTTTTTGGGGCAAATAGTTAATCGCGGCAATAAAAGATCCCCCACCTTCCCCATCACCCCGATCGCCCACCCGTCGTCGTCGTCGGTAGCTCGACTTCCACGAGGACGCAGGATTTCCACTCCCTTGCTCCCTCCGCTCCTTTCTCCTTCCGCTCCATCGTTGTGGTGGTTCCTTGCCGAGATTCAGAGGCGAATTCAAGATGAGTTCCGGAGAGTTGCTCGAAATCGATCCCTTGGAGCTCAAATTCCCTTGTAAGTTCCATATCCACGCCCTTTTCCTTGTTGTCTGCATCGTAGTCATTCGTGGGATTTCTTTCGGCTCAATGGCTATTATTCCTGTTCTGTTCGTTGAGTTTTTGTTTGATTTTGGTCGCGGCAGTCGAATTGAAGAAGCAGATCTCTTGCTCCATTCAGCTGAAGAACAATTCGGATAATCACATTGCGTTTAAGGTTGCTACTTCTCTTATTTTGCCTTCTTTTACGTTTTATGCCCGGTGAAGCCCTAGAAAGTTTCAATCTCTAAGCGGTTCGTGCATTCTATTTAGTAAAGTTTGAACTTTTGATTTTGGATTTCATCATAGGTCAAGACGACAAGCCCGAAGAAGTACTGTGTCAGGCCGAATTCTGGGGTCGTTCTACCACGATCGACATGTGATGTCATTGGTATGCTTTTCTTGGCTCTCCTAAATTTCCTTTGTTAGCAACGACAATCCTGTATTGTTAATCTAAGAAGAGTATTACGTTGCATCAGTTACAATGCAAGCTCAGCGTGAAGCTCCCCCTGACATGCAATGCAAAGACAAATTTCTTGTTCAGTATGTGGTTATTGATCAAGACGCTGCTACTAAAGACGTCACCATTGAAATGGTACTTATATTCTTCTGAGTGCATCCATGGGTGTTACTATAAATTGAGCACTGATAATAACATTCAATCTTGTTTAGTTTGCAAAGGAGTCAGGAAATGTGGTAAATGAGGTTAAATTGCGAGTTCTATATGTCCCACCACCACAACCACCCTCACCAGTGCCTGAGGGGTCTGAGGAGGGCTCATCCCCTAGGCCTTCCTTATCAGACAATGGGAATCTGAATGCCTCAGAATTATTAGATGTGAGTATTATGATATCGGATTATTTCCCATGTTCATATGGAACTTATTATTCCACATTAAGATATTAATTTGCTTATGATCACAGGCAACAAGAGCATATGCTGATGGTATTCAACAAGAAAAAACTTCTGAGGCAAGTTAACTTGTTCTGTTTGCATTATTTTGTATTATGTTCCATCAAATATATTGATGAATGTGCTCCAGATTTTTCATTTTGAAGTACAAATTTAGATATTTATGCTGAAGACTGTAATCTTGCAACTGTGGGTGGATAAATTTACCTGGTCAACTATGCCTTGGCTAATCTTACCTTTTCATTCACCTAAATTGCACATGTAGAGTATTCCTAGTTCCTATGTCTTTTTTTCACCCCTGATGCACGATCCACGTATGAGCACCCGGCTTAAATACTTATCCTCTACAATTGATAAAATCATCAAGGTGAATACAGGTAAGATTGCAGGGGATTCTTAGTTGATGTTTGTGGTTTGCGAAACTTATCTTCAAATGCTTTCAAAATATTTCTCTTCTCAGATATTATTACAATAAAAAACTTCTAATCTTAAAGATATAGGACATAAGTAATAGGGAAGGTATATATATATATATATTTTGATGTATAAGACAATAAAAAAAGAAACACACCTTAATACTATTAGATGAATATTTTCTTACACATTAGATAGTAACTTTTTGATATGATTTTGCATCATTTTTTTATATTAGTAATGCATTATAATTGATTATAGCATTTTATTAATAGAAATTTTTATATTTATCTATTTGTTTCAGAGTTATATAGATACAAATATTTAATAATTAGAAGATGTAGATTGAATGCCGTAGTTGTTAATTAATTTAAATAGTTTCAAAGAGTTATTAAAAATATTTAATTGAATATCAAATGTGATGAAGACAAGTGACAAACTCCATTAAAAGTCTATAAACTCAAAATAATGATTCTAAAGCTCAAATATTAATTTGGCATGTCTTAGAATATACTAAACCTACTTGGAAATGATATAAAGTTCATTACTTTCAAAGGGTTGAAGTCAAAAGTCAGCATTAAATGTTCAACAATTCCAATATGCTTAATTTCTCACGCTGTGAAAATTTTAGCATCTTTATGAATCTTTTATGTTTCCTACGTGTCTTTATGAGTCCTTTGTATTTTCAATGAGCCCATCCACTAGTATTTATGTTTCCTATGTGTTTTTATGAGTTCTTTGAGTCCTAGTATAAATATGTGTATTGCTGTAATGCTGAGATACGAAATAGATATCAAAGTTGAGAGTTCTCTTAGGTTGTGTGATGCAATCACCCATTGGTGTGATGCCTAGGAACAGTTAGGTGTGATACCTAAGTTTCTACAATCCCTTTACTACTTCATTTCAGATTTCTACTCCCCAAACCTCCCAGCACTCTGATATCTTCTTGTGTTGCATCAGAATACCAATTTCGCATTTGACAGTTAGATATATTGTATGGAAACAAAACTGAAGGAGTTGCTAAGGGACACTCTTTTACATGGGAGAGTGCATCGTTTATTCTAGTGTCTAAAGTAAGGTGAGGTTATCCGCCTAAATGGTTAGTTATTTTGCGTTGGAATAACCTACCTTCTATGTAACCACACCTTGGGCAAGAGAGTGCTTTTATTCCTGATACTTTAACTCTTTGTGTTCCCCTTCCATTCCTGCATCCAACACCGAGATATTAACATCGACACTCAAGCCAATACTTGATGCCTTTATTAATTACATCAATTTTTTTTTAAACAATTGTGTTAGACACGTAGTTCCTATTCAAGTCTGAGTAACATACGGTTAGATTGCTCTACTCCCATAGTCTCAGATGGGATGGTGTTGGGTCCTTTGAGTGTCTAAGTGAGCGGCAACCCCCCTCCTGATAGGTTATCTATTTTTCTTTTTGCTCGGGCTGCTTGTATGAAAACCAACTTGCTGTTCAGATAGGATTGAGAGGGCCATTTGAGTGCTTAAAGTAAGCGGATGTTACATGCTAGAAGATAGATAAGGCCTAACTGTTTATTTCTGACTGCATGTGATAATTTGGTAATTACGAACAAGTAGAGTTTATGTTGTGTAGTCATCTATGTTGGTGCAATCTTTGTTAGGTCAGGGTTGACCTAGTTTGATTAGGCTCGGGTGAGCTTATGTCTGGTAAGCTTGGTAAGCTGAAGGTTGAATGTTTCGATGTTTGATAATGATGTTTGAATATCGTGTGAGTCAAGTGGGTCAAAGTTGACTGGAGACTTGACTGGGAAAACACCTAGTGGGACTAGGTGAAGTCTAGGTGGATCGGAAAGATCGCATGCTGGCACGAGAAAAGACCTAGTGGGACTAGGCACACCTAATGGGACTAGGTGAAGTCCAGGTGGATCGGTGAAGTCAAGTGGGTCAAAGTTGACTGGAGACTTGACTGGGAAAACACCTAGTGGGACTAGGTGAAGTCTAGGTGGATCGGAAAGATCGCATGCTGGCACGAGAAAAGACCTAGTGGGACTAGGCACACCTAATGGGACTAGGTGAAGTCCAGGTGGATCGGGGAAATTGCACACTGACATGGGAAAGACCTAGTGGGACTAGGCATACCTAGTGGGACTAGGTGAAGTCCAGGTGGATCGGGGAGATTGCATACTGGCATGGGAAAAGACCTAGTGGGACTAGGTGAAGTCCAGGTGGATCGGGGAGATCACACACTGACAAGGTGGAAGTTTATCGAGAGACTAGACCTAACTCGAGGGTTAGGCAAACCTGGTTGGGAATCAGGTTAAGTCTTAGGGTGCAATCTTTGTTAGGTCAGGGTTGACCTAGTTTGATTAGGCTCGGGTGAGCTTATGTCTGGTAAGCTTGGTAAGCTGAAGGTTGAATGTTTCGATGTTTGATAATGATGTTTGAATATCGTGTGAGTCAAGTGGGTCAAAGTTGACTGGAGACTTGACTGGGAAAACACCTAGTGGGACTAGGTGAAGTCTAGGTGGATCGGAAAGATCGCATGCTGGCACGAGAAAAGACCTAGTGGGACTAGGCACACCTAATGGGACTAGGTGAAGTCCAGGTGGATCGGGGAAATTGCACACTGACATGGGAAAGACCTAGTGGGACTAGGCAGACCTAGTGGGACTAGGTATACCTAGTGGGACTAGGTGAAGTCCAGGTGGATCGGGGAGATTGCATACTGGCATGGGAAAAGACCTAGTGGGACTAGGTGAAGTCCAGGTGGATCGGGGAGATCACACACTGACAAGGTGGAAGTCTATCGAGAGACTAGACCTAACTCGAGGGTTAGGCAAACCTGGTTGGGAATCATGTTAAGTCTTAGTTGGGAACTAGGCAGGAAAAATCCAGGTTGGTCAAAGGGGTTGACCGAACACTTGGAAGGGGAAGTCCTAACAGGTCACGGTTGACCAAGGTTAGGCAAGGGAACCCTAGACTTGTGCACAACAAGTTAGGGTGGACTCAATCGATTGAGTAATCGATTTGGGTTTGGTTTCTCACGAACAGAAGCTTTCTTGATCGATTGGATAATCTATTAAAGAAGGCGTGAATCGATTGGGTAATCGATTAAGAGAAATGAGTTGCGAGAACAGAAGGCGGCTGAATTGATTGGGCAATCGATTCAGCCTTCCCTTAATCGATTGGTCAATCGATTAAGGGGTTCGGTAATCGATCAGCTGATCGATTACAGCCGTATAGCACGAGAGCACAGAAAGGTGCTGAATCGATTCAGCAATCGATTAAGGTGTCCTTAATCGATTGACTAATCGATTAAGGTTCAAAAACTAGTCGTTGAACTGCTAAGTCTGACGTGGTAATCGATTGGGTAATCGATTAGGAAACCCTAGGCCTCGGGTATATAGGGTTTTCACGCAGGTTTGAAGCGCATCTCTTCGACAGCTCTGCGGCACTTCTCCTCCTCCTTCCACGCCATTTCAAGTGAAGCTTTGGGGTATAGTGTTGCTGCACTTCCAAAGTTCTAGAGGCGATCTCAAGCTTGGAGAAAGCAAGAAAAGCAAAGAGAGCACATTATTGTAAATCTTGTAAGATTTTTCATTGTATTTTGCTTCCTCTTGTAGTTTCTTCTTGTAAGCTTGTAAGAGGTTTCTCCACCTCAAGAAGGAGATATTTCATAGAGTATGAGAGAGTGAGGAGAGTGGATCCTTGGATTAGTCACTTCAAGGAGGTGGATACCAAGTAAATCCTTAGTGTTGGCATTGCTTGAAGTCTTCCGCGGCGACAAATCATCTACAAGCAAATCGGAGCTAATCACCCCCCTCTAGCTCTCCTACCGGTTCTAACAAGTGGTATCAGAGCAAGGTTTACTCTTCTTTGGACTCATCACCAAGAGAGCAAGAGCTAGAGGAAGAAGAAGTTTGAAGAAACCCTAATTTCAAGAAGTCATCATCAAATGAGTTCAACTTCAAAAATGGAGTTTGGGTACGACACCCGGGCACCTCCACCATTCGACAAGGCCAATTTCAATCTTTGGAAGTCAAAGATTGAAAATTTCTTCATGATGGAGATAGAGCAATGGTTTGCTCTAATGGAGGATTTTGAAGCTCCAACAAGCACCAAAGGGAAGCTCCTCAAGAAAAGCAAATGAAATGATGAGCACATCAAGAGATGCGAGGCCAATGACAAAGTGACCAAGTTATTGGTCAATCTATTGCCAAGCACCATCTTGAGTCAAATTGGAGACTATCAAGATGCTAAGGAGCTTTGGAGCAAATTGACAAAGCTTTATGAAGATCCCTCCACTGTACCAAATCAAGACAAATCCGAAGAGGGAAATTCATCCGATGAAGAGGATTCGGAAGTTGAGAGATGCTCAACATTTGAGGAGGAAATCCAAGAAGCTTCTACTTTAAGGATTGAGGGGGGAGCAAACTTTGACATTGACACCAGAACAAGAAAAAACTTCAACACCATTTTCCGATGTCAGTAAGGAAGAACAAAAGTCAAGTGCCACCTCTACACTCCATGAAGGTATAACTATTTCAATTTGTAAAAATAAAGATCACATTATTTGTTTTGAGTGTAGGCAAAAAGGACACTATAAGAGTAAGTGTCCTAATTTGGTCAAGAAGAAGGTGCAAGTGACACCCAAGACCAAGGAGAACCAAAGGAGGTCGGCCCCGTGGTAAAGAAGGATAAGAAGCACATTGTGTGCTTCTCATGCAAACAAAAAGGACATTATCGAAATCAATGTCCAAAGGGGAAGGATCCGACCAAGGCAAAAATGAGGGGCTCAAATCAAAGGGGAGCCTCCAAGAACAAGACTAAGGTACCATTAGGTAATGGTACTTACTTCCATCATGATAATATGCATGCTAGAAATAATTATTATCATTTTAATGCTATTTATTATGAAAATAGGAGGCATGAAAAACCTAAGGAGAACTATAGAACCTTCCATGCTAGGACTACCACATCTAAGGATAGGGAACAAATTAGAAATTTCCAAGGTAGATCTACCCAACACAAGGCCAAGAAGAATAATCACCAAGGCTATATTAGAAAACTAAGCCTTGATGAGGTAATGATTGAAAATCAAATTTTGAGGTCAAAACTTGATAAATTGAAAAAATCCCTTAAGAAAATAGAAAATCTATTTAAGGGATCAAAGATTCAAAACCTAGATTTAGGAAATCATGGACCCTCTGGGAGCAAGAAAGGTTTGGGGTACAAACCTAAAACCAAGAGTGATGGTCCATCCTATCATAGAGTTCCATATAGGTATAGAACTCAATCTAGGTCAAGGAGTTAAGTCAAGGCCACAAGGGAAGTCATCCCTAGGGTTGACCAAGACAAGATCAACATGACTAAGACTTCAGAGAAGTCTAAAAAGGTCATTAGGAAGGTATCAAGGGAAGTTATCCCTAATGAATACCTAGAACACCTAAGGAGCACTAATAGGTTTTGGGTTCCTAAGAGTGCGTTCGCTACACCCTAGATAGGTCTAGGGAGTGTCAACTCAAATTGGAAGGGTAGTTAACCTAACCTTGATGAAGTTGGCACTTTGGGACGTTTTTAAGGAGTTACTACCCTTGAAAAAGTAGTCATTTGTTTACTCTAGGAGGAGTAAAATTTGTGCTAAACTATATTTTTGAAAGATTGAACTCAATAAAGCTGGCACAACTAGGTTAGAATCCAAAGATAGGCCAAGTTGGGGAGTTTTGGCATTATCTTGGAAATTAGGGGCAAAGTTAAGATTATCAATGGCTTAGCGATGAGTGATTGATACTTAGATAGGAAATCTAGGTATTTTTTTGGTGCTACTCTGCCATGTTTTGTATGCCCTATCACATGTCATGACATCATAATCCATCATTCATATTTTATTATGAAAATATTACATGTCATGTCATACATGCATCATCTAGTTATAATATTGTTTAAATTCTCATATGATGCATGTCATAGTCATTATCATGCATTAAGTTAATTTTTATTGAAATTAAGGACATTGGTATTAATTGACATTCTAGGTGAATGATCAAACTTTATAATGCCTAGGTAGAAATGCATTAACCCTTAGTTTAGGGAGAACATGACTTTCACATCTCACCAAGACCATAAGTTGACTTGTGTGTGTTTTTGAGATACCTTAGAAACAAGTGAGATGTTAGGGTGATGAACAAAACTCAAGTTATTGAGTTTTAGGTTCATCAAAACATGAATATAAATGAACTCCAATAATTGAGAAAGCTAATGTACAAGTCATGTGCATTTAGCCCAAGGAACATGGTTGGAAATTGTTTTTGAAACCTATTTCAAAATTATCTTGGAAAACCTTGGTGAAGACTATCTTTTGATGGATCTCATCATTGATGAATTGGATACAAAATAGAGTGAAACATTGAAGTATCTCAATGGTTCCAATTTTGTGTCAATCTTTGAAAAAGGGAGGTATTTTCATATAAAGCTATTTTTCCTTGATAGTATATGTCATAAATAATGTGTACACAAAATTTCAAGATTTTTTAAATTTTGTAAAATTATTTAGGAGTTTCTGAAAATTCGGACTGAATTTATTTTCAGAAATCAGAAACTCTCAATTGATTAGGTGATCGATTAGGACAGTACCCAATCGATTGGGAGATCCTATCTGCGAGCACAGAAGCTCGCGTAATCGATCCGTTGATCGATTAAGGACAGTCGTAATCGATCAATTGATCGATTAAGGCATAGCTTAATCGATTGGTTCCCAACACCAATCGATTGAAGAGACTGAAACTGTCTGTTTTTAGTCTGATAACCTAATTTTGAGTAACCTACCAATCCCTAGTCCCTTGGAATACTTTTATAAGTACATTTGGATAAATTTCAGTATGAAATCAAAAAGGGAGATGACTCGGTGAAAACTATAGGGTTAAGGAGAGGTTTTGATTCAAGTTTTGAATCCTAATACCTCATAACCTCAAGTTGAGATTTCCTAAAGTTTTAAGAACTCAAAAATCATTGTTGGTGCAATGATAGAGGTTTAGAGCATGTTTTGAGGGGGAGGTCTTCCTTAAAAGCATGTGTTTGAATTTTTTTATTTTTGGTTAAGAGAAAGGATGAAGATTGGGAATCTTCATCAAGGGTGAGCATAGGTCTAAATGAAAGGTATGAGACTTTCATTGGGCTTGCCTTTGACCATACAGACTCTCAGGGAGAGTTTTTGATGTGTGTCAAAGGGGGAGAAGGTTGAAAGGTTAATAGGGATTAGTCTTTCTCAAACATATTGTCAAACATCAAAAAGGGGGAGATTGTTGGTGCAATCTTTGTTAGGTCAGGGTTGACCTAGTTTGACTGGGCTCGGGTGAGCTTATGTCTGGTAAGCTTGGTAAGCTGAAGGTTGAATGTTTCGATGTTTGAAAATGATGTTTGAATATCGTGTGAGTCAAGTGGGTCAAGGTTGACTGGAGACTTGACTGGGAAAACACCTAGTGGGACTAGGTGAAGTCCAGGTGGATCGGGGAGATTGCACACTGGCATGGGAAAAGACCTAGTGGGACTAGGCACACCTAGTGGGACTAGGTGAAGTCCAGGTGGATCGGGGAGATCGCACACTGGCAAGGTGGAAGCCTACCGAGAGACTAGACTTAACTCGAGGGTTAGACAAACCTGGTTGGGAATCAGGTTAAGTCCTAGTTGGGAACTAGGCAGGAGAAATCCAGGTTAGTCAAAGGGGTTGACCGGACACTTGGAAGGGGAAGTCCTAACAGGTCACAGTTGACCAAGGTTAGGCAAGGGAATCCTAGACTTGTGCACAACAAGTTAGGGTGGACTCAATCGATTGAGTAATCGATTTGGGTTTGGTTTCTCGCTAACAGAAGCTTTCTTGATCGATTGGGTAATCGATTAAAGAAGGCGTGAATCGATTAGGAGAAATGAATTGCGAGAACAGAAGGCGGTTGAATCGATTGGGCGATCGATTCAGCCTTCCCTTAATCGATTGGTCAATCGATTAAGGGGTTCGGTAATCGATCAGCTGATCGATTACAGTCGTATAGCGCGAGAGCACAGAAAGGTGCTGAATCGATTTAGCAATCGATTAAGGCTGTCCTTAATCGATTGACTAATCGATTAAGGTTCAAAAACTAGCTGTTGAACGACTAAGTCTGACGTGGTAATCGATTGGGTAATCGATTAGGAAACCCTAGGTGTCGGGTATATAGGGTTTTCACGCAGGTTTGAAGCGCATCTCTTCGACAGCTCTTCGACACTTCTCCTCCTCCTTCCACGCCATTTCAAGAGAAGCTTTGGGGCATAGTGTTGCTACACTTCCAAAGTTCTAGAGGGGATCTCAAGCTTGAAAAAAGCAAGAAAAGCAATGAGAGCACATTATTGTAAATCTTGTAAGATTTTTCATTGTATTTTGCTTCCTCTTGTAGTTTCTTCTTGTAAGTGTAAGAGGTTTCTCTACCTCAAGAAGGAGATCTTTCATAGTGTATGAGAGAATGAGGAGAGTGGATCCTTGGATTAGTCACCTCAAGGAGGTGGATACCAAGTAAATCCTTAGTGTTAGCATTGCTTGAAGTCTTCCGCGGCGACAAATCATCTACAAGCAAATCGGAGCTAATCACCCCCCTCTAGCTCTCCTACCGGTCCTAACAATCTACTATTTGCTTGCTATTAGGTACTATCTAGGTAAGCTTTTAGAGAGTGTAGGTGCAGTATTACTGAATAGTTTGGATATGCAGTTATAGTAGGTAAAGCATTTCATATAGTATACCTAATTCAAGAAAGTAACGAACAATTTTTACCACCCAAATTAAACTTGTCTTCTCTTGGATCCCAATTAATGCTAAATCTTCCTACCACCTGTTCTGCATGATCGGGGCTCTGCGATTCCAACCCTTAAGTGTGTAGCTATTTTTGGATTTGGATAGGCCCACTCACAGGCTTTTGACAAAATTGTTATGAAATTGATAATATCCAGAATTATGGATTAGTTAAAGTTGTGTTGAACTAGCTTTCCAGAGATACAAAAGGTATCATCACAATTAAATTATTGTTTAACAATTGTTCTTGCATATATTTTTATAAAGATCACAGATTTAACTCATCATTCCTTCTCTAACATTTTTTTATCTCATCCCACTATGTACATTCTAGACAATTCCATGAAGAAAAGTCATGCCTTTCATGCAACCCACTGTTGCCATTGCATGTTGAGTAGGGGTACTAAACTAACCACCACGGGCAATAAATGCTTATGTTCACATGTAATTCAGTTCATTCTTTCCGCATTAAGTTCCTTGTTTTAGATGTTTTGGCATGCCATGGTGGAAGACCACATGTGCTAAATTCACTATAATTTTATTCTTATGAGATGTGAAATATCCTGGTTACATGTAACTTGAATACATCTCTTTGGCAAATTTAGCATTTTATGCTACCATGCATTGTTTTGCATTCTCCTCAGCTGAGTACTTTGATAATTAGACCGAAATTTACTTCTTTCACACAAACTGTCATTGAAAATGCACATTTTTTCTGCCTTTTTTGATTAATCATCTTTTAACATTTATTGTGCTAGTAACATCGTGAAGAATTTTGATTAAATGGGACATTCTACAGTAGTATTTTGATAAGTATTGTTTGAGCAGTTTTATTTGGTGGTCTTTATTAGTTGGGATTAAATCATATGGATGTTGTCTCTTATAAATGATGCAATATTGTGATGACTGATGAGTGGCACATATATGGGTACACTACAGATCAGGGCTATAAAAGGTCCAAGTGAACGGTAAAACTTATATTGGGGAGATTCATTCTTCCAAACAGTTTTCTACATGCTTTCTTCTTGGTTAACATGAATGAAATTTCAAATGTCTTTGTTTTCCACTGAAAGTTATGCTGGAAGGACTGGGAGATTGGAAAATCAATGTGCAACTTGCCCATCATTAAATTGTTTCACCATGCCCTTTCAATGGCCTATATTAAATGCAAGTGACTTTAATTTGAGAAATTCATTTTGGTCTAATATAACTTCCATCTTTTTTTCTTAATTTTCTCCACATAGTTTGTTTGTAGTTTAATTATACAAAGCCCTTCAGGTTGTTGTAAGGATGGATTAAGCATGTTGAAAATTCAAAGTGAATTCATCCTTGTTACTAATTGTCCCCATTTTGAGGTATTTACGACTTATGAGGGTAAATGAAGAAATATGTATTCATATTTGGCATTATTTTGAAATCCACCTAAGACTATCATTAGAATGTTGCAAGAGGGGCTATAGACTGATAGCCATGCTCACTCAATCTCTTTAGACAGAACATAAGTGCTTGTGCCACAAAAGTTGTATGTTATCTTCATCAAGACACCCAGCTAGGGCAACTCTTTGATCTTATTTTTCATCTTTGTCGGAATTTTCGGGATTGAAGTGGCGCCTACACCAAACCCACAATTTACATGCTGTTCAAGCTGCCTTCCTTTAACATTTGGTCCATCCTTTCAAGTAGGACCACACATATTTTTTGGAGACCAAATTCAAAGCATCCTTGTGCAATTTGCGCCTCTAGTTGTGTAGCTTTGACCCTGAGATTGAAAGAATCTTTGACACTCTTTGGGTGCGTTTGGTTGGGGGGTTATCCTTGATAACCTTGGTTATCCATCCAAGGTTATCAACAAAAATCTTGTTTGGTTTAGATAATCAGCGATTCCCAAGTAATGATCGATGCCCGACACGTCATCAAAATGGGCACGCAACCCGGAATCGGAAAATCTTAGGAAAGTAAGGTTTTTCTTGATTCCAAGGTTATAAAACTGATCTTTCCAAAATTATCCTCTAATATTTATATTTAAGATAAAAATAACCATTATAATTTATTAAATTCTGGATGCATTATTCTCGGCCGACGACCGACAACCACGGTCGGCGACCACCGACCACAGCCGGTGGCCGACGACCGTCGGCGATCGGTGCCGCCGGCAGCCGGCGGCGGTTGGCGCCGACAGTCGGCCGTCGGGGTTGGACACCGGCTGCCTACGCGGACACTGACGGTCGACGTCGACGTTGATGTCAGTGTCACAGTTAATATTTTAATTAAAATTTTAATAAATTAAATAGTGAAAAATTAAATAAATTTAATTTAAAATTTAATAAAATTATCTAAACAAATTCTAAAAAAATAAAAAAATAATCCAATTTTATTTATTATTATATATTTTTTGACATTTTAATTTTTAGAAATTAAAATAAATATAATCGTCAATTCGATATAATTTTTTATACTTACCGAGGGTACGAACATGTATATAATATCATCTTACTTTTCTTATTTTAAATTTAGATAAGCATATAATATTATCATACTTAAATTTAATTAAAGGTAATACGGTAAACTATTATATTATGTCATAGACTATTACCTCCAAATAAACAAGATTTTGTTTGATTACCTAAATTGAACCAAACAACTTCAGATTATGTTTCATTCCCCATAACCTTGGTTATGTGATTATTTGGTAATCACATAACCAAGGTTATATATATATATATCTATATATATATAACTTGAACCAAACGCACCCAAATAACCATGATAACCAAGTCTTCCTAGGAGCATTGCCTAATGTTTATTTTACCTTAGTTGTGATGGATTTCTTAATTGCACCAATTTTGGCCCTTGTTTATCTCACTCTTTAAGCCCTTGTTTAACACCTTTGACATTGTTGTTATAACTAACTTGTTTGATAGATGACCCAACTGTATTTTTCTTTTGTTTCGTGGATTCCAATTTCATACTTACCACATCGTTAGTTTCCTTAATTCCCCTAACCTTAGTTGTTTCATCAATATGAGCTGTTAGGCATCCCTAGTTCCTCCTTTAAAAGTTTAGATAGTGTAAGGTGATTGTTGCATATTGAGTAAAAAGCTTTAACCAATGATACACATTGCTTTGGTGTTATATAAGAAACTTAAATTAAATCAAATAACCAAGGCCATTTAAGAGTAATTGCAAACTAGTGCCGATCCTCCTTTTGGTTTGTTAATACAACATGGCTTTAGTCATGGATTCCAATACCGTGCCGTGTTGGTCGGCACAGGTGGAATTTTCTATTCTAACTGTAGACTGGCACAGGCACGGTGTCGCAATGAAGTCGTGACCTTGTAGTGTCCTTTGCATGGCCGCGTAGTCACGGAGGTAATCTCGACTTCGCGACATCCACCGCAAGGTTGCGACTGCCTCCATTTTTTATATAAATTATTTATTTACTTTTCATTTCTATTTTTTTTATTATTCTTTAAATTTATTTAGTATTTTTCATTTCTAATCTTTAATTTAAATTCCTTCCCTTATTTTTTTCTCCTTGATCCTTTAATTTTTTCCTCCTTCATTGTTATTTTTTTTTCCGTTGATCCATCTGCAAGGGTAAATAGAGAGGGAAAAAACTCTTTACTTCTTTAGCAATGGTTAATTTTTTCCCTCAATCTATCCATGAAAAATCTCTCTTAATGGTTGGTTAATTTTTTTTTCTTGATTATCTATCCATAAGGTAACAAAAAAAACCTCTTTAAGAGAATTGATTGTTAGAAGAAATAAAAAAATTAAATATAATATAATTTTAATCTTATAAAATATACTATTATGAATTAAATAATTATATTGATCCCGGCCTAGCTCATGTGCAGCTCGGCCTGCTAGCTGGCCCCGTGGAGCAAGTGGGGCAAGGGTCTCATGGGGACGAGTGGGCAAAGGCCCGAGCCGGCAGACGATTGCCCGATCCATTCCATTCAGGAGCGTGGAGAAGCTGACTCCGATTGGGGGTCGGATGCTGGGATGTAGGAGCCCTAACCGGGGAGGTCCCGAGTCATATCATCCCCGAGCCTGGGAATCCCTAGGTCCTTAGCCATCCGACCTTCGGCGAGGTCGGGATAATTAAGCCTGAGCCCCCTCCGTGTCTCGGAGGAGACAGATGCCTGATCTTCGGGATAGTAGTTATCCGACCCGGGTTCCCTCGGTGTCACAGGTCGGCGCTCCCATTCGAGATTTGTCGTAACCCTTAGGAACGATCACTCCCTGACACCACACTAGCATAAGGGGTACGGGGTCGGCACAGACCTGATACTCTTCAGGCCCAAATCACGAGTATCTCACTGATACCATGATCCCCCTGCCATATTCTCGCGTCCCGTACCATGACTACCTGTGTTCGTGTCAGGCCGAGCGACGCCTGGCGACGCTCACCAGCGGGCCGACAGTGCCCCTTGCCTTATTCCAGTATGCGTCACCTTACCCTGCCACCACTGGCTACGCCTTGCCCTATTCCTGCATACGGCAAAAGGTGGCAGGCCGGGCAGAAGTTGTCGGCTCCCTTGGCTATATAAGCTCCTCCTCTCTTTTTCGCACAGGTACGCGCAATAGTATTTTTTTCCACTGTTTCATTACTTTCTTGCTCTTCCACCGGGGGCTGACTTGACCGTTGGAGGGCCTTGCCGGGAACTTTTTCCGGTGGGTTTGCTAACGGTCATTCTCTTGCAGATCGGAGCCAGCATCAACAACTCGTGGCACTCGGGAGACCGCTTCGCTCTTGGGAGTCCACCTCACTTCGCTACAGGATCATATATATATATATATATAAATTTAGTTTAATTACTTGATCCTAGCATGTCTACTCGGTGTACTTTAACTAATCATATATTAACTTTTACTCAATAAACATCAAATATTTTATGAGATAATATTAAAATTTAAACTAACTTTCAACATTACAAAATATTACTCAATAGGAATTATCTATAATAATCAAGTATTAAAAAAATATTTTTTAATTAATATATTTATATTTAAAGAAGTATTGAAACTGTATCGACAAGACACAATAGGGTACCAAAACCGTATTATTCCAGTCATAAATCGAAACTTGTTCAAAATCTTAAACTTGGGCTCTAGTAGTCTCTATCAATAACGAGATTTAGGTTTTTCTCTTATCACTAAGCTAGTCAGTATCGCCTCTTGTTTTCCAATGAAAGTGCTTTTGGCACCTTGGTTCACCATGAACACTTCCCCCTCCCATTAAGTTGGTAACTTATTTATGGTGGTATGTACTCACAAAATGAATATATACTCCATAGGATTATGCATAATGATGCATAACTTCATTGTGTTTATAACACAATGAATAAATCTACATTTTCCACGTAATATATCAAATTGATCACCATATGAAATCTGCATAAATGCCACTCATTTATCATATGACATATCATATCAGTTAAGCTTGGCATAGATAATGCCATGTAAAACCCTTACATGAAAAAGAATCTAAGTGATCTACATAATATAAAGCACACGATATACAACAATAAAACTAATCATTCTAAGCAATCCATAGTAAGAACAAGTTATATGTCAACCTAAGTCATCCATGTAATAGTTTTTCTTGCTTTTTTATCTGTCTAAAACTTGTTGATTCATTTGGTTTTAACTTGGAGTCTGGACTTGTTTATGCGGTCTTGTTTAGTGCAACTTGGAGTCTTTGAACTTATACTATCAACTAGCGTGCATAAGCAATCCACTTACCCACATGCGACATTGTTCAGTGTTGCTTAGATTGCACGATGAGCCAAACTAGAAATTGAATCTCTTATGTGATATAACTCAATGACTGTAAATATAAGATCTATATCACTGCATATGGACGTACACAGTATGTTTGTAGAATTGTGTGAACCATTATCAATTTATTTTCTTGTAATAAATCGTTGGCTTATTTGTTTCACTAATCTGTTGTCATTCTCCTGTTGGATGGAGGATGAGTTGTTTTATGATAGTTCTTTTGAAATTTGTGGGTTTTCATTGTCAAGAAGGCATGGAGAATTGCCTCAATTTTGAAACTAGTGTAGCCTTGTGCATGGATATACTGTCATTTGTTGTATGAACAATTTTCTTGACTTGTGGTCTTTGCGAACATGCTTTATTGCTTTTGTCCTCTTCCTAGAGATGATGAATTTGTTGGCCTCTTCCGTTGGATAATATTTAAAAGGCTATTATAACTCTTGCTATGTCCACCACTTGATATTTCCAAGGGGGCAAAAGCGTTATTCCACCGCAATACATGAAAATATGTTTTGGACAGTCATCATCAGTGCCAAATGTTCTGTCATATACTCTTTAATAGGTGTTCCTTTTCAGTTATCACAAGTTCCTACGAGAAAAACAGTCTTAATTCTAGGGCAAGAACCAAGCCTTCAATGCCATCTTAGAAAGAAATTTTTGTACAGTGAAGTTCACAAGGAAAAATCTTGTATCATCTATTAGATTTATTGACTTGGAGATTAAAAGTTTGTTGTTTTTTTAGTTGGAACTAGTTGCTTTCTAACATTTCTTATTTCGAACAAGTTTACTGACTCTTTTGATAATTTTAGTGCCTTTACACACATTGAATGGTGATAAATGCCTTGCTCATGTCCATGGGACATCCCTGCAAGAAACTTCACCTTTGTTGCCCCCCGTGCTATGGTGCAGTGGCAGGACGCCCGTGTAGTCTCCCAAGCATTCACAGCCGTGGCACACTGTAGGATATTTTCCTTCGGTGGGGCGACAAACCTAGGTGTTGGGCGAGCACTTCCGGATTTATCTGATGGTCAGTGGGATGCTTCCATAGGGCTGGTCATTCCTAGGATTAGTCTGTCCGAAAAGGTTGGATACCTAGTGCTAGCTAAAAAAAAAAAAAAGAAACTTCACTTTTGCTGCCAAGATTCCTATTTTCCTCTGTAGATGCTCCGTAACTACATTTATTGTCTTTTGACTTCCTAGTCTTAAGAAATTTTAGGTCTGTGATGGATGTTACATGGAATTTTCTTGTAAAGTTGTATCATGGATTTGCATGTTCAATTTTGGCGGTGGTGTGGTAATGGGTGCATGATGGATGGTTTGTGGTTTGCAAACTATATTGAAGCAGGTTCTCCCTTGCTCAAGCTGAGGAATCCTATCATCATATGCCTCGATAAATATACATATTAAACGAGGAAGAGGAAGACTAAAAAAGACTTAATTAGCAACCATAAAATAAGATAAAATTTATTTAAGTATATATGATGATATAGTAGGAGATAGAGTCTAATGGCGTAGAAGGATCCATATAGCTAACTCCACCTAGTGAGATAAGGCTTGGTTGTTATTGTTTTGTTAGAAATTTCTACATTATAGACATGGCATTTGTGTTTAGGGAAGTTTGAAAAGCTTAGAAGCTACATTTATTCGGATTTATATGTTGAGCTGATGATTGGGTCCGCCAAATCAATGTGGTAGATCTCTTGGATTGATTTCCTAGATAATGTATTCCAATTTGAAAGAGTTGCTGCTGATGGTGGAATGCCATTGGTTGGGTCTCACATTTTGCTATGATGATGAACTACTGTTAATTTGTTCAGGCTATGATTGGGTTATCAAATTAATGGATCGTTGTCCCATGGATTGGCTCGTGATAGTAGAATTGCTTTTTACCAGTGATCCTCAGGAGAAGGCATGGATGGGGTCAACCAATAAACTTGTGCAAGTGTACTTGTTAGTTGCTATGTGCTTCTCAAGCATGACCAACAACATTGGCTTCACATCTTCACTGAAGAAAATGAGAACTGAGAAGTGTTTCATTTGACTTAATTTTAGTTATATTAAAAAGCAATCCTATAGCAAGTTGATCCCTTGTAAACCAATAAATGCTTGTGCAAGAGTTAGACCAATTTTATAGGATTTGGGAAAAAGCTATACAACATGTTTAGAATAATAATAATATCAAGTTTAATTCCAAATACAATTCCTTCTCTTTATCCTATTTTGATAACATATGGGTTTTTTTTTTATCTTAACAAGTCCAAAGATCTTGTTTCACCTCCTCTATTTACGGTTGCTGTTATTCTCACCTCAGTGTTATTTGATTTTGTGCATCTAGCATATTTTTTTGCATATGCCATGTCCTTGACTGATTATATTATCATGATATTTGATGTTTGATTTACTTCATCAATATAGGATAATTTTTACCTATGAAGAGTTCGTTATTATACTTCTGTTTCCAACATTCTGAATTCAATGAGATGATTAATGTTCATTCACTATCTACCAACTCAAGAGGACTTTTTTTTGTTTATCCCTAGGCAGATAAATTTTGTGGACTTCTAAATGCTTGATTGAACATCAGTTGCAATAGGCTGTTTTACCAGAATGAGCAAGTTCATTATCCTAACAATTTAATTTATCTTTTGGATGTGTAACTAACCAGGTTGTGTTATTACATTATAACTTGAATACATAGCAAATTTTTGTTGTCTCCATCTTACACACTTTCTTAAACATATTACCTGGAAGTAATTAGCGTTGCATTGAGGTTATATTTTTGAATGCATAATTCTCATACTTGTATCCATACGTTTTCAGCTCTTCAATTCCTGATCGCTAATGTTATATCTGAATTGCTGCTTCTCTTTGCATTTATAATTTGCTGACTTTTTCGTCATCCAGAATATTGCCCTACTTACACAGTTGACTCAGGAAAAGAATGTTGCTGTTGAACAGAACAAGAAACTTAGACAAGAACTGGTAAGGCTTCAAATGGTTAACCATGCTCCGGGATTCTTTCTCCTGTTAAATTGCATCTTTTATCATATGCATTCTGTGTTGCAAGGTGATAATTTCGCTATAATCATGAAGCCAGTAGTCACAGCTCTTTAAGATATCTTAAACCATTTTTTTCAAAATTATTTTCACTAGAGCTATCTGCTGTCCCTCTTTACCTTCACACCTGTAGCTATAATCAAAAGTTGCACCATAAAATCTTTGGCCATTTTTGAATGCAGCGGATCACATCAAATTCTTGTATTTTTTTTTCTTTATAACCAAGCACATGCAATTTTTGGATCAATGAACATTTCCGGCAAGCAAAGTGCTTGTGTAAAAGGGAAAAAAGGGGAAGTTGTTAACTTGTCTTGGTTCGATCTATGCAGGAACTGGTGAGGCGAGAAGTGAGCATGACACAAGGTGGCTTCTCGTTGATGTTTGTGATAATTATTGCTTTGCTTGGAGTTGTCCTGGGCTACATGTTCAAGAAGTGACTACTGCTGGCAGCCCTTTTTGATCACATTGGTTTGAACAATGACTTGCGTTGAGTACTCACTCATGGGTTCTGTTTGTAGTTCTTTCGCGGCCACTCTGTTTGTGAAACTTTGCGGATGTGTGTAGTCTGAGAACTAGGTATCCTTTCCCATTTTCATTCGTAACATAGAAATAACATTGGCATTCACATGGATAATTTAGTTGCGATAGCATAGAAATAACATTGGCGTTCACCTGGATAATTTCCTTGTGATAGTATTACTACCAATTAATCTACAAAACATTTACTAGCACAAACGATTCATCATTCTTTTATTATTATCATTATTATCTAAATTTGAGGTTGTTACCACATTTATTTGCAAATTTTTAATAATGCGCCATACTGGTTACTGATTTCTTGTTATTGAAATTGTCTTGGAACTGTGCTAGTTCTTTTTTTCTACAATGCATGATCTTGGATGCATAAGTATCTAAAATTCAATTGTGATATTTATTCACAAGCAATCATTTTTGTTATCTTGTAAAGGCAGTAGTATATCATGGGAATCCTCAATCTCTCTGTTGCCATTGTATTGTGTAGCTCCAGCCACTGATGATTTCAATTCAATACAAAGGTAGGTCAATTTTAATGTCATAGAAAATGTTACTGGCCATATTCTTTTTATTATAAAGCACATTTACACTTCATTTTACCTCTTAATTTTCCAAGTCTTGGCTACATCATCAAAAGCTTTATTCAATATCTTCAAAATAGTTACATCCTTGAAACATTCAATCACAAAGATCTTCCAATACAACGTGAGCATGGTTGAAGATCTCTATTTTCTTTCTTTGGATTATTAAAGGTCAATTTAATGTATGCGAGACTAACACAAGGTGTGACTAAATGAGGTAATCCTTGTCACATTCAAGAATTAAAAACTTGTGCCACTCATGTTTTACTTTTACTACTTGAAACTAAACATTTTGTCAACACTTTTATATTTCTCCAAGCACGCGATTTTGGTCCCACGGGATGTACTGATGATTAATGCATGGATGTTGTCATCTTGAGATCTGGATGTCAAAATTTGACAAAGTCTGTGTGCTCGTTCTCCCCACGCATTAGCCACAATATCCGGGTTAGTAGTCCCGTGATTTATCTCTTTCGTGTTGGTCATGAGATTGGTTGGCTGGGACACTGGGGGCGAGTAAATTGTCTTTTTACCACCTCCTACGTGATTTTGTAGGTGTGTACTTGGAGAACAATTGAGGAAGATTGTCAATTTTTTTTTTACTCTCAAGTTACTAAAATAAAAAAACATACTAATAAGTACAAAATAACATACTAATAAGTACAAAATTAATTTTCAAACAATTTAGAGTTCAATCAACTAGAATAATACTATGAGTTTAATTAAATAGATACTATAATATAGACATTATTCATTTCCATCAAAAGTTCATCATATCTATAGTACAACGATGTTTTGATTAATCCCTTGGTGCAATGGCCAGTAGCAAGGTGTTTTATCCGTTTCTTAACATCCTGAGGATCGATTCTTAAGTTTGGCGAATTAATGAATAATTTTTTTTAATGGACGGTTGATTTAAAAATGCTAAGTTGATGAATTTATCTTGATGATCAGTAGAAAAACTTTCTAAGGCTGGAGTGGTCACCTCTAGATTAGTCGATGGAAGTTAGATATTTAGCATCAATTAAAAAAAATAAAAAATAAAGCATTTTTTACTTTATAAAAATAAAGACTTATTCTCTATGCATTAGTTGGAAATTAATTCTGTTTTATTATAATAAATTTGTTATCTTGACTAAACTTATTAAAAATAACCTATAAACTCGTACAACTTATAAGTTGTTTTAGAAACTTATAAGTTGTTAGGTTTATTTTAAAAATAAGTTGTTAAAGTGTTTGATGAACTTATTTTAAACAACTTAAAGATATTGATATGTTTGATATTATAAGATCTTTTTATTAACAAAATTATCAAAAAGCATATAATACATATCATATAATTTTTATTAAAGGTATAAAACAATACCAATTGCTATGTCAAGAATAAAGGGTTTTCTATTTTTCACAACTATGGTTGGAAAATAAGGATATAAGAAGAAATTTATAAAAAAAATCAAATTCTAATCGAGTTGGAGAATTTGTGCACGGGGAGAGAAGAAATGGAAGGGAATTGTCAGAGACGTCGTGCGCTGGGAAGAGATGATGATAAAGTGAATTAGGAAAAGAAGTCGGTATAGAGAAAGAGTTGTTAGGTTTGTAAAAAATTATAGAGGATAAAATGAGGCTTAATGGAAATATATAAGGATATTTTAGAGAAGAAAATTATTAAAATAAGTTATTTTTTAAAAAAGTAGGGTCTTCCTTACTTTTTTAAAAACAGCTTATAAGTTGTCAAACAGTTTATTTTGACAGTTTATAAGTTGTTTATAAAAAATTTTACCAAACAAATTTAAAGAGCTTATAAGCTTCAAAATAACTTATAAGCTATTTTGTAAAACTTATAAGCTCAGCCAAATACCCTCTAAGTCGGGAATTATTCCTGCTCCATATCTGATTACTTTTTCATTGACAAAAGGCCTCATGGCAAATTAACACTACTCAATGGAAAACACACCTAGATATTCTTCACTTTTTGCCTCTAGTAATTAAGATCTTGTCCAAAGAGCTTGAAGCCTCCTTATGGAGGCCTTTTAAAAGTTCATGCCATGTCGGCCAAGCTCGTCTTGCACGACATTTTAAATGATGATGATGATGATGATGAGGAGGAGGTGAACAAAATCTTTGACACCTTGGTCTCGATATTTAACTACTTTTAGGGTTTTAATTACTTTTATTATTGGTAGGTTAAGAGAATATTTTTTTTGTCTTTAATTTATTAATGTCTATGAAACATGTCATTAGACGAGATAAAGCAAAATGAAATAATATGGCCTTAGCATAAATCAACAAGGACTTTCGGTTTGGTTTTTGTGGGCGAGGAATCATGTTCTTCCACTAAAGGTGAGTCGCCATGCACTAGCAATGTAAAGTTCATATGCTTTTAACTTATTGTAATCATTGTACTCATGGGACCAAATCAAGTCATTCTTTTTCTATGTAAAATTGCAAGAATAGGATTCCCCACATCATGTATACACATGATTGGATGGATAATGGGCATCTTCCTATGTGAATTATAGGCCTAAGGTTCTTGTTGAAGCTAGGAGTTCTAAGGATAATAATGTACCGATATCAAAGGCTAATCTTAGTAGCTTCAACCCAATTACCTTCTCATGAACCCATAACAAATTGAAGGAAGAAACAAAGAAAGTATAAATTCGTGAGATATACATATGAAAAAATATTGACCTAATGCTTAACAAAGTACAAACCTTAGGTATAGGAGGTAGAAGATGGCACAATCTTAAAATTTATTTTGATGAGTCTAAGAACGCCACAAGAAAATGCCTTAATAAGTTTTAAATTAAAGAGAATTAATAAATGAGAGCTTCATGGATTGAAAAGCTAGTAAATGTCGCCATGCCTTTTATTTATGGCTATAGAGTGATCTAAAAATCCTAAAAGACTTACATAGACTATATAGCTAGTTTAGCTTAAGTCATCATTATAATTCAAATAAAAATAGAAATTGAGCTTATATATCAAAACTATCCCTGCTATATGAAAATGAGACTTAAGTGACTGAAATGATTAGGTTCATTTAAGGTTTGAATTAGGCTAATTAAGCCACAATGTCCGCTTCAATTGTAGTTTTGATTTTAACATTTTCAAATTAAGTGTTTTCTTTATCTTTTAATCTTAGCCCTTATAATTGGGCCTCCGCTAATATGTAATGGATCATCAAGAAGATTTAAAGTTGGATTACAATGTATTCTCCATCTTTGATTCCATCCAGAACCTACCGAAGATAGCTCCCGGGCTATGGTACAGCGGAAAGACGACTAGTTATTATCTTAGATATCTACAGTTCAATCCCCAACTACGGCGTATTTTGGAGGAATTTTTCCTCTAAATGGGTGCGAACCCTAGGATGCTGAGCTTTTGGACCGTCCCGTCGCGAGCACTTCCTGATTTACCTTGGCGGTCGGTGGGAAACTTTCGTAGAAACGGGGACCGATTGTTCGAATCCAACCTCATTAATCAAGAGCCTACCAAAGATGATTTTTATTGAATGAATTTAAAAATTAAATCGTAATAAGTGACTAATCAATTTAACTTTGAGGTTTAGACTTCCACTCACTCAATATGCACAAACTTGTGGTGGTGTAGTCGTGGGGACCTAATTATAGATAAGAAGCCAGCGGCACCTCAATCCAAGTTAGTCATCCTCCACATCCCACATATCTCAAAATAAACAAACCGCCCTAAGAAAGAAGAAAGTGAGTGAACTAAGGAGTCGATTGTAAAACTCTCCTTTTTTTTTTAAACAATCACACACTAGATCGGACCTACCTACATATGGCCATGAAGTGGACATCATGTAACACCTCGCGAAGCATTGACCGAAGAGTTAAAATGGAACCATCGCGAATTGGCTACCATCCATAGAAGAAATCATGGTCAAGGAACAAAGTCCCTCCATCCAATCCAAGCATGAAAGGGACATGGGCAGTGATGGGAGTTGACTCACTTTAGCAAGAAATAATGAGAGAAGTGAAGCAAAAGAGAGGAAAGTGAAGTCGCCAAGGTGCGGTTCGAGTTCCTCCTCCTCTAGAAATCACCCCAAGTCAGTCCATGAAAAATCTTCAAAGCTCATGGGACCAAGCTTTCACTAGCAACATACAATACACATCACCAAATTGTGGTGGTGCAAGTGCCAAGGAGGCTCCACCCCCATGCCATGAGTTCTACTGCACACCAACTTGATTTCTGATATTTGTTAGCGTTATTCGGCATGTGTGGGAAAGGAAGGGAAGCGTTGGCTCAACGCAGCTTTGTTGGGTTATCGAAGAGTTGAGTATGCGAGGAGAAGAGGTAAAAGAAGGCATCTACAAAAGGAGGGATGCAAAAGTGTGTGTTCAAGTCACCAAGAAGACTTTAAATTTCATATAAGGAAGCTATTTAGAGCAACTTGTAGAGCAATTGAATGTCTGGACTTTCGATAGGTCGGGAAACAGTACTGTTTAGCTGTTCATACTGAACAAGCAATCTCAAGTTGCCTTGTTCAATTTGATCTCTTCTCCCCTTTCCTTTGATTGTGCCTCCTGTTTTGTTAGCTCCATGGTTTGCAAAATCGCAATCTGAATTGTAGGATCGCATGATCCTACAATCCGGAAGTGTCGATCCCTAGCTACGGTGTATTTTGTAGGAATTTTTCCTCCAAATGGGGCGCGAACCCTGGGACCCTGGGCTTCTAGACTGACCACCGCGAGCGCTTCCCGATTTACCCTGGTGACCGGTGGGAAACTTCCGTGGGGCCGGGCCGGTCACCCCAGGTTCAATTTGTCTGCTGCCTGGTTCATCATACAATCCGGAAGTGTCAAATCGCTTTTGAATCATTTGGAATCATCTTTTGAGGTGGAGTTTGAGTAGAATCATTAGGATCTCTTATGATTGGTAGAATCGGTGGTACGATCCTATGTTACAAATGATTCTATACATTTTTTTTGTTAGGAGCCGCTTTGTTGGCTTTTATAGATTCCAAAGGTTCTAGACCCTAAAGTGTTAGACTTTATAATTTTTTATTTTGTGATATGAAAATATAAATATTATTGAATGCTACTATATTAAATAGTAGTTAAATTACTAATTAATTTAAACTAATACCGATAATAATGTATATACAAAATTATTAATCTATTTATATGTAAATGACTTAGTCATGTATAATTATAATAATATTTAATCATAAAATTTCCAGAGTTTTTAGTAGGATCTTAAGATTCTACTATATGAATCTACCGATCCGATCCTTTGACTCCAAATTGATTTTGTATAGGATCACAATCCTACAAACTATGATTAACTCTCTTTCCTTTAAATCAAAGGAGACGCTTAGTGCTTCATTTCATGTGCTAAGTGGAGGATCTCCCTCACTATATTTTTAATATATGAACTATTTCTTTCAAAAAAAAAAAAAAGAGACTCTTAGTGCTCCACCCTAAATCATTCCATCTCACATCGCTTTCTTCTCTTGAATCCTCTACCTCTCTTCGTCTTCATTTTTGTATCTCTAAGAGTTCAAAGACATTTCTGTCTTCAAATCGAAGTGCTCCTATTTCGAGAGATGATAGTCATTGCATCAAGAGACAATATCATATTAAAGAGAGAGTGTCCAATTCTCCCTTTGACCATATGCTTGACCCTAAAAGATTTGTCGACTAGCAAAAGGGTGCATCAATGAAGTCCGTCGATCACATGTCTTATAGCATTAACTTGATGGTGTGAGCTAACTAATTGAAGTAGGTGTATCGACGAAGTTCGACTAATATAATAAGAAATGACTAATCCAAAAAGCCATATCAACTATCTTAAAGGGTTTGTTGAAAAGGTGCCTTGGTTAATTGAAATAGTGAATCGACAAATTTAAGGGTTCTAACCAGCATTACCAACTTGTCATGATCAGTCGTATCCCCGCAGGACATGATGTAGGTTCAATCCATGATAAAACTCATTATGACTCCTTAAATTTTAAAATAACATAATTTTTAACTTGGATTCAGAATCAGGCTCTATCGATGATCACGTGTCCAAAATTCGAAAAGTTACGTTTGTTACCCGTGAATTCCGTCGTTTAAACCTTTTTGGAGCACTTTTGCTATTTTTGGTAATTTTTATTTTTAGATATTTAGAGTAATTTTGGTATTCCTAATATTTATAAGAGAAGATTTGTCTTGATCCGCGTCCTGTTTTGAATTAAGATCGTTTAGTTATAAACTTTCCTTTTCGAATAAAGATCTAATTCCTTTATTTACAAAATTGGAATTAAGATATTTTAATTAAATTTCTTTCTTTATTTAAGTCTTAGGTTGTAGTATAAATAAGAATCATGTATAGATGTTGAGGATCATCATCTATTCATAATCGAATTTCTTATTGTGATAAAACTTAGATAGCGATATCTTTCTCTTTGTTTCAAGAGGATTCTCTACTTGTTTCCTCCTCCATCTTCTTTTCTCAGTAGCCCGTAGGATAATCCCTATCATGCTCGGCGTCAGTTGGTATCAGAGCCACGCGAAGATCATCATCAGATCCAATGACGGATAGTAGTCACGCTCGTAACAACAGGTAGACTTCGATGGAGGAAGCCGAGCACCATTGTTGTAATGTCCAAGACATAACGACAATTGATGGAGGCGAGTAGTAGAGCTAACCCAGTTAAACCAGCGTCTAGCGGTGCGGGCACAGGATCATGAAGATCGTGAGAATTTAGATCGTAGATCTGAGTCTTCTTTTGAGAACCCATATTATCAGCGGGATACCCCTCAGGGACGCCATGGGCGAGAGGAGCTTGCTGGAGACTTTGGATTTTGGGATCTGCCTAAATTTTTTGGTCATTGCGAGTAGAGAAATTCATTGACTGGATAATGAAGTAAAGCGAATCTTTGACTACAAGGAAGTTTCAGATTGGATGAAGGTGAAGTTAATTGCCATTAGACTCAAGAAGTGAGCATCAGCATGGTGGGAACAGATGCGGCGCTCTCGAGACAAACAATGTCAACCCTAAATTATTGACTGGAGAATATGAAGGAAAAAAAAAAAATGAAGGAACACTTCCTTCCCTTCGCCTACACCCAAACTCTATTCTAGCAAATTCACTCGTTGAGACAGGGTGTGAGATCGGTCAACAAATATATAGATGAGTTTTTCTAGCTGGTGGACCGAAACGATCTATTCGAGATGAAGGAGCAAAAGGTGGCACAATACTTAGGGGGTCTGCGCTTGGCCTTGCAAGATATCCTCAGTTTTCATTCATTTTCGATAGTAGCGGAGGCCTTCCACCGTGCATTGCCGGCTGAAAAGCAACAAAATAAAAAACAAGTGGGGAAAAGCAACCATAGCAGTTGGCCAACCCACTCTCAAAAATCTCGTCTTTCACGGCAGTAGCTGATAATTACCATTTTGCTAATCAAATTAGGCTCTCTAATCCATGTTTTGATCCCTTTTTATATGCTTAAGTTTGCATTTACATTAGGTTCCATGAGTTATCTCTATTTTAGCTTTGGATGCAAATCTTTGTATATTTTAGACATTTTAGCATTAAAATTTAAATCTAATTTTGTAGGCTCCGAATGATCATGGACCTAGGTCAGATTAGATCAAACTTGAGCTAAGACTTGACTTCCGTCCAGGGGATCAAGAGATGGATTAATATGAGCCGTCCGATCAAGAAACGGGGAGATCTAAGCCATCCATCAACTTCTGATCAATCCGAGCTCAAGATAGAGTTAATCTAGACCACAGATCAAGATCTGAAGTTTTGGTCAAAATCAGAAGCCATCTGACCGTTGGATCAAGCTTAAGAGGAGTCTAAACCATCCATTCAAAAGGAAGGGAGATCTGAGCCGTCCGTTGCAGATCTGATTGATTCAAGCTAAGGAGGAGCAGATCCTGACCATTGATGGAGATCTGGGAAGTTTGGACTCAATACGAGGTGATCTGACAGTTGGATGAAGCGAAGAGGATCACAACCGTTCACTTTTAAATGAGATAAGTTTAATTAGGAATTCCCTCTTCCAGCTCGGGGTCGTCGCAGAGTCGCGAGTTCTTCCAGTTCATCGTTTTCTTCTCCATTTCTTTGCGCGACCATATCAGATCCAGTTTCTATTGGATCGAGAGAAAACGATAGAGGGGGGGGGGTGAATATCGTAAGTCGTTTCGGATTTAAAAACAGAATACGCAGCGGAAAAATTAAAACTACACAACACACAAAACACCAAGATTTTACTTGGTTCGAAGTTGCGGTCGGCTCCTACTCCAAGGCCCACGGTCGTTGACCGTTTACTACGGACAATTCTATATGTGCGCAAAAGGTTTACAAGAATTGTATATCAATTGTATTACAGTAAACTTAAAAGAATAGCTCTTCGTTACCGACGTCCGGTGTGGAATGTATCTCGGAGCAGAGGGACGTCGTCGGCGCTTGTATCTTGAGTCGGGAGGTTTCCGGAGCGGAGCGCTTTGAGTAGAAGAGCGTGTTGGCATTGGAAGCAGTGATTCTGAAGCCTTAGGGGTCGAGCCCCTTTTATAGTAGGTCTGGGGGCGCCCTGGACGTTGGGGGCGCCCTCTACGTGGCCTTTGATCTGCAACAGTCTCGGTCAGCCTTTATCCCTCAAGGATCGGGCTGAGGTTTGACTGGGGGCGCCCGGGACGCAGGGGTGCCCCGGTTGACTCAGTCTGCTGGCTTCTCACTGGCTCAACCTCTATCTGCTTCGTTGGCTTGGACCCAGGGCGCCCTAAGCATCCGGGGCGCCCGGGAGCATGGGGGCGCCCTGCCCAGTGAGCTTCCGAAGCGTTCCTTTGCTTAATCTTGTTTTGTACTAGCCTTGGGGGCGCCCGGGAGCATGGGGACACCCCGCCCAGTGAGCTACCGAAGCACTTCTTTGCTTAACTTGTTTTGTATTAGCCTTGGGGGCGCCCGGGACACTGGGGGTGCCCTGCTCAGCTGCTTGCCTCTCTCCTTTGGGCATTCTGAGCTGCAGAAACACGTTCCTTCGGTCCTGCATCTAGGGTTAGTCCAAAACAACATAAAGCAATAAAGTATCAGGTTTATACAACCTTAGCTGTCTTGGTTCTGACTTTGGGTCTCCCAAATGGAGCCCTAGGTCGAACCGATGCCTACTGTTCCCTCGACGGAGAACGCGTCCTCACCTACTCCTTTCAGGAGAATTTACCTGATGCCAACCGGCTCCTCCGGTTGGACTTTTGCCCAGCAGTCCTTCGCCAGGTGCCCAGCTGTCCTTCGCCAGGTCTTCAGTACCAAGCAGTCCTTCGCCTGGTGCCTAGCAGTCCTTCGCCAGGTCTTCAGTACCAAGCAGTCCTTCACCCGGTGCCTAGCAGTTCTTCGCTAGGGCTTTGTATCTGGCATTCCTTCGCCAGGTGCCTAGCAGTCCTTCGCTAGGGCTTTGTATCCTGGCAGCCCTTCGCCAGGTGTCTAGCAGTCCTTCGCTAGGGCTTTATATCCTGGCAGTCCTTCGCCAGGTGCCTAGCAACCCTTCGCTAGGGCTTTATATCCTAGCAGTCCTTCGTCAGGTGCCTAGCAGTCCTTCGCTAGGGCTTTATATCCTGGCAGTCCTTTGCCAGGTGCCTAACAACCCTTCGCTAGGACTTTGTTTCCTCCACACTTAATCAGCACATTAGATAACAAACAATACTTAACTTTGAATCTTTTGCCAATATCAAAACAAGGTTCTATATGGTGTTTCCTGCACCAACAATCTCCCCCTTTTTGATTTATGGCAACATAATTCAAAGTTAAGTAAAAATTACAATAGTTTAAGCAAGAGGGTTAAGACCAATAAAACATAGCAATTCTGAACAGTATAAAGTCTAAAACCAATGTAATTTTTGAAAAAAATTTCTCATACTCCCCCTGAATAATTGTGTTATAAAATAACAATTAGCTTAACTCTTAACTTTGACCTTTCCTCCCCCTTTGACATATATCAAAAAACATTTATGGGTGAACAACATATCTAACAGAGATTTTTGAGATTTTCTAAGTGCTTCATGTTTTTGACAAAGTGTTTTTCAAAAAATAGAGTAAAAATATTTTCACTATCAAAACTTTTTACACTTAGATAATTTTCCATTCTTGAAGCTAAATTTCTAAAAAAAAATCAACTTTGGGAAAAATTTTGTTTACTAAAGAAAATTTTGCACATTTAGACGATTTGCTTGGAAACACTTTGTGCATTTTGAAAAACATAATTCTTAAGAAATTTCTAGACAAGTTTTTTCCCAAAAAAATCTTGTTTACTAAGGAAAATTTCACTTAAAAAAATTTGAAATACTTAGATACTTAGAAACTTTTGCTTTACTTTTGAAAAAACTTCCTTCTTCTTTTTCTTTCTCTCCCCCTTAATGTGAAACTCTTCTCCTTATGTTTTAGAACATTTCTAAGATAAACTTTCTTTGAAAAAGGGAAAAAAGTTTAAGGAAGAAGTTAATTTTACTTTTTCAAAACTCCCCCTTGGCTATATATCAATAAAGAACTCTTGAAAAATATATTTTGAAAGAAATTTTAAAATTTGTGTATCAGAGCTTAAGAGTCTTGAAAATATAAAGCATAATTCTTGAAAGTATAGCAAAAAGCTTTAAATTGCAAAACTCCACTTTGAAAGGTATTTAAAAAAAATTGTATTTGTAGGCAAGTCTCTTATAAAATTCACGCACTTAGAACACTATTGCCTTGATAAATATTAGTACTTTGAAAATATTATACAGAAGTACTTTTGAAAGATATTATGCATTTTTAAAGATATAAGTACTTTTGAAGATTATGCATTTTTGAAAAAAATATAAGTACTTTTTGAAAAAAAATGTTATGCATTTTGAAATCATAATATTTTACTTGACTATGTTTCTTTTCTAGTCTGACACAATCCTAGGAACCCTTGTTAACTACAAGGACATTTTCCTAAGTGTCCTGAAAATTCTCAAAACTCAAGCAAATATTATTTCAAAAGGTATTTCAAAAATAATTTTATAAGACAAAAAAAATATTTTTAAATTATAATATTTTGTAAGACAAATTACTTATGTTTTCGACATAATTTTGAAAATATAGTGTATGGAAACATATTATTTAGAAATGTTTAATAACTTTTTTAATTTGACCTCCCCCTAAACTTGACATAGTCTTTGGAAGCTTGTTGACAACAAGTATTCTTCCTCTGAGTTCTTAGGGTTTAGTTCAGATCAAAAAGAATTATTTAATAATCTCAAAGATAATTGCCAAAGAAAATACTTGTTAGAAATAATTTCTTTTGGTTTAGACTCCCCTAAATTTGACACATCCTAGGAGTCCTTGTAGATCATTAAGTAGACCTCCTTTGTGTCTTTAGGTTTTATCAAAATCAAAAGAAAATTTTGAACAACCTTTTGAGTATGATAACTTTCAAGGAGATAAATTTTTGAAAACATAACTTGAAATGATAGCACAGTTTTCGAAAAATATTTTAAAATGATAATGATTTTTCAAAGATATTTTGAAAGAAAATTAAAAGAATAAACCACTCCCCTTCTACCGTTTAACTCAATCTAATGTCCTAGGGGACTTCAGTGATATCCATGTTTGACTCAGTTAACTATGTTTGACCAATCAATAACTAATTCAAACAAGCCCTAGATATTTAACACGGGTCTATTGAGATATTTAACATGAAATTCAATATATTAAAACACTGTTGGAGTTGAAAAAGTATGGTACAGTAAACTGAATTAATTTGAAAACTAGAGATAATTTTGAATAACTTTTGAAAGCACTTTGAGTTTTATTTAGAAGGATAGTGACATATACTCTTAGGTCCTAGATATCTCATCCAGTTCTACGTGATCAAACAAGTTAACCTTATAGGTTTTGTGAGATAAATATTTTAATTTTGAGAAAATCATGATTAATTTTGAAGTAGACAATCATGGTTAATTTTGAAAAAGTTAAATTAATTTTTTTTAAACACAATTTAAATTTGTTTTGAAAAGGAATATTTGAATCTATAATTAACTGAAAATTTATGTTAGATTCGAATTTGACAAAGAATAAATTGAATTTAAATTTCAAAAATTGGCTTCCAGGTCTTGGCGAGGCACAAGGCCTTCTTTGGCCGTAGCCTTATTGGATCATCAACCCTTTCCTTGACAAAACCTTTTAATGAAATTTCATTTTCAAAATTATTTTTTGAAAAATTCTGGTCTAACTAGTTTAGGTCTTGGATCGGTAGCTTCGGCTAGTTTCATCAGTCTAAAGAGACCAAGTAACGCATACTTGACCTTATTAGAAGAGGCTTCCCTAACGTACTATCATCTCACCGCCTCCCAATACTATGTTGTTCAAATTTCAGTTAATTGGTTTAGTCCTTAGTCTAACTAATCCTAATTCTAAGCAAAAAAAACATAAGCGAGAAAAGTAATCATCTAAGTCACATCATAATCATAATAATATTCTGGATTTTCAAAATCAGCAATATTATGAATTAAATTTTCATATGAATTAAAATTACCCATCTTTCTTTTGCTTGACTATTTTTTCGGCATTTTGTAGTGGTCGCGAGCTAATCAGATCAATTTGGGTCGATCTCCCTCATTGTCTTCTGATTCTGAGTCTGAGTCGGACTCCGGTACTGGTTGAGGTATCTTTTGCAGTTTTCTTGGATTTTTCCCTGAAATAGAATTTACACCTTCCTCGACCATCACAGTATCTGTTTGATTATTTGATTCTAATTTTGAAAAGAATTTGAAATCGGTTACCATTTCAGTCAGTTCGTCATCTGATTCTGGTTCGATTTTGACTCTGGATTCGGGTTCAGACTCTGACTCGGCTGTTTGTGCTTGGACCGAAAGTGCAAGATAACTTACCCGATCTTCTTCTTCATCTGAGATCTCTTGATGAAGGTTGATCAATTTTTCCCAAATCTCCCTAGCACATCTGAATGGTCCTACTAGTTCGAGTTGCTCCTTGGTTAGGTCACATTATAGGATTGCAGTTGCCCTTGCATCGGTCTCGATTTGGTTGAGGGTTTGTTCATCCAGTTTGTCCCACTCGATTGATGACTCATCTTCTACGGGAAGAGAGAATCCCGTTTGGATGATCATCCACAAGTTCATGTGGGCCTTCAGATGGGACTCCATTTGAGTTCTCCACGAATTGAAGTTCTCGCCGGAGAATAGCGCTGGACGGGTACTGTTCCACTCTTGGTTGACCATTTAGATTAAACCTTGTACATAAAAGAAATAACAAAAATGTACCAAGACTTGGTCTTGGATTAGTAGTGCAGGAGAATATAGCCTAACAAAAATATTGCATGAATTTCGATGTAAAATAATAATAAAATAATAAACACAATTTATGACACTTTTTTGAAAATATTGATTTTGTCAATTCTAAAAAGAAATAAGAATTCAACGTTGAAAATTTGCTCGAATTAAGGTAACACAAATTTTGAGAAAAATATTAAAATAATAATAAAAAAAGTTTTATAACAAATTTTCAAAAATTGATCGTTTTATCAATTCTAATGAATGGAGAAAAAATAAGAATTCAAAATTGAAAAAGGCGTAAGAATATTTTAAATACACCTACAGATATTATTTATTTGAAATAAAAAGTGAAAAATCTGAAAAAAAATCCCAAATTGGTGGTTGCACCAAATTTGAGCTTCCCCACTCTGATACCACTTGTTGGATCGAGAGAAAACGATAGAGGGGGGTGAATATCGTAAGTCGTTTCGGATTTAAAAACAGAATACGCAGCGAAAAATTAAAACTACACAACACACAAAACACCAAGATTTTACTTGGGTCGGAGTCGCGGTCAGCTCCTACTCCAAGGCCCACAGTCGTTGACCGTTTACTGCGGGCAATTCTATATGTGCGCAAAAGGTTTACAAGAATTGTATATCAATTGTATTACAGTAAACTTAAAAGAACAGCTCTTCGTTACCGACGTCCGATGTGGAATGTATCTTGGAGCAGAGGGACATCGTCGGCGCTTGTATCTTGAGTCGGGAGGTTTCCGGAGCAGAGCGCTTTGAGTAGAAGAGCGTGCTGGCGTTGGAAGTAGTGATTCTAAAGCCTCAGGGGTCGACCCCCTTTTATAGTAGGTCTGGGGGCGCCCTGGACATTGGAGGCACCCTCTACGTGGCCTTTGATCCGCAACAGTCTCGGTCAGCCTTTATCCCTCAAGGATCGGGCTGAGGTTTGACTGGGAGCGCCCGGGACGCAGGGGGCGCCCCGGTTGACTCAGTCTGCTGGCTTCTCGCTGGCTCAACCTCTATCCGCTTCGTTGGCTTGGACCCAGGGCGCCCTAAGCATCCGGGGCGCCCCGCCCAGTGAGCTTCCGAAGCGTTCCTTTGCTTAATCTTGTTTTGTACTAGCCTTGGGGGCGCCCGGGAGCATGGGGACACCCCGCCCAGTGAGCTACCGAAGCACTTCTTTTCTTAACTTGTTTTGTATTAGCCTTGGGGGCGCCCTGCTCAGCTGCTTGCCTCTCTCCTTTGGGCATTCTGAGCTGCAGAAACACGTTCCTTCGGTCCTGCATTCAGGGTTAGTCCAAAACAACATAAAACAATAAAGTATCAGGTTTATACAGCCTTAGCTATCTTGGTTCTGACTTTGGGTCTCCCAAATGGAGCCCTAGGTCGAACCGACGCCTACTGTTCTCTCGACGGAGAATGCGTCCTCACCTACTCCTCTCAGGATAATTTACCTGATGCCAACCGGCTCCTCCGGTTGGACTTTTGCCCAGCAGTCCTTCGCCAGGTGCCCAGCTGTCCTTCGCCAGGTGCCCAGCTGTCCTTCGCCAGGTCTTCAGTACCAAGCAGTCCTTCGCCTGGTGCCTAGCAGTCCTTCGCCAGGTCTTCAGTACCAAGCAGTCCTTCGCCCGGTGCCTAGCAGTCCTTCGCTAGGACTTTGTATCCTGGCATTCCTTCGCCAGGTACCTAGCAGTCCTTCGCTAGGGCTTTGTATCATGGCAGCCCTTCGCCAGGTGCCTAGCAGTCCTTCGCTAGGGCTTTATATCCTGGCAGTTCTTCGCCAGGTGCCTAGCTGTCCTTCGCTAGGGCTTTATATCCTGGCAGTCCTTCTCCAGGTGCCTAGCAGTCCTTCGCTAGGGCTTTATATCCTGGCAGTCCTTCGCCAGGTGCCTAGCAACCCTTCGCTAGGACTTTGTTTCCTGCATACTTAATGAGCACATTAGATAACAAACAATACTTAACTTTGAATCCTTTGCCAATATCAAAATAAGGTTCGATATGGTGCTTCCTGCACCAACAGTTTCTTTTCAAGATTTCAGATCATAGAGGAAGATTCCCGGTTAAGTTCGCAACCTAATCTCGTAGCTGAAGGGAGCTCAGGTGAGGGTTTCGCCGGAGCTACGTTCACTGATCGATCCCTTGCTTGATCGCTGTCTTCATCGATCGGACCATAAGAGCACTCTGAAGGGTTCTCTGGGAGCTTCTGAGGGTTCCTGAGCCACAATCGCCAACCAACTCATCAATAAAGAGGAGATTGGAGGAAGAATTTGTCTACGCACCAAGCTGCTGATGAACTGATCTCGGGAGTAATTTCTTTGCGGATTTATCGAGCTAGGGGGTTCCTAGCTGGTTCTTGTGTGACGACAAGAAGGATCTTAGATTAAGGGATTGATCTAGTGTTAATTTCCTGTTTAAATTCTGTTTCTGAATTCAATTCCTTCGTAGTTTTAGTTGTATCAGTTTGCGTTTCAGTAACTGATCGGTCTGTTGACCGATCAGGGTAAGGTTAGCTACATTTCAGCCTGTTCTTTTAGTATGATTGGTTCTAGACTTTTCAATTCTGCAAATTAGCTGCAAATTCGCTGCATTCAACTTTAGTCCTTGAAATTTAATCTGAATTGCTTAGTTTTTCAAATAGGATAAGTTTAGTTTCCTTGATTCAGCTTTCAAATAGGTTAAATATAGTTTTCGCAATTTCCTAATTCATTTCTGCATTAGCTGAGTTTATTCTGTGTCAACTGTTATTTCATTTCTATCGCAAAACAAACCCCCATCTTATTTGAAAATCCAAAACATAGAAAACGACAAATTTCAAGCTTGAGTTGAGCATTTACAACTAGTCCTTGGAAAAATACGACTAGAGGCCCCTATACTACATTTAGCTTGTGAGATTAAGGGTTTCAACATATAAATTTATATTTGAGGCTCATTTGTGACACTCGTTGTGGGTCCATCAAATTTTTGACGCCGTTGCCGGGGACATTTGGACTTGAAGTAACTTCCCCACTCCTTAAAGTTATTGCACTAACATTTCCATTAGGATTAGGAGTTGTTTGAGAGTGTAATTGACTCGATCCTTGGGTTTGTAATTGATTCATTCCACTCGCTAGTTGTCCAATATGTCTTTCAATGTTTTGAAGGGTGAAATCATTCTTTTGTTGCCCTTGTTGTTGTAGCAAAATTTGTTGTTGTTGTAGAATTTGTTGCATCACCTCCTCAAGCATTTGTTGTTGTGCATTAAATCCACTAGAGTCCCCAAAGTCTACTTGAATAGTATGGGACTCTTGTTGGCCTTGAAATGAAACATTAGGTTGCTGAAATCCTTGCGTAGGCTGTGAATTCTGAAAATTCTGTTGTTGGGGCTGATTAAATGGTTGAATAGGCTATTGCAATTGCGGAAAATTGGGTTGATAACTAGGTGGATGTTGCTGGAAATTATTGCTCTGAAAATTTTGATTTTGAGGCTGAAATTGTTGGTTAAAAGGCTGAAATTTTTGGCGCCGTTGCCGGGGAATACACTAGTTGAGTTTGTTTGATTTGAGCTTGTGCTTAATTTCATATTTTCTGAGTCTATTTCTTTTGCTTTATCTTTCTATATACATTTGCTGCCATTTTTGTTTGGTTTGTGACCAGGACTGCAGGTGGTGATATTGTGGAGTTGAATCCTGAGATTTAGAGAACATTCAGAGCTAGAAAAAAAAATTAAAGGAAGAGTTTCAGAAGCGATTGGAAATATTCCTACTCATTCGGGATGGAGAGTTTCGGAAGCCAATACCAACAAAGTACCAACCCCTATTTATCTACCTGCAATCCGGGTTGGGAGGATCATCCGAATCTAAGTTATGGGAATTCATTTTATCAACAACCACCCTTCCAACAAGTTCAACAGTAAAATCAGCTTTCTTGTCATAATTTACAGTAGCCAAACCAAAATTTTCAGCATCATTTCCAAAATTTCCAGTAGCATTATCAGCAATTTCAGCAAAGTAATCAACAATTTCAGCCCCAACTTCAACAATTTTAGCAAGGATTTCAACCAATTCAAAATTTCCAGCAATCTTTTCAACCTTCACAAACAATTCAGAGTGTATATCAGCAACAATTCCAGCCTTCAAATCAAAATTTTCAGTTTTAAAATCAGAGTTTTCAGCCCCAACAATTTTAGCCTTTTAACCAACAATTTCAGCATCAAAATCAGAATTTTCGGAGCAATAATTTCCAGCAACATCCACGTAGTTATCAACTTAATTTTCAGCAATTGCAACATCCTATTCAACCATTTAATCAGCCCCAACAATAGAATTTTCAGAATTCATAGCCTACTCAAGAATTTCAACAACCTAATGTTTCATTTCAAGGCCAACAAGAGTCCCATATTAATCAAGGAGACTTTGGGGACTCTAGTGGATTTAATGCACAACAACAAATGCTTGAGAAGGTGATGCAACAAATTCTACAACAACAACAAATTTTGCTATAACAACAAGGGCAACAAAAGAATGATTCCACCCTTCAAAACATTGAAGGACATATTAGACAACTAGCGAGTGGAATGAATCAATTACAAACCCAAGGATCGAGTCAATTACCATCTCAAGCAACTCCTAATCCTAATGGAAATGTTAGCGCAATAACTTTGAGGAGTGGGGAAGTTACTTCAAGTCCAAATGTTCAAAGGGCTGATTTTCTGAAAAATTTTCAGCAACTTATTTTCCATCTCAGAACAACCCCAAAATGGATTCTACATCAGTTGGAAGTGATCCAAGTTCAAGCCTAAGTCCCTCTTCTATTGATCATGCGAATTTGGTGGAAGAACAAGGAGAAATCAGTGAAATTAATGCACCTACAACAGCTAAACCTATTGAAGTTCCTGCTCAAGATTCATTTCCAAAAGTTTCAGCACAAGTGGAGGAACCGAGGGTCCCTTTACCCTTACCCCAGCACCCCAGAGAGGATCATTCTAACATGAGCATGTGTATTTTAGATGAGTTAGTTGATGTAGATTTATTTGCTGATAGAGTTTCATTTGGTATTCACAGAGGATATTTTAGCTCAGATGAGGTCGAGGATACATTTATAGAGGCTGAAGATTTGAAGATTGTATCTGATTCACTCACAGTTGGAGATGATTCTATAGGTGTAGGGGACTGTACTGAGCCCCAGGGATCACCTATATTGATTGACAGTCAGAAGATTCAGAGGATAGGTATGAAAGTGTAGGGACTTGCATGGTGGGAGTAAGGACCCAAGGATCATCTCTTTTAGTTGTATGTCCACAAGAACCTGAGCCTGAGGTGGAGCCTTTACCTGACCAGGAGGAGGCCACAGTTACATCCACTCTTGTAGAACCTTTAGGTATTTTTCAGCACGACAAGGTAAGTATTTCTCCTAATTTTTTAGGAAAACTCATAGAGGTACCTAAAGTTGGTTTTATTGGATGTGATGCATTTCTTGATACATTCTATGTAGAGACTGATTATATTTCATCTTTTTCTTACCCTGCATGCGTGCGGGAGGTATTTCCTTCTCATGGTTTTGCAGGGTGTCGTAGGCTTCTTGAGTCGGTGCTCCAATTAAATAGCCTCGAACTTCCCGGAAGGACTTCCAAAGAGCATATAGTGGGAGGAGTTGAGTTTACTTTGACTGGTAGCAATTCACCCTAAGAGTGGATTTTGTATCTTAATCGTCTCCGACCACCGGGACATACTTATGCGAAGTTGATGAGGGAGGGAGCAGTGCATTATGATATTGATCACATGAGGATAACTTTCTCGACCACCCAAACCACCCCACTACCTAGATGGATGCTCCGTGCTATCTACCCAACTTGAAGGTGAGTTTTATCCTTCTTACACTTTTATTTCATTGTATATACCATTTTTATGTTTTCTAGCAGTGAATTTTTCTTTTACAATGAGTTCTTGTTAATAAATACTTAGGCAGTGTAGAATGAATAAAGAGTCATTGTAGATACCATTTGATCATTTTTGGCATCTTATTTCTTGCATGATGTGGAATAAATGTATCTCTCTAGATTTTCTTTATATCATTTTAGAATCCTTTGAAAGTGAGTTAAATTTGGTTGTTAAAACTTAGGATTTGAGCCAATGGATGAAAATTCTTGGATACTTGAGTACTACTTAGTTATGAATTCTAGATTGATGATTTGAGATGAATTCTTTTTACCTAGTGAGGATTGGCCTTATTTTTGAGATACACACATGTGATTGTACTCTAAAACTTGCTTAGGTTCTTTCAAAACTATATTTCTATGATTGGACTACATCTATAGGAGTGAATCACTTTGTTTCCTTTTTCATATCAATTTTTGGCAACATTCCTCGTTGATACACTCTTTATTCTTTTTCTTTTCCCTATTTTTCTGTTCGTAACCATATTTTTCATGGACTTGGGTGCTTGGATTGTTTCTTGATGTTACTTTGCCCGAGACGGACAAAAGCTTAAGTGTGGGGAAGGATCAAGCATTGAATCAAATATTGAGGATAATGGAAGCATTTGGCAACCATTAAGCAAAAGTGTGTCAACTTGAATGAGTTGTGTATCAAGAGTGAGTTGCAAGAGAAGGGAAGTGAATGTTAGAACTGAAAGAAATTTAGATATCTCCACAATGGTATGATATTGTCCACTTTGGGCCTAAGCCCTCATAGTTTTGCTCTTGGGGGCCTCATGCTAATGGAGATATCATTATTCCTTATAAGCCTATGATCTTTTCCCATGTGTTTAGATGTGGGACTATGTTTGCAACTTGCAACCCCAACAATCCCCCATTAAACAAAGGGCCACAAGCCCCCCTCAAGCGGAAACCCTTTTTGTTTGGTGTCCGATCCTCAACCCACTAGGATTTTCTGCCCCTCGGTCCACTTGACCTACTAGGACTTCACCGCCTAGCCGCAACTAGGACTTCTCTACCTGGTGTCTGGTCCTCTTGATCAAGACACGGGAGCTCACATATCCTTTATTCAAAGCTTAACCCACATGGTTAAATCTGGATCATGGCTCTAGCTCGTGCTTCTTCCGGCGGTTAGTCCGGTGAAGAGCGACCTGGCTCTGATACCAATTGTTAGGACCAAAAAGAATTTAGATATCTCCACAATGGTATGATATTGTCCACTTTGGGCCTAAGCTCTCATGGTTTTGCTCTTGGGCTCTCCCGAAAGGTCTCATGCCAATGGAGATATCATTATTCCTTATAAGCCTATGATCTTTTCCCATGTGTTTAGATGTGGGACTATGTTTGCAACTTGCAACCCCAACAGTGAAGGCTTATTCTCACTGCCATAGAAGAAAAAAAAGAAGAAAAATCTGTGCTCAAGATGAAGTATTAAGTAGAAAAGAAATTGGAATAGAGATCAATTGAAGAAATGGGAGTGGTGTATCAAGAGTGAGTTGCAAACACATCCATCAGCTCAGTTGCAAAGAAAAAAAAAGGAATGTGAGTTGTGATCTGAAGAGCAAAGAAAAAAAGTTAGAAAGTGGAAATTCATCCTTTAAAGTTCAAGTTATGGATAGAAGACAAGTTGAAAAGTTCTATTGAACAAAGTATCAAGTAGTGAATAAAGAATGATAACATTCATTTGAAACAAGTTGAAAAGTTCTGAAATTGCTGAACATTTCAGATTCCATGAGTTAGAGCTTGCTATTGTAAAAAAAAAGAAGAGAAACTTGGCTGCAGAAACAGAACAGGAAAAAAGAGAAAAAAAGAAAAAAAAAGAAAAAAATATATGAAGTGTCAAGAGTTGGATTAGTTTCTGAAGTGGAAGATGTAAACAAGGAGCTAGATGAATTTAAAATGTAGTTCTTGATTGAAAGAAGTGAACCCTCGGAAGACAGTTTCAGATTTTGCTCAATTTCAGGTTCTGTTGGAACTCTGATCGGTCTCCAGACTGATCAGGGAAGTGACTGATCGGTCACTGTGACCGATTAGAGGAAAGCCAGATCGATCAGAAGTAGTTCAGAACGATCAGGAAAAGCCTGATCGGTCCCTTGATCGATCAGAAGAGAGACAGAAAGATAAGGAAGAGCCTTATCAGTCTCTTGACCGATCAAAAAGAGTCTGATCGGTCTCTTGACCGATCAGAAGAGGGAAAGAGGGGCAAAGTTCATCTAGTTGCATTCTTTAGTAGCCAAGTCTTCCACTTTCTTACATTCTTCATCTACTACATTTCTATTTCATATTTTATCATTCTATATGTCCTAACTTCTTCAAATAAGCCTTTGTAGGTGTGGATTCAATTCAAGAATGATGGTGGAGAGTAGAGCATAAGCAAGCTTATGGTAGTGCAAGAACTATGGTTGTGTTTGAGTGAGCTCCACATTCATCAAAAATGAGGAACTTAGGAAGAGAGCCACTAAAATTTCCTTGAGAGGATTTGTGTGTTTAATTCATCTCAAGTAGTCATGAAGGATGTGTTGATACAGTCTGGCCCGATTATTGTTTTGGTGTTGACAACGATTTAAGTTTGGTTGAGCGAATTTGGGTTAAGTCCTGGTCAGGGACCGGGCATGAAACCCTGATGAGTGAAGCCAGGTCCTAGCTTGGGAAGCTAGGTTGGATGAAAGCCTGGTGAGTGAAGCCAGGTCCTAGCTTGGGAAGCTAGGTTGGTTGAAAGCCTGGTGAGTGAAGCCAGGTCCTAGCTTGGGAAGCTAGGTTGGATGAAAGCCTAGTGAGTGAAGCCAGGTCCTAGCTTGGGAAGCTAGGTTGGTTGAAAGCCTGGTGAGTGAAGCCAGGTCCTAGCTTGGGAAGCTAGGTTGGTTAAAATCCCGGTGAGTGAAGCCGGATGCTAGTGAATTAAGCCAGGTGATTGAAATCCCAATGAGTGAAGCCGGGTCCTGGTGAGTGAAGCCAGGTGATTGAAATCCTAGTGAGTGAAGCTAGGTTGAAATCCCGGTGAGTGAAGCCGGGTCCTGGTGAGTGAAGCCGGGTGATTGAAATCCTAGTGAGTGAAGCTAGGTTGAAATCCCGGTGAGTGAAGCCGGGTCCTGGTGAGTGAAGCTAGGTGATTGAAATCCTAGTGAGTGAAGCTAGGTTGAAATCCAGGTGAGTGAAGCCGGGTGACTGAAACCCTGGTGAGTGAAGCCAGGTCCTAGCTTGGGAAGCTAGGTTGAACGAAGTCCCGGTGAGTGAAGCTGGGCATGGAGTCTTGGCCCGGGGGACCAGGATGAGTCAGAGAAGGCTAGGGAGGTCGTTCTCTTGACTTAGAGTTGAAATGAGAGTCCCTGGATCGGTCTGGTGACCGATCAGGAAAGTTGGCATGGTGCTCCTTCATGGATCGGTCTGGTGACCGATCCAGCGATGACTGATCGGTCTGGTGACCGATCAGGGAATACACAGTGAGGTTGGGAACCTACTGCTCGACTCCAGATCGATCTGGTGACCGATCAGGGAGTATGCAGTTCACTCACTACTCGGCTCCTGATTGGTCTGGTGACCGATCAGGGAGCCCACAGTGAGTTGAGTTCCCCTGCTGCTCTGCTCCTGATCGGTCTGGTGACAGATCTGGAACACTGTTCAGACCGTTCTGGAGAACGATCAAGTGTCACGGACTCCGTCTTATAACCGATCAGGTCGGAGCCTGATCGGTCAGGAAACTTCCTGATCGGTCTGGTGACCGATCAGGTCACATCCTGATCGGTCTGGTGACCGATCAGACTCGTGTGGCCACGAAAGCTGGGAGTCCTAGCAAAGCGGTGGATCAGTCCTGTGGCCGATCCACGAACCCTAGATCGGTCCGGTGACCGATCACTTTAATTCAAACGCGCTGTCAGACGCTCTGATCGAGTCTGATCATGCCTGCTTTCACTGATACGCTACTGATGTCACTTTGATCTTCTCTGCTATTACTGATACAAGTTTGATTTCATTTGCTAAACCTCTGATTGAGTGTGCAGGTGATAGGGATGGCTTCAAACATTGAAGGATGGTCAACTGAGTTCTTTCCATGTATCAGTTTTGGCTGTTTCTACGTCTCAGGTTGCAACGGCTGCTGGAGCTGCTGAGGGAAGCTCAGGGGTCCAGGAGAGGTCAGAGTTGCTGGGCAGTGGCAGTGAAGTAGCTGGTAAGCTGCAGTGGAGCGTTTGGTGGATGGCGATGTGAGCTGCAGAGGCCAGATGCTTAAAATACCTGAGAAGTGGAGACGAGGTGGAGTTGTTGTTAGAGCTTGTGAAATTTCTTATTGCTACTACAACTCTTGTGCTCTTGCGACATCATTGATTAATCTCTGAAGCAACCTCTGTTACTTGAGCATTTGGAAGAAGAACCAGGAAGCTTGGCGATTCCATCAGCGAGAAGACACGAAGAAGGGAGTTCTTGCGTGAGATCTGCGCTGGGTGGAGCTCGATGAGAAGTTTGCTTGGATTCTTGCTGTCCTAAGTGCTCTGTAAGATCCTTCTTGTGTTTCATTGTGCTTAAAACTTTATCTCTGTTGAAACGCTGTGGAGAGGTTACTCCACCGAGAAGGAGGTTGCTCACTATCCGGATTTTCCGGGGCTTGATCTGCCGACGATCAAGGGATCGCCCACCTTACGGGCACGCCAAGGAGTAGGGGCAAGTTATCTCCGAACCTTGTAAATCCTCTTTGTTAGCGTTTGGTGGCTGTTCTTAGCTTAGGTTTTAAATTCTACATACTCTGTTTTTATTGCTTCCGCTGTGCTACTAAACGTTTAAGTGCAGAAAACTTAAAAAGTGTTAAGTTTCGGTGTCTGGCTACATTCACCCCCCCTCTCTTGCCATCCAAGTTCCAACAGGATGAAGTATACTTTGTTGTTGACTAAGGACAAGTTTCTAGTCCATTGAGTTCAGATTTTTGAGAATTGACAACCCTAGGTAATTTCCTTTCAATTGTTTCTAACTATGATTGAGAATAATCTAGAGGGGTACATGATTAGTTTACTAGTTAGCTTGTGTGAGACGCCTAAGAGCAAGTGTGGGGGAGTTGATAATTACCATTTTGCTAATCAAATTAGGCTCTCAAATCCATATTTTGATCCCTTTTTATATGCTTAAGTTTACATTTACATTAGGTTCCATGAGTTATCTCTATTTTAGCTTTGGATGCAAATCTTTGTATATTTTAGACATTTGGCATTAAAATTTGAATCTAATTTTGTAGGCTCCGAATGATCATGGACCTAGGTCAAATTGGATCAAACTTAAGCTAAGACTTGACTTCCATTGAGGGGATTAAGAGATGGATTAATATGGGTCGTCTGATCAAGAAACGGGGAGATCTAAGCCATCCATCAACTTCTGAACAATCTGAGGTCAAGATAGAGTTAATCTAGACCACAGATCAAGATATGAAGTTTTGGTCAAAATCAGAAGCCATCTGACCGTTGGATCAAGCTTAAGAGGAGTCTAAACCATCCATTCAAAAGGAAGGGAGATCTGAGCCGTCCGTTGCAGATCTGATTGATCCAAGCTAAGGAGGAGTAGATCTTGACCATTGATGGAGATCTGGGAAGTTTGGACTCAATCCGAGGTGATCTAACCGTTGGATGAAGCGAAGAGGATCACAACCGTTCAATTTTAAATGGGATAAGTTTAATTAGGAATTCCCTCTTCCAGCTCGGGGTCGTCGCTAGTTCTTCTAGTTCATCATTTTCTTCTTTGTTTTCTTCTCCATTCCTTTGCGCGACCACATCAGATCCAGTTTCTTTTCAAGATTTTAGATCACAGAGGAAGATTCCCGGTTAAGTTCGCAACCTAATCTTGTAGCTGAAGGGAGCTCAGGTGAGGGTTTCGCCGGAGCTATGCTCGCTGATCGATCCCTTGCTTGATCGCTGTCTTCATCGATCGGAACCATAAGAGCACTCTGAGGGGTTCTCTAGGAGCTTCTGAGGGTTCCTGAGCCACAATCGCCAACCAACTCATCAAGAAAGAGGAGATCGGAGGAAGAATTTGTCTACGCACCAAGCTGCTGATGAACTGATCTCGGGAGTAATTTCTCTGCGGATTTGTCGAGCTAGGGGGTTCCTAGCTGGTTCTTGTGTGACGGCAAGAAGGATCTTAGATTAAGGGATTGATCTGGTGTTAATTTCCTGTTTAAATTCTATTTTTGAATTCAATTCCTTCGTAGTTTCAGTTGTATCAGTTTGCGTTTCAGTAACTGATCGGTCTGTTTGACCGATCAAGATAGCATCTGATCGGTCTGTTGACCGATTAGGGTAAGGTTAGCTACATTTCAGCTTGTTCCTTTACTAAGATTGGTTCTAGACTTTTCAATTCTGCAAATTAGCTGCAAATTCGCTGCATTTAACTTTAGTCCTTGAAATTTAATCTGAATTGCTTAGTTTTTCAAATAGGATAAATTTAGTTTCCTTGATTCAACTTTCAAATAGGTTAAATATAGTTTTCGCAATTTCCTAATTCATTTCTGCATTAGCTGAGTTTATTCTGTGTCAACTGCTATTTCATTTCTATCGCAAAACAAACCCCCATCTTATTTGAAAACCCAAAACATAGAAAACGACAAATTTCAAGCTTGAGTTGAGCATTCACAACTAGTCCTTGGAAAAATATGACTTGTGACCCCTATACTACATTTAGCTTATGAGATTAAGGGTTTCAACTTATAAATTTAAATTTGAGGCTCATTCGTGACACTCGTTGTGGGCCCATCAGTAGCCACCACTGTAGTTGCTACAGGTTAACTCTAAAGCCCTTAGTAGGTGTTATCAATGTGGTGAACAGAGACATATGACGCACCAGTGCAGGACACCCTCTTCTACTTATCCAAAGGGAAGAAACTTGTTGATCGAGCAAGAAGTGATAGAAGATACTGTAGGATCGGTGCCGTTGATAAGGGAGTGAATATCGAATGTCGCTTTCTTATTAGGAATCTTGGAATTTCGTTCGTTCAACTTTCTATTAGAGCTATTAGTGCGTAGCGAAAATAATTAAAGAAAATAAAAAACACAACAACAAAGGACACGTGAGATTTATTTACTTGGTTCCTAACCTCCCAGGCTCAGTACATCCAAGGCCTATGTACTCAGTGTGAGTCCACTAATGGTCTCCTTTTCGAAATTTCTGGAGGTGGAGAAAACTGTCTTACAGTTCAAGATTACAAGCACAAATAAATGAAACTTAAGAAAAACTTATAATAATAAAAGCAAACCAACAGAAAAGAAGATCCTCACCAATCTGGAAGTTCGAAGCGCAACGCACTTTCTCCTGAAGCCTCCTTGGTCGTAGAACTTTGCCTTAGCACTTTTATTCATAGAGACTGAGTAGTACAATGATGGAATTGATGTCTTGAATGCACCGCTTGAACTCCTTTATATACTGGTCACTTGGGCACCCGTGTAGCCTTCTCAGGCGGCCCAAGTGGATGCTTATCTGATCCACACTGCTTGAGCGTTATCGCCTAACCTATGGACTTGGTCTCAGCCGCCCAGGACCAATGGGGACGCCCGGGACCCATGGGGGCGCCCGAGTTCCATGAGGGCGCCCGGAACCCCTGACCTAGGCTTTGTTCATCTGCTTACGTTTGCTCTCCCATCTTGCCTTCAGCTCCAGGTTCCTGCAAGATAAATTAGCACAAGACAAACAAGTAATCCTAAGCCTTAGTTTTATAAGTCTACGTGACCTACTTGTTGGTGAAATCTTTGTTAGGTCAGGGTTGACCTAGTTTGACTAAGCTCGGTGAGTTTGAGTTTCGATGTTTGATAATGATGTTTGAGGATTGTGTGAGCCAAGTGGGTCAAGGTTGACTGGAGACTTGACTGGGAAATGTCTTAGTGGACTAGGCACACCTAGTGGGACTAGGTGAAGTCTAAGTGGATCAGAGAGATCGCACGCTAGCACGAAAAAAGTCCTAATTGGGAACTAGAAAAGGGAAAGTCCAAGTCGGTCAAAGGTTTGATCGAACACTTGATAAGGAAGTCCTAACAGGTCACTGTTGACGGGATTAGGCAAGGGGACCCTAGACTTGTGTGCACACAAGTTAAGGTTGGGGCCAATCGATTGGGTAATTGATTGCGTTGGTTTCTCGTAAATAAAGCCTTCTTAATCGATTGGGTGATCGATTAAGGAGGGAGCGAATCGATTGGTTAATCGATTAGGAGAGTTGTGTCACGAGAATAGAAGTAGGTTGAATTGATTGGGTAATTAATTCAGCCTCCTCTTAATCGATTAGGCAATCGATTAAGAGGACCGTAATCGATTGGGCAATCGATTACGGTGGTATTGCGCGAGAGCACAGAAAGGTGCTGAATCGATTCAGCAATCGATTAAGATTGTCTTAATCGATTGGATAATCGGTTAAGCTTCAAAAAATAACCGTTGAACGGCTTAGTCTGACGTGGTAATCGATTGGGTGATCGATTAAAGGAACCCTAGGTCGCGGGTATATAGAGTTTTCACGCAGGATTGAAACGTAGCTCTTCGGTATTCTTCACACGCCCTTCTCCTCCTTCATCGCGATTTCAAGAGAAGTCTTGGAGCATAGTGCTGTTGCATTTCCAAAGTTCTAGGGATGATCCCATGCTAGAAGAAAGCAAGAAAAGCAAAGAGAGCTCATTGTTGTAAATCTTGGATTTTCTTTGTATTTGCTTGTATTCTTGTTGTATCTTCTTGATAACTTATATGAGGTTTCTCCACCTGCACGAAGGAGTCTTTCATAGTGTTTGAGAGAGTGAGGAGAGCGGATCCTTGGATTAGTCACCTCAAGGAGTGGATATTAAGTAAATCCTTGAGTGTTAGCATTGCTTGGAGTCTTCCGTAGTGACAAATCATCAACAAGCAAATCGAAGCTAATCACCCCCCTCTAGCTCGCCTACCAGTCCTAACAAGTGGTATCAGTGCGAGGTCGCTCTTTTTTGGACTCATCGCCAAGAGAGCAAAGCTAGAGGAAGAAGAAGGAATTTGAAGAAACCCTAATTTTAAGAAGTCATCATCAAGAGGATTCAACTTCAAAAATAAAGTTCGGCTACGACATCCGGGCACCTCCACCGTACGACAAAGCCAATTTCAATCTTTGGAAGACAAAGATTGAAAATTTCTTCATGATGGAGATAGAGCAATGGTTTGCTCTAATGGAGGGCTTTGAAGCTCCAACAAGCACCAAATGAAAGCTTCTCATGAAGACCAAATGGAATAAGGAGCAAATCAAGAGATGTGAGACAAATGACAAGGTGACCAAATTATTGGTCAATCTATTGCCAAGCACCATCTTTAACAATATTGGAGAATTTCAAGATGCTAAAGAGCTTTGGAGCAAATTGACAAAGCTTCATGAAGATCCCTCCACTTTGCCAAATCAAGACAAATCCGAAGTAGGGAGATTTATCGGAGGAAGAAAATTCGGAAGTTGAGAGATGCTCAACATCTGAAGATGAAGCTCAAGAAGCCTCCACTTCAAGGATTGAGGAGGAGCAAAATTCACTATTGACATCAGAACATGAAAAAGCTTCATCATCATCATTCCGAGGTTAATGAAGACAAAGAAAGTGCCACCCCTACAAGCAAAGGTATAGAAATTTCAATTTGTAAAAATAAAAATCATATCATTTGTTTTGAGTATAGGAAAAGAGGACACTACAAGAGTAAGTGTCCCAAATTGGTCAAAAAGATGATGCAAGTGACACCCAAGACCAAGGAGAAGCCAAAGGAGGTTGGCCCCGTGGTACGGAAGGATGAGAAGCACATTGTGTGCTTCTCATGCAATCAACAAAGACATTATCGGAATCAATGTCCAAAGGGGAAGGACCGACCAAAGTCAAGAGGAGGAGCTCGAACCAAGGGGGAGCCTCCAAGAACAAAACTAAGGTACCATTAGGTAATGATACTTATTTAAATCATGATAATATGCATAGTAGAAATAATTATTATCATTTCAATGCTATTTATCATGAAAATAGGAGGAATGAAAAACCTAAAGAAAAATACAAAGCTTTCCACGCTAGGACTACCAAACCTAAGGTTAGAGAACAATTTAGAACATCAAATGGTAGACCTACCCAATCCAAGACCAAGAAGAAAAATTACCAAGGCTATATTAGAAAACCAAGCCTTGAGGATGTAATGATAGAAAATTAAGTCTTGAGGTCAAAACTTGATAAACTAGAAATCAAAAAGATCCGTTGATCGATTAAGGATAGCCGTAATCGATCAGGTGGTCGATTTAAGACATAATTTAATCGATTGGGACCCAACACCAATCGATTGGTACAACTAAAATTGTATAATCTCAATCCTTTAACCCAATTTTGAGTAACCTAACAATCCATAACCCTTTGGAATACTTTTATAAGTATATTCGGATGAATTGCACTATGAAATCAAAAAGGGAGATAGTTTTGTTGAAAAGTATAGGGTTAATGAGAGGTTTTGATTCAAGTTTTGAATTTCAAAATCTAATAACCTCAAGTTGAGATTTCCTAAAGTTTTAGGAACTCAAAAATCATTGTTGGTGCAATGATAGAGGTTTAGAGCATGTTTTGAGGGGGTGGTCTTCCTTAAAAGCATGTGTTTTAATTTTTCTTTTTGGGATAAGTGAAAGGATGAAGATTGGAATCTTCATCATGATGAATGCTCAAGGTTGGGCATGAGTTACCATGAAAGGTATGATACTCTCATTAAGCATGTCTTTGACCATATAGACTCTCGGGGAGAGTTTTTGATGTGTGTCAAAGTGGGAGAAATTGAAAGGCTAATATGGATTAGTCTTTCTCAAATATATTGTCAAACATCAAAAAGGGAGAGATTGTTGGTGCAATCTTTGTTAGGTCAGGGTTGACCTAGTTTGACTAGGCTCGGATGAGTTTGAGTTTCGATTTTTGATAATGATGTTTGAGGATTGTGTGAGTCAAGTGGGTCAAGGTTGACTGGAGACTTGACTGGGAAAAGTCTTAGTGCGATTAGACACACCTAGTGGGACTATGTGAAGTCTAGGTGTATCAGGGAGATCACATGCTGGCACGGAAAAATTCCTAATTGGGAATTAGGCAAGGGAAAGTCCAAGTTGGTCAAAGGTTTGATTGGGCACTTGATGAGGAAGTCCTAACAGGTCACCGTTGACCGGGATTAGGCAAGGGGACTGTAGACTTATGTGCACACAAGTTAGGGTTGGAGCCAATCGATTGGGTAATCGATTGGCTTAGTTTCTCGTAAATAAAGCCTTCTTAATCGATTGATGATGGAGGGAGCGAATCGATTGGGTAATCGATTGGGAGAGTTGTGTCGCGAGAATAGAAGCAGGCTGAATTGATTGGGTAATTGATTCAGTCTCCTCTTAATCAATTAGGTAATTGGTTAAGGAGGACCGTAATCGATTATATATCGATTAAGAGGGATCGTAATTGATTAGGCAATCGATTACGATGGTATTGCACGAGAGCATAGAAAGGTGCTGAATCGATTCAGCAAGTTGGCTAATCGATTAAGCTTCAAAATATAGCCGTTGAATGGCTAAGTCTGACATGATAATCGATTGGGTGATCGATTAAGGGAACCCTAGGTCGCGGGTATATAGGGTTTTCACGCAGGATTGAAGCGTAGCTCTTCGGTATTCTTCGCACGCCCTTCTCCTCCTTCATCGCCATTTCAAGAGAAGTCTTGGAGCATAGTGCTGCTGTATTTCCAAGGTTTTAGAGGCGATCCAAGCTAGAAGAAAGCAAGAAAAGCAATGAGAGCTCATTGTTGTAAATCTTGTAAGATTTTCTTTGTATTTGTTTGTATTCTTGTTGTATCTTCTTGAGAGCTTGTACGAGGTTTCTCCACCTCCACAAAGGAGTCTTTCATAGTGTTTGAGAGAGTGAGGAGAGCGGATCCTTGGATTAGTCAGCTCAAGGAGGTGGATACCAAGTAAATCCTTGAGTGTTAGCATTGCTTGGAGTCTTACACAGCGACAAATCATCAAAACAAATCGAAGCTAATCACCCCCTCTAGCTCGCTTATCGATCCTAACACTACTATGCTTTGCTTGGAGTCAACTCTCCAAGACTTTACTATCTAAGGTCAACTCCTTAGGGTTTTCGTTGCCTAGATTCACTCACTAGGACTTTATCTTGCCTGGCTTTAGTCACCAGGACTTTTACCAAGCTTCACTCATCAAGATTTCATGCTCGACCCGCGGTCAGATCTTCGTGCCCAACTCCACTCATTAGGACTTCATCCACCTAGCTTCACTCACTGGACCCATCTTCATTCACTAGAATTTTGTGCCTGATCCTCGACCAGGACTTCGGTGCCCAACTCTCGACCAGGTCTTCATGCCTAATTCTATAAACCAAGATTTCGGTGCCCAATCCTCGGTCAAGTCTTCGTGCCCAATTATCCGAACTAGGACTTCATTCCCTGATAAAGACTTTTTTACTAGTCATCTGATCCTGACTAGACTTCTCTCTGCCAAATATCAAGTCTTGTTTGCCTTAGCCCTAGGTCTAACTAACCAACCCTGGGTTCTTTGCTCATCACTTTGCCAAACATCAAGTTCGGTTTAGCTTAGCCCTTAGTCTAATCGACCATCCTTGGGGTTACCCTGCCAAACATCAAGTCCTATCTGGATTAACCCTTGGTCAGACTGGCCACCTTGGTATATTGTCAAACATCGAAACCCTAGAGGTTAAATGTTCTTGTTTAATACTTCTGGCACCAATAGATACAATAATAATTGGCGATCTAATGTATGATGCATCTGATGAAGTGATTTATGGTGATAACCATGAGACTTTAGTCGTTCGTAAGAGTCTGTTGACTCCCAAGGGTGATTCGGGGGATGATTGGTTGAGAACCAATATTTTTCACATTACTGTACCATCACAAAAAAGTCTACAAGATGATCATCGACAGTTATAGTTGTGAGAACGTAATATCCGCTGAGGCCGTCCAAAAATTACAACTAAAGATCAACCATCAACCTAAGCCTTACAAGTTATTCTGGTTGAATAAAAAAGTGAGGTAATAGTAGATCAGCGATGCCTCGTTTCCTTTTCAATTGGCAAAAATTATGATAATTCTTGGTGTGATATGGTTGTCATAGATATGTGTCATATATTATTGGGGTGACTTTGGTAGTATGATTGCAGTGCTATTCATGGTCGACAAAAGAATACATATACCCTTCACATCAAGGGAAAAAAGATTGTGTTGGTGTCGCAGTGGAAAGGATATATTCCAATTCCGGTAGCTAAAATACTAATATGCTTTCTATTTCAAGTTTTTAGATAAAGTAGAGTATTGAGTTGTATATGCTTTGCTACTGTGCTAGAGCATTGCTTCTTCCATGGACGATGAGTTATCAGCCGAAGTACAACAGTTGTTAGCAGATTTTGATGAGCTAATGCAGAGGTTCTTCCTTCTGGGCTACCGCCTATGCGAAATATCCAACATCAGATTAACCTTGTTCTGGGGTCAAGTTTGCCTTATCGTCCAGCTTATCGCCTTAGCCCTAAAGAAGTTGAAGAATTGCAAGATCAGGTGGTGGAGTTGCTAGAAAAATGACACATCCGATAGAACATGAGCTCCTATGCAGTTCCTACTCTACTTGTGCCGAAAAGGATGGCTCGTGGCATATGTGTATTGATAGCAGAGCCATCAACTAGATTGTCGTGAAGTACATATTTCCAATTCTCCGCTTGGACGACATGTTGGATTAGCTATTCGATTCTAAGGTATTCTAAAAAATTGACCTTAGAAATGGATACCACCAGATCAAGATAAGGCATGGTGATGAATGGAAGATGACATTCAAAACATAACATGGGCTATATGGGTGGATCGTCATGCCTTTTGGGTTGTCCAATGTGCCCAACAACTTCATGAGGTTTATGCATCAGATCTTGGGGCCTTTATGGGAAGGTTTGTGGTGGTATATTTTGATGACATCCTCGTTTATAATCCGACATGGGCAGATCATCTCTGTGTTGTCTTTGAAAAGTTGAAAACGGAGTGCTTATTTGTCAACAAGAAGAAGTGCTCTTTATTCAGCATCTTTTCTCGGCTTTATTGTGTTTACTGATGGTGTCCACGTAGATCAAACAAAGATAAATGCAGTCTTGGAGTGGCCTTAACTGAGGACCTTGCACAATGTTAGAAGTTTCCTTGGCTTGGCTTCTTTCTACCGTCGGTTCATCAGGAATTTTAGCACACCGATTGCTCCTATTACCGAGTTTCTCAAGGGAAAGGATTTCAAGTGGTTTGAAGAAGTAGAGGCTAGTTTTCAACTGGTCAAATAGAGGATGACCGAAGCACTAGTACTGACCCTTCTTAATTTTGACAAGTAATTCGAGGTCAACTATGATGCATCCGACAGAGGTATAGGGGATGTTCTGAGTTAATCCGGGCGACCAATTTCTTTCTTCAGCTAGAAGCTCTTTGGGTCCAAGAAAAGTTATTCTACCAACGATTTGGAGTTCTAAGCCATTGTAAAGTCCTTGAAGCATTGGCGACACTACTTAGTACTGAAGGAGTTCATCCTGTTTACCGATTATGAAGCATTAAAGTACATCAATGGTCAACACAAGTTGAGCAGGTTTCATGCAGATTAGGTGACTTACTTACAAGAGTTCACCATTACACTAAGGCACCAAGCTAGGAGTTTGAAACGTGTTACCGATGCCCTGAGTCGGCGTTCTTCATTACTCACCACCATGAGTACTAGCATTGCAGGCTTTGAGGGTTTTCCAGATATATATGTAATTGACCCATCATTCGAAAGGATATTCTAGGAGATACATGATGGTCACCGACGTGATTTTATTTTGCATAATAGTTTTCTATTTTGTGGGTTACAGTTGTGCATTCCAGACTGCTCTCTCAGGCAGCATATTATGAGTGAGCTTCATAATGAGAGGTACTTCGAATGTGATAAGACATTGACACTCATCTCTGTTGTCCCAAGTTGACTAGCGATGTGACTCACTATATTAACGGATGTTCTGTATATCAGTGGTCTAAGGGGGTTCTCACAAATGCAGGCTTGTACACTCTCCTATCCATTTCTGAAGCTCCTTGGTTCAATGCTAGTATAGATTTCATATTAGGATTATCCCACACCCAATGAGCCTCAGATTTAGTTCTTATTGTGGTTGACAGATTCTTAAAGATGACATATTTCGTAGTTTGCAAGAAAACTATGAATGCTACCCGGATTGCACATCTTTACTTCAAGGAGATCATGCGTTTACATGGCATTCCTCGGTCCATGACTTCAAATCGAGATACCAAGTTCATCAGTCATTTTTGAAAGAGCTTATGGGGAAAATTGGACACACAGTTGAACTTTAGCAGTGCTTACTACCCTTAGACAGATGGACAAACTGAGGTGGTGAATCAGAGTTTGGGTAATCTTCTGAGATGCCTCACTAGAACTAAACCAAAGTAGTGGGATTTGGTGGTATCCCAAGCAGAATTTGCCTACAATAGATCGAGAAACAGGACCATAGGATTGAGTCCTTTTGAAATTGTCTATGGGCGGAATCCATCGGGGGTTCTAGATTTAGCTCATGTTCCACGAGTAGGCCCAATTAACCTTAAAGCAGATGAAATGATAATCTTCAAGGTATTCATGAGCACGTGAAACTGACAATTATGGAAAACAATACCAAGTATAAGGCTCGGGTCGATAGTCATCGTCGACAGATACTTTTTAAGATTGGAGATTTTGTCTGGGATGTATTGACTCGTGATCGTTTCCCTGTTGGCGAGTATAATAAGCTAAAGGATCAAAAAAATTAGATCATGTGAGATATTGCAGAAGATTAACGACAATGCCTACAAGTTGCGCCTTCCTAATCATATGAAGACTTCTGACGTCTTTAATGTGAAGCACTTAACATCTTATTTGACGGATGTTGATGAAGCTACTATAAACTCGAGGGCGAGTTTTTTTCAACCCGGGGAGAATGAATTAGGCCCAATCCATGATGAAGTTTATTATGACTCTCAAATTTTAAAGGGGCATAACTTTTAACTTGGGACTCAGAATCAGGCTATGTCAATGGCCACACATCCAGAATTTGAAATGCTATGTTTGTTACGGGTGAAACTGTTGTTAGGACCAAAAAAATTTAGATATCTCTACAATGATATGATATTGTTTACTTTAAGCCTAAGCCCTCATTGTTTTGTTCTTGGGCTCTACCCAAAAGGTCTCGTACCAATGGAGATATTTTTTCCTTATAAGTTTATGATCTTTTTCATATGTTTCCAATATGAGACTTTATTTGCAACCTTGCAACCCAATAATCTCCCCCTCAAACGAAGGACCACAGGGCCCTCTAAAGCAGAAAGCCTATCCGTTTAACGTTTGATCCTCGACCCACTAGGACTTCCTTGCTTAGCCGCAACTAGGACTTTCTATCCCTCGGTTCACCTGACCTATCAGGACTTCATTGCGTAGTCGCAATTAGGACTTTCTATCCCTCAGTCCACCCGACCTACTAGGACTTCCTTGCCTAATCACAACTAGGACTTCCTGCTTGGTATCTGATCCTCTTGATCCGGACATGGGAGCCCCACTTCCTTTTGTTTGAGGTCAATATTCACACATGGTTCGATTAGACCATAACTCTTGTGCGCAGTCGGCTGTTAGACATTCTGCAATCCGGGCTCTGATACTAATTGTTAGGACTAAAAGGAATTTAGATATCTTCGTAATGGTATGATATTGTCCACTTTGGGCCTAAGCACTTATGGTTTTGCTCTTGGATTCTACCCAAAAGACCTCATACCAATGGAGATATCTTTTCCTTATAAGTTCATGATTTTTTCATGTGTTTCCATTGTAGGACTTTGTTTGCAACCTTGCACCAACCCATAACTGCCAATATTAGGACCTTGATTTCGCCATTTAAACCCTTTTCAGAGCACTTTTGTTATTTTTTGGTAATTTTTATTTTAGATATTTAGGGCAATTTTGGTATTCCTGATATTCATAGGAGCGGATTTTTCTTGATCCGTGTCATATTTTTAATTAAGATCATTTAGTTATAGATTTTCCTTTTTAAATAAAGATCTATTTTATTTCTTTACAAGATTGAAATTATGATCTTTTAATTATAATTTCTTTCTTTTATTTCGATCTTAGGTTATAGTATAAATAAGAGCCCTGTATAGATGTTGAGAATCATCCTCTATTCATAATAAAATTTCTTATTGTGATAAAACTCCAAGAGCAACGTCTTACTCTTCATTTCAGGAGGATCCACTAGTTGTTTCCTTCTCCATCTTCCCTTCTCGGTAGCCGGCAGGATAATCGCTATCCTGCCCTACGTCAGGGCATGTTCTCAGGAAAAAATTCCTCCCACTCCTTAGTAATTTGGTGGTCGGCTATAAGTTGACCTGTGATTTATCTCCCTTCACATAATTTAGGGATGAACTATGAAGAATGCCTATAATGAGCATAATCACCTTTTTACTATCACACTAACTTATCGAAAAAAGCTCACGAACTCACCATCCAAAGGAGACAAAGATGAGGGTCCATGAAAGATCTGTTGGATATATTGTGAATGGAAAGGGAGGTGGGGAGGAAAGAAGCTCCATTGTGAATGGGACTTTAGTCCCACATTAGAAGTTTCAAGTGAATGGAAAGGAAGGTGGAGAATAAAGACGCTCCATTGTGAATGAGACTTTAGTCCCACGTTGGAGTCTCAAGGCATAATTGTTGGTTTATATTGTTTCATAAGCATGTTAGTTGTGAACAAATGCATGAGGAGATGCTCTCTCTCACGCATGGGTATGCAGGGGGTGCAAATCTAGGGCTCGGATTTGTACTGAACAAAGTAGACTCGTGTACGTGCATGACCTGCGCGCGTTGAATGCCCGACCGGTCGGGGCAAAATTTGTCCAAGCAGATAAACCAACATTTTGCTCAGATATAACGGATACATTAACTGTCGGTTAATGCAAAATCAGTAACCCCCAGACGTTTGGATTTAGACGGTTAATTGACAGTAAATGGCGTTAATTCGGTCATTGATTACTGCAGGGTCTAAGCCCTATATATAAAGGCTGTGACCGAGAGCAAAGATAGAGAAGAGATTGTCTTCCACCTTGTTCCCGACTCCCCGTGTGTTTTTCCTTGGTAGCGTTCGTGTACTTCTTTAGTTCGCCATGAGCAACGAGTGCTTCATTGTGCCCGTGGTTCCGCTGTTGTATCCTGAGAGACAGACGTCCATTGAAATCTTGAAGCATCGTTGGAGGAGGATAAATCTGCTTCAAGGAAACTGCATTATGTAGGCCTCAGCAACTCCTCCAGTCCAACTCGGGAAGTTCGGTTCGGGACTTCCGGTTCGAGAAGACAAGTTCGAGAAGTCCGATTCGGGACATTCGGTTCGGGAAAACTGGTTTGAGACGTCCGGTTTGGGAAACCTGCTCTGGAGATTCTGGTCGGGAGATTCTAGGTCGGGGATTCCTGCCTGGGAGACTGTATTCTGCAGAAAAGGCAGCTCGGGCCACTCGACAGCTAAGTTGAAATTTCTGTAATTTCGATTTAATTTTTGTTAACTCTCTGAAAAGGAGTATTTCCTCCTACAATCTTGAAACAGATTTTGGTTTCTATTGAGATGGCCATGGAAAGTGTTGAGATGAAACAAACTTATCACCATGCCCCTCCACCCCGATTGGGAATGTCCCAATCAACTATGGGGGAAAACCAGAGAAGTTCAATGGGTTGAACATCAAGAGGTTGCAGCAAAAGATGCTCTTCTACCTAACCACGTACAATCTGGCTCGATTCTTGACCGAGGTGTTGGGACTGGGTGCATGTTGACATGGATGCGGATTCGTAATTTCAAAATTAATTACGTGCAGCGGAAGGTTTAGCATAAATAATTTCTCTAAATCATTTAACCACACATCTAAGCATGCAATTTTATCTTGTGTAGACATGATCATATATTTAAAATTTTGCAGAAACATAAACTAATTTACGTATTACCTCGCGTAACTCGAAGGAAGGGACGAGATCCAACCGTAAGCGTCCCTTGGAAGCTCTGCCTCTATTCGCATCCACGCCGAGTATCTTCGGGATAACTTCGCAAAGCCACGAGTTTCGTGTTCTCGAGAACTACTAGATTCTCCGAGAATGCGAAAAGAAAAACCAAGAGAGAAGTCGGAAGACTAACTACAAAAGGATGGCCGGAATCAAAATTCCGGCGAAGCAAAAGAAGAGGCTTGCGACAAAAAGATCCTTGCGGCAAACTCTAATTTCGGCAGCACCTTCTTCCGGCCAAGAGATGGCCGGAGCTTCCTTCTCGGGCAGCAGGTGGTGGTCGGCAGGGAAAGGGCAGGGGCGGCCGGCTGGTGCTCCTTCTTGGGGCTGGTTGGCGCACGGCAAGAAGGGGAGAAGAGAAGGAGAGAAAGAGAGGGAGAGAGCCTATGCCTTCATCTCTTCGATTATCACCCAAGCCTTGCCTTTGGTCTTTTATATAGTGGCCTCTCAACTATCAAGCCTCTCAAATATGGAATAACTTATTCCATCATGCCAAGTTTGATTTTATATCATGGTTAAAATCATATTTTAATTCATGATAAAAATCAATCAAGTCTCTTCTCTCTTATGGAATAAATTTCCTTATCATGGTAAATCAATCCATGATTGATTTTATAAAATAAACCAATCCATGGTTCATTTTAATTTCCATGAAAAATAAACCAAACCTTGGTTTATTATATAAAAACTTTATATCATCCATAATTTTATAAAACAAACCACACTTGGTTTATTTTATAAATTGAACCAAAAAACTTGGTTCTCTCCCTTTGTTTTGGCCAGCCAAGCAAAGAGGATGGAGACCCTCTTTGGGCGGCCCATCCAAGCCAAGCTCCAATGAATTAAACTTATTTAATTCATCTATTAAGTCTTCAAAAGACTTAGCCATTTTACGCTTCCGATGCGTCTCTGAAAAATTCAGATTCGACTTATCGTTTGGCTCAACCAAACTTAATCTCTCTTCATTGGAAAATCTAATTTTCAACTCGTTTTAAATCCCTCGGATTACTCATAGTGCGTGTGACTAAATAGGCTTTCGATTTATGTTGGCCGTCTATAATTAATCAATTAATTATAGAACGATCATGAGTGACACCTAGTAGTACATCATGATCCCCAATTAATCGAAAGATCAACGGTTGACCTCAGAAACAATTCTGAAACCCTTCAGCAGCTATAATAAATCATGCCCCATTCCCTTCACCATCTTATACCCACTTGGTTCAGGACATGGTCTATGTGTGTCAATCCCCACTAGGCTGACTACGTCACACCTAGCCCAAGTAATATTTTCTCGTCCTACGGATTCTAATTACTCTCATGTATTTAAGAGATTCATACTCTGAACATGTCATGCTCTGGCTAGAGGCTTCGAGTAACAATCCGACGATAGGCCTCGGGTATACATCTCCTCGCAAGGAGTGGTGAATCCTTTGTAGGCTGTTCAAACATCTTCGGGCACTTTGGCTTATACCCAATCATCCTGGGTTCACACCTCCTTGGAGATGCTTGCTTAAGATGTCAAAGTATAAGTCTCCATGACCAAGATGACTTGAACACCGTAAGTCAAAGGAACATCGCACTTAAGCTGCAGTAAGAACTTCACTGACATATCTATATGTAGACTACCATATGAAGTTTTATAGCCAGTCACTCTAATGAACTAGTTTCCTTAACTAGCATTCATGTTTATCTCCGGACATCTCAATGTCACCAGCCAGTGAGAATCAGCTGATTAGAGAATAACCCATGCTAGTCTCAACAGAATTAATAGTGTCCGTATTTATCAATTCATCGACTAGGGACAATTTCAATACTTTACAATTGCACATGTAGAGATAATCACTAGTTGTGAATTCATCACAAATTCTCTCATGCTGTGAATTGTATTGCGGACATTCAGTAAATGAGTTTAAGATCTCAATCAAATACACAAACATGTATACTCAAATAGTGAATATTCATTTATTAGAATAAATGATTACAATCATAAGGCGATTGCCTTAGGACACTTCTCTCATATCACTAACAAACTCCCACTTGGCCTAATGCCAATCGCTACGGTACCCAATACCACAGGCACTAACATGACCCTCAAACTTTCTTTGAGGCAAGGCCTTAGTTAAAGGATCCTCTAAATTCCTTTCAGTGGGAATTTTCTCAATTTGTATATCATTCCTACTTATAATCTCTCTAATCAGATTATAGCGGCGAAGCACATGTTTGGATCGCTGATGAGACCTTGGTTCCTTTGCTTGTGCAATAGCTCCATTGTTGTCACAGTAAACCGGTATTGCTTCATCAATGGTTGGAACCACACCAAGTTCTGAGACAAACTTTTTGATCCAGACTGCTTCCTTTGCTGCTTCCGAAGCTGCAATATATTCTGCTTCCGTGGTATAATCCGCTACGGTGTCTTGCTTGGAACTCTTCCAACTTATTGCGCCTCCATTCAAAATAAATACGTATCCAGACTGAGATTTGGAGTCATCCTTATCTGTCTGGAAACTGGCATTTGTATACCCTTGTATTACCATATCACCTTCTCCATATATTAGGAACACATCCTTAGTGTTTCTTAAGTACTTGAGGATTGTCTTGACAGCCGCCCAATGATCCATTCCTGGATCAGACTGGTATCTGCTTGTGACGCTCAGAGCATACGATACATCGGGCCTAGTACATAACATTGCATACATGATAGATCCTATCGCGGATGCATAAGGAATCTTATTCATGCAAATCCTCTCGTCTTCTGTGCGCGAACACATAGACTTCGAAAGGTTGATCCCATGCCTGATGGGAAGGTAACCTTTCTTGGATTCCGACATGCTAAACCTTTCTAGCACTCGGTCTATATATGTAGACTGTGAAAGATCAAGCAACCGTTTTGATCTATCTTTATAGATTCTAATCTCAAGGATATAGGTTGCTTCTCCCAGGTCTTTCATGGAGAAAGTTTTGGACAACCAAATTTTAACTGACTGTATGTCTGATATATCGTTTCCTATAAGTAATATGTCATCGACATATAATACTAGGAATACGACTGCACTCCCACTGACCTTCTTGTACACACAAGGTTCGTCAGGATTTTGTGAGAAATCAAACTCTTTGATTGTCTCATCAAAATGGATGTTTAAGCTCTTGGATGCTTGCTTTAGTCGATATATGGATCGTCGAAGCTTGCATACTTTGGTTTTATTAACCGATGTGAAACCTTCAGGTTGTATCATGTATACATCCTCAAGCAGGTTTCCATTAAGGAAAGCTGTTTTCACATCCATTTGCCATATCTCATAATCATAATGAGCTGCTATGGCCAGGAGCATCCGAATGGATTTAAGCATAGCTACTGGCGAATAGGTTTCGTCATAATCAATTCCTTGTTTCTGACGATATCCTTTTGCCACTAATCTAGCCTTAAAGGTAACAACATTACCTTCCATGCCGGTTTTCTTCTTGAAAACCCTCTTGCACCGTATGAGCTTAATCCCTTCAGGTGGGTTAACCAAGTCCCATACTTGATTTTTGTACATGAAATCCATTTCCGACTTTATGGCTTCAAGCCATTTATCCCTTTCTGAATTTTTCAGAACATCTTCATAACTGATAGGTTCATCATCGTTAATGAGTAACACGTCGTTTGATTCACTTATGAGAAATTCGTATCTCTCTGGAATATTGCATGTCCTATCAGACCTACGAAGAAGTGGTGTTGTTTTAGGTTCAACTGATAGCTCATCATTATGAGTTATTGGTTCTGGGTCTAGACTAGATGTCTCTGTAATGTCTATTGGAGTTTCTTCAACTTCATCAAGTTCAATGCTACTCCCACTGTTTTCTTGTAAAAGAAATTCTTTTTCTAGAAATACAGCATGCCTTGAAACAAACACCTTTTGTTCCAAGGGATGATAGAATTGGTAACCTTTCGTTTCCTTAGGATATCCAATAAATAGACATTTATCAGACTTAGCATCTAATTTGTCTGATACAGTCCGCTTTACATAAGCAGGACAACCCCATATCTTTAGGTGAGATAAATGAGGTTTCTTACTATTCCACGTCTCATATGGAGTAGTAGAGACTACCTTGGGCGAGACTTTGTTTAGTAAGTAAATAGCTGTCTTAAGCGCATAGCCCCAAAAGGATTTTGGAAGAGTTGCATGATTCATCATAGATCTAACCATGTCCATCAAGGTTCGGTTACGCCTCTCAGATACACCATTATGCTGTGGTGTATATGACGGAGTCCATTGAGACAATATCCCATTGTCCCTAAGATAATCTTGAAACTCTTGACTTAAGTATTCTTTTTTTTTTAAAAAGAAAACCAAATTTTATTACCAAAAAGGAAATATTCATATTAGAAGGGATAAAACTGACATTCTAATATAGAATTACAAAGACTCAAGTGATTTACAACATGATGTAAAAACAAATATCTCGACCCCCAACTGTTTATATAAATCTATACAAAGTATCCACCCATCTATTCTCTTTATCTACAGCATCACATTTTCCAATTACGTGGCAGTATCAATTTTCAAAGAAGTCACCATTACAATAATGCTCCGCATCTCCATATCTTCTCTCATTTGGAATCTGAACTTGTCCATGGTTTAATGGCTTTTTATCCATTTTCGAAAGCTTTTCATGCAGTTTACTTCTCAGTGTGTCTTTTGTCATCTTTTTCCATCTAACAATGCTTTCTTATCAATCTTGAGAGACATCCTTCAGCTTAGATTAGACAGAGCTTCCAACATTAGGTGATCAAATATAAGTCAAGAACCCGTGAACCAAATCACCTCTGAATAAGCTCACACCCGATGTTCACTTTGGGCAAGTGACCAGCCATAAACGGTTTTGTTATGTCTTTACCATAGCCGTTACTATGGACTAGATGGACCTATGGTGGATCCATTCACCCTTTCAGACTTTTTGGCAAAGTCTCAGCCAACAACAGATTTGAGATGTCTTTACCGTAGCCGTTTGCTACGGACTAGATGAATCAAGTTTGGTGGATTCATTCACCATCCCCATCTGTCAACACTCATCTTCCCTTCCATAATCATTACATTCCCTACAATTCTCCTTTTGGCTTCTTATCTTAATCAATTTTTATGCATCAAATATTTGCAATCCGCAAAAGAGTCAGACTGTAACTCTGTAGCCTTTCTAAGTATTTTATGTCAAAATCCACTTTAAATCTGTGTAAATTTCTGAATCTGAAGCAGGCAATGATCTGATATTTAGATCAATCAGCAAAAGAATCCCGTATAGAGTAATATCTAAACACGGATCGGCAAAATCAATTTCCAGACCTTGACCAAAGCAGTTTTCTGACTTTATTCCCAAATCTGCTTTCCTCTACAAAAGTATCAATTTCTGTGCCATCAATTTCCATCCCAGTCAGCAGCTTTCAGATTACAGCAAAACCATTTGTATATGAAGACTTCAGCAGAATCAGATAAGTCTTATGGAACAATATCATCTGATACCAAAGTTGCTAGAGGAAATAACCATCATATCAAAAGAGACGTATTTTCTGAACCAACAAAATACTTCACATATGAAGCCAAGCATCAACACACATTAAGAAATAATCCATAGCCGTAGTTTACAGTTATCAGACAATCAAAAAGATTTATTTCAGAAAACCCAATCAAAAAGAAAGTCCACCAAATGAACCATCTGATACCCAATGCTTGTGCAGTTACAGTTATCCGACAATTTATCAAACCTTTGTACCAAAATTTACTTTCACATACCATCTAAAAACGGTTCAGCAAAATCAGTTTCCAGACCTTGACCAAGGCAGTTTTCTGGCTTTTGACCCAAAATATATTAGAATTAAGATACAGTTTAGTGATCCGGGACATTTATCATAGACCTTGTTCCCAAATCTGCTTTTCCTCTGCAATAGTGTCAGTTTCTGTGCCATCAATTCCCATCCCAGTCAACAGCTTCCAGATCACAGTAAAACCATTTGTATATCAATATATCATCATCGGATAAAATATGTATGAAGTCTTTTATCAAAGAAAACTGATATATGTAAAGTCTTCAGCAGAATCAGATAAGTCTTATGCATCACAATATCATCTGATAGCAAAGTTGCTAGAGGAAATAAACATCATATCCAAGTATTTTCTGAACCATAGACTCAACATATGAAGCCAAACATCACCCCACAGTAAGACATAATCCATCTTAAAATTAAAGTGTCTTCCGATCTATTCTAATATAGGGAAAACCCAGTCTATCCATTTTGCAAATTCCGTACAAAATTTTATCTATTTCATGTCTTAACAGCACTTTCTCCTCATTAAACATAAAAGCTTGATTGGCCAAGTAGTCTGCAGCTGCATTCGCCTCTCTGTACACATGTGAGCATTCCACTTCATATTTCTTGAGTATCAAACCGATTTTTAAAACTAATTTTCTTTGTTGCCAGCCGACTGCTAAGGACTGTATAGATTTTAAAGCAACCATTGAATCAGACTCTAACCAGACTGGTAAGAAATTGTGAGCTACACATAACTCCAAGCCAATCAAGATTGCTTCCAATTCTGCCATTACATTAGTGCTCTTTCCCAACACACCACATTTAGCCATAAGGATCTGACCTACTTGATCTCGAATAATCACTCCATACGATGACATTCCTGGATTTCCTCTTGAATAACCGTTCGTGTTTAATTTGTAACATCCTTTTCCCGGCTTTCTCCAATGAACCACAGTGAAAGTGTTTCTAATTCTCACTTTGATAAATAACCCCGAATTTTTGGCAACTTTAGTAAACCCTTTCCAATGCTTACTTCTGATTATACCTGCCGCATCTCCTAAAGTAATATAATGGATTATACTTCTTCTGATTTCCTGGGCTCCTTGTTTACAACCTTTGTGTTTAGCATCATTTCTAGCTTTCCATAAGAACCATAAAATTATAAACGGCATAGCTTCCCTTATGTGTCCTCCTTGAGACCATTCTAACCCTAACTTCCAATTTAAAATTGATACACCTCCCTGCACACCAAATATGTCCATAAAGTAAGACCATATCTCTTTAGCAATTGGACCTTTAAAAAACAAGTGATCCCAAGTTTCCATATTCGAACAGCAAAAACATTTGGAAGCTAAATGTACTCCTCTCTGCTGAAGAATAGAATCCACTGGTAATCTTTCCTTTAAAAATCTCCATGAAAAGATAGCCATGCTTGAACTTAGAAGACCATTCCAGATTGCGAAATATATAGGAACCACTTGTTGTATTTGTCTAACACTATTCCATGCAGATTTTAAAGAGAATATGCCATCCATTGCGGGTTTCCATATAATATGGTCCGGCTCTTCCAAGTTTATAGGGATATCTGCAATTTCATTAGCCAAGTTGCATGTAATCAAACTCTTAATTTTATCCATCTTCCAATAAGGTCCCTCTATAAGTTCAGCCACCTTTAATTTAGAGTTCTCAACCGAAGCACAAGATTGAGAGATAGGACCACTATCAAGCCAAGAATCATACCAAAAATTAATCTTACCGTCTCCAAGGATCCAACCTATGTTTTGTTCAGCCAAGTTCCTGATTTTAATTAATCTGCGCCAAACCGGAGAAGCTTTACTTTTTAATGATACAACTGATGGATGAGAAGATCCACAATACATTTTTGTAAGAAAGATTGCCCAAGGAGTAGAATGTTCTCTAAATCTATGCCATAATTTGACCGCCATAGCCATGCCAAAGTCAGCTAATTTTCTTACCCCTAGACCACCTTCCAATTTTGGCTTACTAATCTCTGTCCAAGCTACCCAATGAGGTTTTCTGTTGCCATTCATAGAGCCCCAAAAAAAAACTAGCAAATATCATCTCCAATTTGTGCAAAATTGATATAGGAGGAAGTAATACTTGCAGTATGTATAAAGGCAGTGAGGTTAGCACACTTTGAATTAACAATAATCTGCCACCATATGAAAGACACGCTATGTTCCAGCCTAGAAGTTTTTGCCTTATCCTATCCAACAAGGATTGGAAAAACACTGTCTTTTTGTGTCCATTAAAAATTGGGATGCCTAAATATTGCATAGGCCATTTACCTTCTAAGAAACCTGTAGTAGCAAGAATGGAATCTCTACGGACAGCCGGTATATTTTTTGCAAGATAAACAAAACTTTTCCCAGCATTAACAGATTGTCCTGACTGTAATTCATATTCATCAAGAAAAGCTCTAACCTTCTTCACGCCATCTATAGATCCATTTAAAAAGACCATAACATCATCCGCATAAGCAAGATGAGAAATTCTCATATCACATCCTGTAGAGAAATATAATTTCGGGTTATTAGAAAACAAAGCCTCTAAACCTCTTGAAAAAAACTCTGAAGCAATAATGAATAAAAATGGGGATATAGGATCTCCTTGTCTTAGGCCTCTTCCTGCTTTAAAAAACCCCTCAAGCTGCCCATTGATACGAAGTGAAAAATGACAAAAGCTTATACATCTCCTGATCATATCTATAAAAGAACTCTTAAAACCAAAAGCTTCCATGATTCTGAATAATAAACCCCACTGCACTCTATCAAAAGCCTTAGCCATATCAAGCTTCATCATCAGATTCCCTCCTCTAATATGAAAGTTCAACTTATGAGATAATTCATGGGCTAAAAGGATATTATCAGAAATTAGCCTACCTTCCACAAACCCACTTTGAGCCGGTGAAATAATTTTGCTTAGGGTTTTAACCAATCGATTCGCCAACAGTTTTGAGATTATCTTGTAAGAGACATTACATAAGCTGATAGGCCTGAAGTCCTGCCATTTTTGAGCATTTGCTATCTTTGGAATTAAGACAATGGTTGTAGCAGACATACCTTTTGGTAAATATCCTCCCCTTAAAAAATCCAAAACTGCTTGGTGAACATCTTCCTTAACAATGTCCCAGCAGGAAACATAAAAAGCTGCAGAGAAACCATCTGGACCTGCTGCACTGTCTTGATCCATTTCCCAAATAACTTCTTTTATATCTTCCAAAGATGGAATACTGGTGAATACTTCATTATCTTCCTCAGTGATCAAATTCGGTATGTGCCTCAGATCTGCTGATATACAATTAAAACTTTCTCCTGTTAATAGCTGTTCAAAGTATTTAACACCCGATGCTCTAATAAGATCTGGCTCTTCTAAACATTGCCCTTCATCCCAAATACGAAAAATTCTATTAGTAGCCCTTCTTATTTGAACTCTGTCATGAAAAAATCTTATATTTTTGTCCCCCTCAGCCCTCCATTTAACTGCTGCCCGTTGCCTCCAAAAATCATCTTCCATTTGAAGGGTCTTAAAGAGATGAGCTTGGCATTTATTCTTGTTGATTAAATTTTCTTTTGTAGGCTTTGTATCAAATTGCTTTTCCGCATTAGCAAACTGTTCTTCAGCTCTTTGGATATTATCATGGATATTCCCAAATACCTCCTTATTCCACCATTTTAAGTGTTCCTTTAATCTTTTTAGTTTGCACTGCAATTTAAGAAGACCATAAAGAGAACAAGGCAGGTTCCAATTTAATCTTACCGTTTGCATGAAACCATGATGTCGTAGCCACATCTTTTGGAATCTAAATGATGCCACTGTCTGCTCAAATTTTGGGAAAGAAATTAATAGCGGGCAATGATCTGAAGCCGCACGACTTAAATGTTCCACACGGACTGAGAACCCATGACCTTGCCAGGAAGAAGATATTAAAATTCTGTCCAATCGCTTCCAAATTCTATTATTTGTCCAAGTGTAACAATCTCCCACATAACCTGCATCCATCAAACCTGTGGCCATCATAAAACTATTGAAGTCTTCCATTGCCCCTGGTCTAGACACAGAATCAGCAGATTGTTCAGAGGCATTAGCAATAATATTAAAATCACCACCTACCATCCAAAATTTTTCCAATTCTGGCTTAATATTCAACAATTGTTCCCATAACACATATCTATCAGAACGTGAACACTTAGCATATACTATTGTAACCAACATGTCTATTGGTAAAGTACAAGATTTCAAGCTAAGATGTAAAAATTGTTCATGATTTGCCAAGACATTGCATTCAATGTTAATATCATGCAAAAACCAAATTTTTCCAGAACAATTGGAGATCACAGCATATAAACCCAATCTTTTTGTAATGAAAGATGCATCCAGTTAATAAAAGGTTCTAAAATACCTAGAAAATTCAAATGATATTTATTCTTCAAGAAAAGTAATCTTCTAAGAGAAGAGGGGTTACCAACTCCCCTAATATTCCATATTATACCCGGCATCAGGACAAAGCTAGATGAGAAGCCATTTGAACTTGGGATTGACTTCTAGT
>JAGFNQ010008394.1:0-35902 GCA_024364735.1 Boesenbergia rotunda | reverse complement strand
TTCAAGGACTCAAGATAAACCTTGCAGTTTCTTCGCCAGTGACCCTCTTTGCCGCAGTGATGGCAAGTGCCTTTTGGTGTCTTTTCAGTCTTTTTGGCCTTTTTCTTCTTTCCCTTATTCTGTTCTTTGGCCAACCTCTAAGAATCTTTCTTCGAGGAACCAACTAACAGTACCGTCTTCTGATCCTGCTTCACAGAAGGCTCTATAGTCTTCAGCAGGTTGAGCAACTCAGGAATGGTAGTCTCCAGCTTGTTCATCCGATAGTTCATCACAAATTGTGAATAACTTTTGGGTAAACAATACAGAATTAAGTCAATACTTAGTTCATGATCCATTGCAAAATCGAGTGTGCCCAGTCGCTCAATGTACCCCAACATCTTCAACACAAACTATGAGACAGAAGTGCCTTCCTGCATCTTAGAGGTGAAGAGGAGTCTGGAGACCTCGAACCTTTCGGATCTCGCCTGCTCGTCAAATAACTCATGAAGATGGAAGATGATGGTATAAGCATCCATATGCCCATGCTGCTTTTGCAGCTCAGGTACCATAGCAGCTAGCATGATGCAACTCGCAACTTCAGAATCGGTCACATATTTCTGATAGGCCACTAACTGGTCTGGAGTTGCATTTTCTGGAGGACGGTTGGGAAGTTGATCTTCAAGGACATAAGCAAGCTTCTCTGCCTTGAGAACTATCCTCAGGTTTCGAAGCCAGTCCATGAAGTTTGGCCCAGTCAGTTTATTGGTGTCCAAAATGGAACGCAAATTCAGAGAAGACATGATCGAGTGATTATCCTAGAAATACAAATTGAGCTTATGTGAGACGAATGATAAAGAATGCATCAACATACATTAATTAAATCCTATTTATTTTTCGAATTGAATAACCCTTTTTATCAATTCGGGAGATCGTAAGAACATCTCCAAATAGGTTGATATCCAACCATAGATAAGAACAACCATGACTGTGACCATCAAGTTATTCTTAGCTATGAAGGTAGGTAATTATACCGATTACATATCACATATATGTAACTATCACTTTATGCTATCAACTAATTGAATGTTTGCATAAATCATTGGGTTGTTAACTCATTAACAAGTATGCAACATTATACATAGCACCCAACTGCACCTCTCTTTACATCGACCTTGGTTGTGGCACAACAAATCGATGCTCCAAGCTTAAGGCTGACCCATTAATCAAGAAATAGTTTTAATATGTTGGAGCTCATTCAACCGTTTAGTCAGGCTTGGATGTGTCCAACAACCAAAACTAAGGATTGACCTCTGACTCCAACTATATTAATCATAAACTAATTCCATGGTTTGAACATGTTGAGGTTCAAGCTGGGCATGGATGTGTCCATCAACCCAAACGAGAAACAAAACTCCGGTTCTAACCATATTAATGGAAGGTGTTGGCCTTAATATTTTGTAAGGGGTTTTGGGTCTCATCCTTTCTTTTCTAAGCACATTCATGACATATAATTATGTCATGTACTAACGATTTCCTTAATAAAGTATGTATGTGACTTAATTTATCAAGTCTCATTAATTGAATTAGGAACCGGATTTCCTAATTCTAATTTCATATTTTATTCAAGGAATTGTTTTGGGAAACAATTTCCTAAATTGTCATAATCAATTTCGAAAATAATATGTTTAAGACTTTGATTTCTCTAAATCAAATCTTATTAAATTAAGAGACAGATTCCCTTAATTCAACCACATATTATTTTCATGAAAATCTTATTTAAGAAAACTCTATAGGAAATCATTTTCCTAATTAATTTTGGAGACAACAATATGTAAGAGCATCACCTCTTAAATCAAATAAGGAAATTATCGTTTGAGAATCACCTCAAAATTTTCAAGATTTGATTACATATTTTATTTATGGATTTATTAATTACAACAAATTATTTTCTTTGGGTGGCTCCCCGAGGCTCAGATACCCAAAAAAAGGAATTTGTTGTAAATCTAATTTGGTCCGCTCCCCGAGGCGTAACCAAATTAAACATGACAATTTTATTTAAAATAGGAAATTAAATTACAACAACTAACTTTAAATTGGACGGCTCCCCGAGGCTCAATCCAAAATAAAGAATTTTGTTAATAATTTAAAACCAATTCGAATTTAATTGTCAATTAATGATCCATAAATTTGTCTAGACTTTCTTGAAAGAAAGTGCCCAAAATTGCGAGATTTCATAATAGGTTTTCAGAATAATTGTATGTTTCTGGTACAAAGAAAACATACATATTTCCAAAATTAAAAAATTTCCAAAATAGGAAATTTCCAAAATTGGAAAGTTTCCAAAAATGGGAAGTTTTTCACAATTATCATAAAATTTCAGAAACTAGGATATTTCAAAAGTTTGTGAAATTTCATGAGGATTTCCAAACTTTGAAATTCCTAAATCTAAAATTTATCATAATTGGAAAGTTTCCATAATTGGAAAATTTTCCAAAATTGAGATCATGACAATGTTTTCTGCAAAACAATTATATGATTATGTCGAACACTAACCGGCTCTGATACCACTGTTGGGACCGGGTGCATGTTGACATAGATGCGGGTTCGTAATTTTTAAAATTTATTACGTACAGCGGATGATTTAGCATAAATAATTTCCCAAATTATTTAACCACACATCTAAGCATGCAGCCTTATATTGTGTATACATGATCATATATTAAAATTTTGCAGAAACGTAAACTAATTTACTTGTTACCTCGTGTAACTCGAAGAAAGGGACGAGATCCAACAGTAGCGTCCCTTGGATGCTCCGCCTCTATTCGCGTCCACACCGAGTTTTCTTCGGGATGACTTCGCAAAGCCACGAGTTTCGTGCCGACAAGAACTACTAGATTCTCCAAAGGCACGACAAGAATACCAAGAGAGAGATGGGAAGACTAACCACCAAACGAAGAACGGAATCAAGATTCCGGGAGGAAGGAAGGAGTTGCGCCCGCTTCTTCTTCTTCTTCGGCAGCTTCTTGGTGGTGGAAGCTCATGGCAACAAAGGGGAGGGCCTCTAGGGCCGGCGGCACTAGAAGAGGGAGAGGGAGAGAAGGAGAGAGAGAGAGACTTATTTCTAGATCTCTTAGATTCTTAATTTCCAAGCCTTGCCTTGGTTCCTTTATATAGTAGCCTCTCAATCGACAAATCTCCTTTTTATGGAATAAATTTTCATAAGAAATTTATCATATAAATTTTTCTATGAATTATTCCATCATGCCAAGTTTTTATCATAATTTAATTTATAATAAAAATAACCATGTCTCCCTTTTCTTATGGAAAGAAATTTCTTCATATAAATTTCTTTATATAAATTTTTTATATAAATTTCTTTATATAAATTTCTTTATCATGGTAAATCAATCTATTATTGATTTTATAAAATAAAATAAACCAATCCATGGTTTATTTTAATTTCCATGAAAAATAAATCCCTTTATATAAATTTCTTTATATAAATTTCTTTATCCATAATTTTATAAAACAAACCGCGCTCGGTTTATTTTATAATTTGAACCAAACAATTTGGTTCTCCCCTTTTAATGTGGCCGGCCAAACAAAGAGGGTGGGGACCCTCTTTGGCCGGCCAACCCCAAGCCATGACCTCACGAATTAAACTCATTTAATTCGTCCAATAAGTCTTCAAAAGACTTAGCCATTTTATGTTTCCGATGCGTCTCTGAAAAATTAAGATTCGATTTATCTCTCTTGATCGGAAAATTCAATTTTCAACTCGTTTTAAATCCCTCGGATCACTCGTAGTGCGTGTGACTAAATAGGCTTTCGATTTATGTTGGCCGTCTATAATCAACCAATTATAGAACGATCATGAGTGACACCTAGTAGTACATCATGATCCCCAATTAATCGAAAGATCAACGGTTGACCTCAGAAATAATTCTGAAACCCTTCAGCAGCTTTAATGAATCGTGCCTCATTCCCTTCACCATCTTATACCCACTTGGTTCAGGACACGGTCTATGTGTGTCAGTCCCCACTAGGCTGACTACGTCACACCTAGCCCAAGTAATGTCTTTTTCGTCCAACGGATTCTAATTACTCTCATGTTTCTGAGAGATTCATACTCGGAACATGTGATGCTCTGGCCAGAGGCTTCGAGTAACAATCCGACGATAGACCTTGGGTATACATCTCCTCGTAAGGAGTGGTGAATCCTTTGTAGGCTGTTCAAACATCTTCGTGCACTTCGGCTTATACCCAATCATCCTGGGTCCACACCTCCTTGGAGATGCTTGCTTAAGATGTCAAAGTATAAGTCTTCATGACCAAGATGACTTGAACACCGCAAGTCAAAGGAACATCGCACTTAAGCTGCAGTAAGAACTTCATTGACATATCTATATGTAGATTACCATATGAAGTTTTACAGCTAGTCACTCCAATGAACTAGTTCCCTTAACTAGCATTCATGTTTATCTCCGGACATCCCAATATCACCAGCCAGTGAGAATTAGCTAATTAGAGAATAACCCATGCTAGTCTCAACAGAATTGATAGTGTCCGTATTTATCAATTCATCGACTAGGGACAATTTCAATACTCCACAATTGCACATGTAGAGATAATCACTAGTTGTGAATTCATCACAAATTCTCTCATGCTGTGAATTGTATTGCGGACATTCAGTAAATGAGTTTAAGATCTCAATCAAATACACGAACATGTATACTCAAATAGTGAATATTCATTTATTAAAGTAAATGATTACAATCATAAGGCGATTGCCTTAGGACACTTCTCTCATATTACTAACAGGTTCGACCCAGCAACCCCCTTTGAGCCCAGCCCATTCACAGCCTAAGCCCAGCTCTTCTATTCAGCCCAGCCAGCTCCCTTTCTTTTGTGCCATCGCGTGATAAGGGTCGAGAAGGAGCTCGAGTCCAGTCCATGAGTCGGACCTAGGGTTGTTGCGGATGAGGTTTTCTCTTCTTGAATCAAAATTGGGTTGGGTGAAATAAACCATCTTCATTTGAATTTAACCAAGCCTTCATGTTAGACCATGCTTAAATTGAACCAAGCTCCTCAACACTAACATTGGGTCCAATTTCTTTGATTCAAGCCTTGGTCCAAGGTTCAATCTTTAATTCCCTACAAAAATAATGAAATAATGCCAAAATTTAGAGGAAATTAGAATGAGCTCCAAAAATGGATCTTAATCGTAAAATATGATATAAATATGATTTAAACGTACCATAGGATAAAAAAATGCTAAGTAAATGAGCAAATATAACGACATAAAATGCTAGTTATCAAGATGCTCTCTCTTACACATGGGTATGCAGAGGGGGAGCAATTCCAGGGCTCGGATTTGTTCTGAACCAAGTAGACTCGTGTGCGTGCATGACCTGCGCGCGTCGAATGCCCGACCGGTGGGGACAAAATTTTTCCAAGCGGATAAACAAACGTTTTGCTCAAATGTAACGGATGCATTAACTGTCGGTTAATGCAAAATCAGTAACCCCCAGACGTTTGGATTTAGACAGTTAATTGGCAGTAAATGGCGTTAATTCGGTCATTGATTACTGCGGGGCCAAGAAAAAGTGGTGCTGAAGATGACCTCGGGCAAGGACCTCACTCTAACCAATGTGTTGTATGTTCCAGAGATTCGAAAGAATTTGGTGTCCAGATCATTATTAAGCAAGTATGACTTTCGCATTATGTTTGATTCAGACAGAGTTGTACTGTCAAAAAATGGAATGTTTGTGGGAAAGGGATATGTATCTGATGGGCTGTTTAAGCTCAGTGTGATGACCATTAAGCCTAAGATAAATAAAATTGAGAGCTCTGATGTACTATCTTCATGTTTATGGCATGGTAGACTAGGACATGTGAATTACGATGTGATACGTAGATTAATAAACATGCAAAACATATCGACATTCCACCTTGACCCAAAACACATGTGTGAGACTTATGTTGAAGCGAAGTTGATAAGGTCATCATTTCAACATGTTGAAAGAAGCAACGAACCACTCGGCCTAATTCACACCGACGTATGTGACCTAAAAGGTACACCGACACGATACGTGGTGGGAATAGGTACTTCATTATTTTTGTAGATGATATCACAAAATATTGTTATGTATATCTTCTCAAAAGCAAGGATGAAGCTATACAGAATTTCGTTCTCTACAAGAATGAGGTTGAAAACCAATTTAATAAGAAGATTAAGGTGGTTCGAAGCGACCGAGGTGGTGAATATATATCCCAATTCGCTGAATTGTATGCTGAACATGAGATCAGACATGCAACAACAACTCCTTATACTGCTCAGCAGAATGGAGTTGCTGAGCGAAAGAATCAAACTCTTAAGAAGATGATGAATGCTCTTCTATTGAGCTCTAGACTGCCAGACTCCATGTGGGGGGGGGGGAAGCTGTGTTAACAGCTAATTACTTTTTAAATAAGGTCCCTCGGAAGAAATAGATAAGAACCCTTATGAGTTATGGAATGGAAGACGACCATCATACAAATACTTGTAAGTGTGGGAGTGTCTTGCTAAAGTTTTGGTGCCTGATCCGAAAAGGATTAAGATAGGTTCAAAAACTATTGATTGCATATTTATCGGATATACACATAACAGTAGTGAATATCAGTTTTGTGTATATGAGTCAAAATTACCGGATATACACAAGAACTCGATAATAGAATCGAGAAATGCCTCATTCTTCGAGCATGTGTTTCCATATAAGACGCGAGAGGATGTTAGTTCCTCAAAACGGGTGGAGGAAATACCAGAGGAAGAAGAAGAGGATGATGAACCAGTTGAAGTTGCGCCAAGGCGAAGTAAGACAGCTCGGGTAGAAAAATCTTATGGAACAGATTTTTTTACTTTCATATTGGAAGGTGAGCCCCAAAGCTACTCAGAAGCAGTAAATTCTTCTGAGGGACCTCACTGGAAAGAGGCAATTGCATCTGAAATAGAATCTATCTTGCAAAATCACACTTGGGAACTTGTGGACCTTCCTCCGGGGAGTAAACAATTAGGTTGCAAGTAGATTTTCAAGAAGAAGAGAAAATCAGATGACATAATTGACAAGTATAAGGCTAAATTGGTAATTAAAAGTTACCGACAACGAGAAGACCTTGATTACTTTGATACGTATTCTCCGGTGTCGAGAGTAACTTTCATTAGAATATTGGTGGCTATTGCTGCTCTATGGAACCTGGAAATACATCAGATGGATGTAAAGACAACCTTTCTAAATGGAGATTTAGAAGAGAAAATTAACATGGAGCAACCTGAGAGGTTTTCTGTGCCATGACAGAATAAACAGGTTTGCAAATTGGTGAAGTCTTTATACAGCTTGAAACAAGCTCCAAAGTAGTGACATGAAAAATTTGATAATGCTATGCAAGAAGGTGGATTTAAACTCAATGAATGTGATAAATGTATCTACACGAAAGCTACAGAAGATGACTTTGTCATCTTGTGCTTATATGTAGATGACATACTTATCATTGAGAGTAATGATAAGATAATCAAATCCATTAAAGACATGTTGAACTCAAGATTTGACATGAAAGACATGGGCCTAGCTGATGTGATTTTAGGAATCAAAATTCATTGAATAGCAGAAGGACTTGTTCTTAGTCAGTCCCATTATGTGGACAAAATTCTTGAGAAATTCACCAATGGTGATACTGCGTTGGCACGAATGCCGATAGATACTAGCCAACATCTATCGAAAAATCGGGGGAAAAGTATCTCTCAGGTAGAGTACGCTCGGGTGATTAGAAGTCTGATGTACTTGATGAATTATACAAGACCAAACTTAGCTTACGCAGTAAGTAAACTGAGTAGATACACGAGTAAACCCGGTGTTGAGCACTGGAAAGGAATAACAAGAGTACTGAGGTACTTGAGATATACTCATGGAAATGAACTGCACTATATGAGATATCCTACTATGATCGAAGGATACAACGATGCGAGTTGGATATCTGACATAAAAGACTCAAAATCTACGAGTGGATATGTGTGCACTCTGGGAAGTGCAACCATTTCATGGAAATCTTCTAAGCAAACCGTAATAACCAGATCCACGATGGAGTCTAAGTTTATAGCTCTTGACAAATGTCGTGAAGAGGCTGAATGACTACGGTAATTCTTAAAAGATGTACCTAGATGGCCGAAACCCGTGCCGACAATCTGCATACATTATGATAGTCAATCAGCAATTGGTCGGGCACAAAGTCATCTGTCTAATGGTAAGTCTAGACATATATGTCGGAGACACAATACCATTAGACAACTACTCTCAACTGAAGTTATCAGTGTTGATTATGTGAAGTCAAAGGATAACTTAGCGGATCCACTAACCAATGGGTTAAATCGAGAGGCAGTTGCAAGCTCATCAAGAAGGATAGGTTTGATGTCAGTAGAAAATGTTGGTGCAAAGGAACCCAACCTATGCAGGCTGGAGATCCCAAGAACTAGGTTCAAAGGGACAACCTAACTGTACTGACAAAAGTTGCTTATTGTGAGGGAACGGCCCTTTGAAACAGTGAAGGATGGAGGTTAAGCGTACAACTTTTAATGATTCATTAAAGTTATAAGGATAACTCTTAAGAGATCACCTATGTGAGAAAGATATGGGGCTGCTTCGAAGAGAATTAAAGGCACAATTCTTAGAACTTCTCGCAGAAACAGGCGTGTTCATGGCCAAGAACAAACACACTCATGAGAACTGAGGTGTATCAGGGAGAGTCCTGGGTGAGATGTGTCAATGCTTACACAAACGACATCACAGTTCAAGGATATCATGTCTACTGTCAGCTAGTAAGCAAACAAATCTTCACAAGGGAAGGTTCAAAGGGTGAAACTTACTTGTCCTATACTGGACTTAACTGCTGAATGCTATCACATGCCCTATTTCCATTCATGTGGGGGATTGTTGGATATATTGTGAATGGAAAGGGAGGTGGGGAGGAAAGAAGCTCTATTGTGAATGAGACTTTAGTCCCACATTAGGAGTTTCAAGTGAATAGAAAGGGAGGTGGAGAATAAAGAGGCTCCATTGTGAATGAGACTTTAGTCCCACATTGGGAGTCTCAAGACATAATTATTGGTTTATATTGTTTCACAAGCATGTTAGTTGTGAACAAATGCATGGGAAGATGCTCTCTCTCACGCGTGGGTGCGCAGGACGGGTGCAAATTCGAGGCCCAGATTTGTATCGAACCAAGTAGACTCGTGTGCATGCACGACTTGTGCGGGTCGAATGCCCGACCGGTCGGGGCAAAATTTGTCCAAACAGATAAACCAACGTTTTGCTCAAATGTAACGGATGCATTAACTGTCGATTAATGCAAAATCAGTAACCCCCAGACGTTTGGATTTGGACGGTTAATTGGCAGTAAATGGCGGCTGCGGGGGTTTGAGCCCTATGTATAGAGGCTGTGACCGAGAACAAAAGATAGAGAAGAGATTGTCTTCCACCTTATTCCCGACTCCCCGTGTGTTTTTCCTTGGTAGCGTTCGGCTACTTCTTCCGTTCTCCACGAGCAACGAGTGCTTTGTTGTGCCCGTGGTTTCACTGTTGTATCCTGAGAGACAGACGCCCATCGGAACCTCGAAGCATCGTCGGAGGAGGACAAATCTGTTTCAAGGAAACTGCATTACACAGGCCTTAGCAACTCCTCCAGTCCGACTCAGGAAGTCCGGTTCGGGAAGTCCGGTTCGGGAAAACCTGTTTGAGACGTCCGGTTCGGGAAACCTGTTTTGGAGATTTTGGAAGGGAGATTCCAGGTCGGGAATTCTTGTTCGGGAGACTATATTATGCAGAAAAGGTAGCTCGGGCCACTCGACAGCTAAGTTGAAATTTCTATAATTTCAATTTAATTTTTGTTAACTCTCCGAAAAGGAGTATTTCCTCCTACAAGATCAACTAGGGGAATTGAATAGATGGTTCACAAAGTTTCTTTCAAATATACCACTCAAGCCAAAATGTCATTTGACAATGTATGTGTGAGAAAAATATAATAGAAATAAAGTTAACTTAGGTAACAATAAATTTAAATAATTAGTAAATGAGAACAATCTTGAAGATGGCTAACAAGTTAGAGACGATTAAAAAGCTATGTAAACAAGAGGCATAGAGAGATGGTGCTTAGCCGGGAACTACGTATTTCTCTTGTGCATTCCTTATTAAAGCGTATAAAAATTTAGTTTTATAAGGAAGTTAACTATGAGATTTATTAGAGCTTTCTGTATTGTTGAGCGGGTGGACCTAATGAGATGCAGATTTACTTTGCTACTTTCGTTAGTAGACGTTCATTGTCCTTACGAGTTGACATATATTATATGGATGATAATTGTAATAGATTTTATGGTCAATTTCAACTAATGCAAAATGTATCATTAGGTATTTGATTTCGAATGATGGAGTCAGGAATTGATAGTCCGCCTAAGCTCAATGTCGATTTTTTATTTGAGAATATAAAATCAACTGTATGAATAGGTAAAATGAACCTACCTCAGTTGGGCTCCCAAGGCTGTAGCCCCCATAAGCAAATGCCCGACTCCATTATTGCTGATCTCTCCGTATAAAAAATGATAAAAATATTATTTTTATAATTTATTTATCTGTATTTAACCAAGAAATCGACAATACTTACAAAAGAAGCACAAGTAGCACAAGGAGCACCCACTACGAAAGAAGAATGCGCCTCTAATAAAGATGGGTCGACAATATCACATTGACCAAGAGGCGATGTAGAGCCCAATTCCATCATCTTTTCTCCCTTTAGGTAACTAGATAAATTTGGAGAACCAAGTTCCATTTTTAGGGGTATAATATGTTATATTATTTATTAAAAAATTAAAGACTTTGCTATAATTTTAAAAAGTAGCGGACTTATTTACAAGTTTGACAATTTAACTCCTCAAACCATTCCTCCTCTTGTGTTTTGTTTAATTTATTTATTTATTGATAATTCAAATACGAGCCTCGGGCTAAACTAATTCCGGAAGTGGCTAGCTTTTTTTATTCGAGTAATGATATGTTGAATACCTCAGTGAAAATTTTGATCGTCAATCGACGGTACGTCTGACGTCCGATCGTCGATCGGACACTACGAAGATCTCCACAATTGCACGGTGATCTCCACAATACCTCCACACTACGAAGATCTCCACAATACCGCCCCGAACCAAACTATACCCTGGAGGGCACGGTGAACCCGTCGGGGATCGCCACAATTGCGATCTCGCATCATTGACCGTCGATTTCGATGGGTTCACCGTTGACGGCGATCCTGACGAGTTCACTGTCCTCCGAAGATATAGTTTGATTCGGGACGGCAATCAGAGGTCGTCAGTGGTGTCCGATCGATGATCGAACATGTACACATTAACTGCACGTCATTCACTATAATTTTCACTCTCCAAATCATTTCCCTTTTTATTCACCTACTGGATAAATTTGGAAGCACCACCATCATAACAATAGTCAAGGGAATAAAAAACGCACAAGGAAGGATGGAAAAAATAAGCTGGCAGAGTTGCTCGTGCCTACGGACAAGGTTGCCCGGGCTCGCAATTGCATGAGGTGGTCGTGTGAAGCAAGATGAAGGTCTAACATTGGTCTTTAATGAGTCATAATTGTTGGTATTAAAAATATCAGATCGAATTTTATTTTGATAAATAGTAAAGAGTTCAAATTAAATTGGTATATTATACTAATGGATTTATGGAGATTACAGGAAAGTCCTAAGTAAGCTAGGCAAGAAGTCTTGACCTGCAAGGTTGAGTACGAAGTTCTGGTCGGGGATCGGGCAACGAAGACTTGGCAAGTGAAGTCGAGCACGAAGACTTGGTCTGGGAGACAGAGAAGAAGACTTTGCCGAGCGGGGATCGCAGACAGGAGTCGAGAAGGGTCGAGGTCGAACGTCGTTGAGTTCCGGGTTCTCGGAGGCCAAGTAAAAGTCCAACCGGAGATTCCGGGTGGCAACAGGTAAACTCTCATGAGAAAGTAGGTGAGGACGCACTCCCCGGAGAGGAAATAGTAGGCGTCGGTCCAACCTAAGGTTTCAAGTGAAACATGAAAGTCAGGACCAAGACAGCACTGGCTATGATTCATACATGTTTCAAATTATATATATTATTGGATGTATGGAGCTAACTCTTGTTGTAGCTAAAAGGAGAAAGCAGCTTGACTGCGGCGCCTGAATGGGACTGAGGCGCCTGAGAGCTGGCAGACGGCGGCAGAGCTGGCACAACGGTTAGAATCCTGGCTATCGTGGTGAGTGCTGCGTGAAGGATCCGCGTCAGTACTCAGGCGCCTAGCCAGGATAGAATTTGACTATGCAGCAGATAGAGTTTCCGCCCAATACTCTGCAACAGGGGCGCCTGAATAACCATTCAGGCGTCTGAGTAAGTACTATAAAAAGGGGTCGAGTATAACAGTCCAGAGAATCAATTAAAATACTGCGATCACTTTCTTCTTCTGTGTGCTGCGCAACTTTTCCGATAATACTGAAATGTCGTTCGACTCTCCGAACGAAGATCTATCCTCTCATTTTAGGAGTCGGTATAATTGTTCATTTTTATTGCACACTTCAGTTTGTAACTTATAAACATTCTTACGATTATTAGTAACACCCAAAGTAAATGATCAAGGATCATGGACCTTGCAGTAGGAGTTGATCAAGACTCCGAAGCAAGTAAAACCAACTTGAGTTAGCGATCATGATTTGTTGCTTGTTTTCGCTGCTTCCTCTCTCTCTCTAACACCTACGCTTACTCTCAAATCTTTCGCTGTGTACTTTATCGCTTAGTCATTTAAGTTTTAAATCCGAAATTTTTGCGAAGCGATATTCACCCTCTTGGGATGTATACTAAAAACCTTACTTTTGTATAAAACATCTACATTTTGAAAGAAAATCACAAGATCACTATTGCATATTTATATTAGTGTATGCATAAGTCTAATACTTTACACTGTAGATAACATGGTGTGTGGTGTCACACAAAAGATCATGTTATCAGTGTCTTGTAAAATATAAGTAGAGGCTCACAATCGAGATCAAGTTGGACAAACCATCGGGATGGTTGTAGAGTAATTTGGTGTTGGTTTATTTTGACCATAGAATTACACTAGTGCACTTTGTGTGCATTGAGCAAGATCGACATAGAAGTGATCCAATTTATACTGACTTTATAATTGGATCAGATCTCGGTTTATTATAGAGTACATGCTTTGAATCCCGATATAATAACGGGCATATGCACATAGTATGTATTTCTTTGATTTACCAATGGACGAGATTTATTCTGTTAAATCGATAGGCCCGGTAAATTGGGAAATAATATTATTACATGGTGTGCCGTTGATTATAGACGAAATCCGTGTCTTGGTGAGTCGGGATGATGATGCCCCCTTGATAAGCTCATAAGGTTTATCATGTTAAATCCTGCAGGTGGACTTGGTCCAACATGATGATAAGGATGAGTGGTACAAATCAAAGAGTTAGAGGTTGATTAATTAAAATTGTCAGTAATTTAAATTAATCAACGGACATTCGATATCTTAAACACGGGGAGAAATTGTACTCATAATAGGTGGAACTTATATGTAAATATGGGGTTTGGTGAGGTAGTTCAATGAGGATCCTTTAGTGGAATGGATCTTTATTAATGGATCGGGTTTGGATCCATTAGCAGGCTAAGACCCAACTCCTCCTCATGACCCCTATTGTAGCCCTATATATACCCGATGGTGGCATGAAACCAAGGGATCCAATTCAACACAAGAGAACCCTAAACCTTTCCTCTCCTCTCCTCCTCTCACTCTCCCTCTCTCGTTTGGGTGTGCGGCGCCGACGACAACTTTCTCCAAGGGAGAAAAGTTGCTCAACTTTCTCCAAGGAGAAAGAAAGTTGTTGGAAAGAAAGTTGCATTGGAGAAGCAACTCAAGGGAGAAACTCAAGTTGCTGCTCAAGTGGCTCATGCAACCTCACGTTGCTGCTCAAGTTGTAGCGACCCGCCTTCTCTGCCTCCGACGGATCGTTACTTGTCTCTACTTCTCGACTCTAATGCACGACTAAAAAATGCGGAAATCTTTTTTTTTCTTTTAAACGATTAAATCTATCTATGAATGATATTCTAACTTTAATAATCATGCATGATACCATGTCACACTTTCTTTCTCAAAAACTCGTAAGAACAAATTCTTGTTGAAACTGGGCAGGTGACTGCTATGTGGCAGTTGACTGATACCAGGCGACTGACCTTTTGGTAGTTGCCTGGTGCATCGAACAGAAGCCACTGCTCGGCAGGGCAGTCGACTGCTATATGGCAGTCGACTGGTACCAGGCGACTGACCTTTGGCAGTTACCTGGTGCACCGCACAGAAGCTGGTGTTTCGATAGGGCAGTCGACTGGTCCTGTACCAGTCGACTGGCACGCCTGAAAATCTGAATTTCAGATTCGAAGCCCTGTTTCAAAACTCCACCAAACACATACTTTTGAGCCATATAAAGTCATGACACCATTTCTATACTCTATACTAGTTTTCTTAACAATTTAGCCAATCAAAACGAATCCATAAACTCGAAATTTGGACTTTTGCGAGATTTAGCAAGTTATGAAAAACTATATAAACTTTAGGCTAGAGTTTGTACCAAACTTTACTTCTAACCATTTAAACTCATCATGCAAGATTCTATAACATTGCTAAATCATTATGGAATGAGAAAGCAACTTTTCTAAACATACTTAAGCAATAAAAACTTGATTCAAAGGGAAATTAATACTATCTTGGCACATGCATCTATTTCTCTAACAAAGTATCAATATTTCAAACTACTCACACTTCTACTCATCCAATGCAATCATAAGGATATGTATGCTAAATGAAATGACATGGAATCTTTACTCTAAGAAATTGAGCATGTAAAACTATCCAAAGCTTAAATGTTCGCTAAACTCCATAAAGCAAGAACTTGAAATTTGAATAAACTAAAACATTGTAATTCAAATAACTAAATTGTCTCGTCTCAAGGATCTCTCCAAAATCAGCCACCACACACACTTTACTCAGCACCGCCTCGTCGCCTTCCTTCAGAATTGCTTGCCTTTACCTTTATCTGCAGTAAGAGGAAATGCAACTAGTAAGCAAAAAGCTTAGTAAGTACTATCTAGCTTACAAAATCTCGAAATGTGCAAACATGCTTCTTGAACAATATGAAAAATCATATGAGATACTTATATGCTTGAAAGAAACACTAAGAACATGTATAACTCGAAAACATGCATACTCAAGCATTAATAAATCTCAACTTACTTTTCTTGGCTCAACTTGAAACTTTAGCAATTCTTTAACTTAAAATCTTTCTTTAACTCTTTGAAAACTTTCTTAAACTTTAGAAAACTTTGCTAAAGCATATACTTGAAAATAATAATCACTTGGATCCACTTAAGACGTAAGTACTATCTTATACGCGTTCCCTAAAAGGTTGGGGTAGCGAGCCACCAATCCTAATAGAGTAGACCTTGGTCTACCAGGGCCAAGACCTTGGAATTGGACACCTGGATTTCTTTAACGACGCCCTTGGACGCCGGGTACTGGCCTTATAAAATAAAATAGCTTTTCTTTCTTTTCTTTCTTATCTTTAAATGCCTTGGCATTTTAATGAGCCTCTTGTGTGCCCAAATCCCTAAGTCTTGACTTTTGGGGATTTCTTAAGGCCTTGGCCTTTTCTTCTCTTATCTTTATCTTCCCTTTTGTTTCTCATGACTTTTCTTAGACCCTAAACTCACATAGGGTACCTAATCAAACATATATAACCATATAATGAACATGCAAAATCTTAAACAAAAAGGAAATATCTCTTTTAAAAACTTTTAAGGGAAATTCTTGCGGAAAAACCGCCTCTTACTGCAGGTGAACAGTACTTACTTTGATATCTTGGACTTACAACCAAAATTGACGTCGGAGGTTCCGGAGAAACTCGGAGTCTCGGAGATTTCTTTGCGCCTACGCGTTCCTCTCGTCGCGGGGATTCCGAATATAGGAAAATCTCTTGGAGAAGAGTCTTGGCCGGCCCTCTAGGGCTTGGTGTGGTGTCGCCCAAGAGAGGAGAGGGGGAAGAGGGGTCGGCGTGAGGGTGTTGGGCGAAAGGAAGGGTTTGAGTTGAGAGAAAATAAAACTTCTCTATTTAATTATCTATTTATACTTATGGGGCGAATTGACCCAATTACACCTTATCTATTGTTTCGCTTAATCCATATCAACCAAAACGAACCAGCCCAGCTGGTCCGCCCACTCTTCTCTCATGTCGCAGGTGACGGGTTCGATTCTCCCTGCTCCCCTTTAAAGTTTTTCTTTTTTTTAAAATACTAAACGAACTCGCATAACTTTTCTGTCTACTCTGGGCAGTCTCAATCCTCTGGCGGATCGTCTGAATAGCCTGAGTGGTCTCATCTATAAACTCAGTTTGGCTGCCTAGTTCTGACTTCGTCTCTTTCTTTTCACCAGCTTCTTGCCAACATATGGGTGATCTGCATTTTCTACCATACAATGCCTCATAAGGTGCCATTTTGATAGTGGCCTGATAGCTATTGTTGTAGGCAAATTCAGCTAAACACAGGTACTTGCACCAACTGCCTTTAAAATCTAGTGCACATGCCCTGAGCATATCTTCTAAAATCTGATTTACTCTCTCTGTTTGTCCATCTGTCTGGGGATGAAAAGCTGTGCTGAACTGAAGTCTGGTGCCTAGGGCGTCCTGAACACACCTCCAAAAATGGGAGATGAACCGCCCATCTCTGTCAGAAACGATCGACTTCGGAATTCCGTGAAGCCTGATCACTTCTTTCACGTACAGCTGTGCTAACTGCTCTACCGAATGCGATAACTTGATGGCTAGGAAGTGGGCAGACTTGGTCAATCTGTCCACTATCACCCATATTGCATCGTGTCCATGGGTGGTTCTTGGGAGACCTGTGATAAAGTCCATGGATATTTCTTCCCACTTCCACTCTGGAATGGGAAGCGGCTGTAGAACTCCTCCTGGTCTCTGGTGCTCTGCTTTGACTCTCTGGCAGGTCAAGCAGGTACTGATATATCTGGCCACGTCTCGCTTGAGTCCAGACCACCAGAACCTCTTCTTTAAATCTTGGTACATCTTGGTAGAACCAGGATGCATAGAGTACGGGGTACTGTGGGCTTCTTCTAAAATATTCTTTCTTAGTTCCTCATCATTGGGGACGCAAAGGCGGTCTCCAAGGTAGAGGATGCCACTGTCTGATACTCGAAACTCTAAATTTTCTGCCTCTTGGATCCCCTGCTTGATCTTCTGGATCTCTGGGTCTTGATCTTGCTTTCTTTGTATATCCACAAGCAGGGTTGACTCTAGAGTCAATGCAGAAAGTTGCCCAATTATTACCTCGACTCCAAAATCCTTTATCTCTTTCTGAAGTGGTAGAGACAGTGATGATAGGGACATCAGTGCTGCACAGGATTTTCTGCTCAGTGCATCTGCCACTTTATTAGCTTTACCTGGGTGGTAGAGGATTTCACAGTCATAATCTTTGACCAACTCTAGCCACCTGCGCTGCCTCATATTCAGATCCTTCTGAGTGAAGAAGTACTTCAACCTCTGATGGTCTGTGATGATTTTGCACTGCACTCCATACAGGTAGTGTCTCTAGAGCTTCAGTGCGAAAACCACAGCTGCTAGCTCAAGGTCGTGGGTAGGGTAATTCTTCTCATAGTCCTTGAGCTGTCTGGAGGCATATGCTATTACTTTACCATCTTGCATGAGGACAGCTCCAAGGCCCATCTTGGATGCATCACTGTAGATGTCAAAGGCCTTGTCACTCTCTGGAACAGTCAGGATGGGAGCACTGGTCAATCTTTTCTTCAGTTCTAGGAAGCTGTGCTCGCATTTATCTGACCACTCAAACTTCTTGTTCTTTCTGGTCAAGGCTGTGAGTGGAGAGGCTATTCTGGAAAAGTCCTCCACAAATTTTCTGTAATATCCTGCCAGGCCTAAGAAACTCCTGATTTCACTGACATTCTTGGGTCTACACCAGTTGCTGATTGCTTCTATCTTGGCTGGATCAACTTGAATGCCTTCTTTGGATACAATGTGACCTAGGAAGGCCACCTGATCTAGCCAAAACTCACACTTTGAGAATTTTGCATAGAGCTTCTCCTGCTGAAGGATCTGCAGCACTATCCTCAAGTGTGTAGCATGGTCCTCTGGAGTCTGTGAGTATATGAGAATATCATCAATAAATACAATGACGAATTTATCGAGATACTCCCTGAAGATGTGGTTCATCAGCTCCATAAAGACTGCTGGAGCATTGGTTACTCCAAAAGGCATTACTACAAATTCGTAGTGGCCGTATCTTGTCCTGAAGGCCGTCCTGGGAATGTCACTTTCTTTAACCTTTAGCTGATGATACCCAGAACGCAGATCTATCTTCGAGAACACTGTAGCCCCTTTGAGTTGATCAAATAAATCATCTATTCTAGGAAGGGGGTACTTGTTCTTGATGGTTACCTTGTTCAGAGCTCTGTAGTCTATGCACAGACGCATAGACCCATCCTTCTTCTTGACGAAAAGTACAGGAGCTCCCCAGGGTGAATGACTCGGGCGAATGAAGCCCTTGTCTAGTAGCTCCTGGAGTTGCTCTTGTAATTCCTTCAACTCTGCTGGAGACATACGATATGGGGCCTTCGAGACCGGACCGGTACCGGGCACTAGCTCGATCTCGAATTCCACTTCTCTGTTGGGAGGTAGTCCAGGTAATTCTTCTGGGAACACTTCTGGATATTCGCAGACTACCTGTACATCCTCCTGCTTGAGTTCTTTCTTTGCTTCTGAGTCCACTATGTGTGCAAGAAAACCAGCACACCCTTGCTCTAGCATCTGGTGGGCTGCCAAGGCTGAGAGAAATTTCTGAGTCTTCCTCCTTGGGGCTCCTTGAAACTCGAATGGTGGTTCTCCTTCTGGGCTGAAAACCACCTTCCTTCTACGGCAGTCCACTGAAGCGCTGTACTTACTGAGGAAATCCATGCCCAGTATGATGTCGAAGTCCTGCATCGCAAGGACTAGCAGATCGACATATAGCCCTCGGTCTGAAATCTTGATTGGCACAGCCCGGAGCCTCTGGGTGGACTCCATGATTTCCCCTGAAGGGAGAGTTGTCAGGAATCTGGACTCCCAACTCTCTGCAGGCACCTGTAACTTAGTAGCAAAAGGTACTGATACGAAAGAATGGGTCGCCCCAGTGTCAAACAGTGTAGTAGCTAAATGCTGTAAAATAACTATTTGACCTGTTACAACCGTGGAGGCGCTGGCAGCTTCTTCCTTCGTGAGGGCAAAGACTCTGGCATTGGTTGGAACTGGTGCTGCTTCCAACCCTCCTTGACTGATCTGAGGTCCCTCCAGTATAGTAGGCATGTAATGTAACTGAGGCTGGCCTCCATACTGTACGGACTGCTGAGGAAATACCTTAAACTTGTTTGGGCAGTCTTTGGATCTGTGTCCCTCTTGTCCACATGAATAGCATCCAGTTACACCCAAAAGGCATGTTCCTGGATGGTTCCTCCCACACTTAGGACAAGGTGGATACCTAGCTTGCTTATTCTCTGGTTTTCCTTTTTGGCTGCCAGGCCACTGCTTCCTTTTGTGGTTCTTATTCTTCCAGTTCTGGCTATTTGGCGGAGGCTTCTGGCCTCCTATTGTCTTGTTCTCAATCAAGACTGGCTTCTGCTGTGCTCGTTGTGCCTTGATGCTATTCAGGTAGTGCTCTGAGATTAGAGCACTACTGACCAACTCCTCGCTGGTCTGGGGTCGGTGCATCCCGCTGTTCACGTTGAGTGCTATCTCAGGGTTCAGCATGCGGAGCATCAGTCTGACTCGCTCCTTCTCTGTGCTGACTAGCTCTGGGCAGAGGCGAGCTAGTCTGTTGAACTTCGCGACTGCTTCTCCCACTGGTAGGCTACCTTGTCTGAACTCCATGAAGTCCTCGTAGTGCTTGTTGGTAACCCGCATGTGGAAGAACTCCTCATAGAACTCTTGCTCGAAATCTGCCCAGCTCATCTGGTTGACTATCCTCTTACTCTTGACTCGCTCCCACCACATACGAGCATCTCCAGTTAGGCAGAAGGAGGCACATTTGACCTTCTCGACTTCTGGCCAGTCAAGAAGCTCCATCGTGCTCTCTAAAGTCTTGAACCAAGCCTGGGCATCCCAGGGCTCAGTCGTGCCTGAGAAGCTTTCGGGTTTCAGCCTCTGCCACTGGACGAGGTATGCTTCTTGTCTTCGGTTCACGGCAGGGGTCTCCTGTGTGACGGGTGGAACTTCAGTCACCACTGGAGTTTCCACTCCTGCTGGGGGTGGTGTAGGGGGCACTGGGTGCTGATTTGCCATCAGTGTGGCGATGATCTTCTGTTGTTCTATCATCTGAGCTTGCATTTGAGCAATGACTGCCATCAGGTCTGGCTGTTCTGTGCCAGGCTCATTGTTATCTTGAACTGGGGTTCCGTTCCTTGCATTAGGAGCTCGGCCTCTTCTTGCCATCTAATAATGTATAAGGGAACAAGAAATCACTACTACTTCTCTAGGTATAACTTATCTTCTTACGTAGTATCCTAATGTCCATTCTAGGGATTAAAAATGATTCCGTGATACTAAGGGATTAAACATGCTTCCTTGTTCTATGCACATATGAGTAAGTACTTAAGCATTTCTCTATACTGTAATTAAGTAAAGGAGCAATAGAAAAACTGAAACTTAAAGCTTTCTTACTTGAAGACGGCAAGGTTGATGCTGATGTGTGTGCGATGCTGGAGAATGGGAACTGCTCTGATACCACCTGTAGCGACCCGCCTTCTCTGCCTCCGACGGATCGTTACTTGTCTCTAATTCTCGACTCTAATGCACGACTAAAAAATACGGAAATCTTTTTTTTTTCTTTTAAACGATTGAATCTATCTATGAATGATATTCTAACTTTAATAATCATGCATGATACCATGTCACACTTTCTTTCTCAAAAACTCGTAAGAACAAATTCTTGTTGAAACTGGGCAGGTGACTGCTATGTGGCAGTTGACTGATACCAGGCGACTGACCTTTTGGCAGTTGCCTGGTGCATCGAACAGAAGCCACTGCTCGGCAGGGCAGTCGACTGCTATATGACAGTCGACTGGTACCAGGCGACTGACCTTTGGCAGTTACCTGGTGCACCGCACAGAAGCTGGTGTTTCGATAGGGCAGTCGACTGGTCCTGTACCAGTCGACTGGCACGCCTGAAAATCTGAATTTCAGATTCGAAGCCCTATTTCAAAACTCCACCAAACACATACTTTTGAGCCATATAAAGTCATGACACCATTTCTATACTCTATACTAGTTTTCTTAACAATTTAGCCAATCAAAACGAATCCATAAACTCGAAATTTGGACTTTTGCGAGATTTAGCAAGTTATGAAAAACTATATAAACTTTAGGCTAGAGTTTGTACCAAACTTTACTTCTAACCATTTAAACTCATCATGCAAGATTCTATAACATTGCTAAAGCATTATGGAATGAGAAATCAACTTTTCTAAACATACTTAAGCAATAAAAACTTGATTCAAAGGGAAATTAATACTATCTTGGCACATGCATCTATTTCTCTAACAAAGTATCAATATTTCAAACTACTCACACTTCTACTCATCCAATGCAATCATAAGGATATGTATGCTAAATGAAATGACATGGAATCTTTACTCTAAGAAATTGAGCATGTAAAACTATCCAAAGCTTAAATGTTCGCTAAACTCCATAAAGCAAGAACTTGAAATTTGAATAAACTAAAACATTGTAATTCAAATAACTAAATTGTCTCGTCTCAAGGATCTCTCCAAAATCAGCCACCACACACACTTTACTCAGCACCGCCTCGTCGCCTTCCTTCAGAATTGCTTGCCTTTACCTTTATCTGTAGTAAGAGGAAATGCAACTAGTAAGCAAAAAGCTTAGTAAGTACTATCTAGCTCACAAAATCTCGAAATGTGCAAACATGCTTCTTGAACAATATGAAAAATCATATGAGATACTTATATGCTTGAAAGAAACACTAAGAACATGTATAACTCGAAAACATGCATACTCAAGCATTAATAAATCTCAACTTACTTTTCTTGGCTCAACTTGAAACTTTAGCAATTCTTTAACTTAAAATCTTTCTTTAACTCTTTGAAAACTTTCTTAAACTTTAGAAAACTTTGCTAAAGCATATACTTGAAAATAATAATCACTTGGATCCACTTAAGACGTAAGTACCATCTTATACGCGTTCCCTAAAAGGTTGGGGTAGCGAGCCACCAATCCTAATAGAGCAGACCATGGTCTACCAGGGCCAAGACCTTGGAATTGGACACCTGGATTTCTTTAACGACGCCCTTGGACGCCGGGTACTGGCCTTATAAAATAAAATAGCTTTTCTTTCTTTTCTTTCTTATCTTTAAATGCCTTGGCATTTTAATGAGCCTCTTGTGTGCCCAAATCCCTAAGTCTTGACTTTTGGGGATTTCTTAAGGCCTTGGCCTTTTCTTCTCTTATCTTTATCTTCCCTTTTGTTTCTCATGACTTTTCTTAGACCCTAAACTCACATAGGGTACCTAATCAAACATATATAACCATATAATGAACATGCAAAATCTTAAACAAAAAGGAAATATCTCTTTTAAAAACTTTTAAGGGAAATTCTTGCGGAAAAACCGCCTCTTACTGCAGGTGAACAGTACTTACTTTGATATCTTGGACTTACAACCAAAATTGACGTCGGAGGTTCCGGAGAAACTCGGAGTCTCGGAGATTTCTTCGCGCCTACGCGTTCCTCTCGTCGCGGGGATTCCGAATATAGGAAAATCTCATGGAGAAGAGTCTTGGCCGGCCCTCTAGGGCTTGGTGTGGTGTCGCCCAAGAGAGGAGAGGGGGAAGAGGGGTCGGCGTGAGGGTGTTGGGCGAAAGGAAGGGTTTGAGTTGAGAGAAAATAAAACTTCTCTATTTAATTATCTATTTATACTTATGGGGCGAATTGACCCAATTACACCTTATCTATTGTTTCGCTTAATCCATATCAACCAAAACGAACCAGCCCAGCTGGTCCGCCCACTCTTCTCTCATGTCACAGGTGACGGATTCGATTCTCCCTGCTCCCCTTTAATGTTTTTCCTTTTTTTAAAATACTAAACGAATTCGGAAAATTCCATAAAAATATTCTAAAAATTTCTAAAAATATCTAGAATATTTCTAAAACATTTCTAACTACTTTCAAGGACTTTATGAACTTGAAGTGGAAATTTTGGGGTGTTACACACGTTGCTCACGCAACTTGCTCCAAGGGAGAGAAACTCACGTTGTTGTGGAGAAGAAGGCGAGTTGCAAAGTTTTTCCTTTTTTTAAAATACTAAATGAACTCGGAAAATTTCATAAAAATATTCTAAAAATTTCTAAAAATATCTAGAATATTTCTAAAACATTTCTAACTACTTTCAAGGACTTTATGAACTTAAAGTGGAAATTTTGGAGCGTTACACAAGTTGCTCACGCAACTTGCTCCAAGGGAGAGAAACTCACGTTGTTGTGGAGAAGAAGGCGAGTTGCTGTGGAAAACAACTCAGAGCTCGGGCGCCGACGATAGAGGAAAGGAGTAGAAGGGTTTGCGTTTGGATTTTCTTCTTCCTTGGAGTGGCCTGCGACAACCCTAAGGTTAGGGCTTGGTTGGCACAAGGAGAAGGGATTGACTTGGTGACCACGGTTCTTGGTAGATCGTCGCCCACACGCCGTCCAAGAGGGGAGGGTCATACAATAGAAGATTGCGAGGTAAAAGATAAGGTATAACCTCTTCCTTGGCTCTTTGAATTCTATTATTTCATGTGGCATAATTAATTATCTTGCTCTTAATTATTTGTTAATTAATGTTGATAATTAATTATTGTGGACCTCGATAAAAAACAAAAAAATCGGCGATCCACTCATCGTCTTTTCCACGACTAATTGGTTAGGCGAGTTACAAGGCTTGAGCATTAAGTTTGCCTAAGTTGTAACTCGAATCAATTAGTACGGCGACGAGACTGTCGTTTGGGAGAAAGGTCTCCATTCAGATTAAATTTTTTAATCCGTAGACATGGAGAGGTTTCCCATGGACGACCTGGTGTTCGCTTAGGAAACCCGCCAAGCTATCCAACAACTGGTATCAGAGTTGAGGTTTCCGGTTTTGTGTGTTTAGGATTCAGTTACATTTTGCACATTATCATGTATTTTATTTTTGTCGGATAATTGTAGGATGTGCGTAGGGTAACTCTTTGGTTGCAGGCACGAGATTCCAACTTTTATGACTTAAATAATGTGTATATGTGATTGATTATGCATGGTTGCAATTATTTGAATCCTCGGGGTTGACAAGGCTAAATTTGTATTTAATTTTTCTAATTAAATACGACACATGTTTAGCCGAGCTTTTTTATTTACTTTTGATCAAGATTTTATGTACACTCCTTTGTAGAGTATAGGATCGATGGATGTAAATAAGTAGCTTATCATCTCGGCTCGGAGATCCCTTCAATGGTGGCTTGCGCATGGTGTAGGGAGGAGCGGACGAGGTGACGACACGACTGGAGGCGCATTGGAGACTAAAGCCATGATAGTTGGAAGTTTATTGTTTTAGTTTATGTGCTTGTCGTGTGTGCATGAAAATTCCTCATTATAAATAACTAAGTGGGAGAGGGACCCTAAGGGTCCCGCGACCTCCATTACTAATTTGACAAGTGATGCGAACAAGCTTGCGTGTCGTCTCTGAGTGCCTTCCTCCCTATCGGATGGGCTTGTTCTGTGGATCACTGGGTCAGACATGATTATAGAAAATTATTGAAGAGCCTATGATTTTCCCCATCGGACGACACGTAATCTGAGATAATTTTTTTAGTATCGTGTAATGGTAGATACTTAGATGCAAATAATAGTATCCTCCCTATCGGAGTCACTACTATTATTTGTAGGGCCGAAGTGAACCAACTATTAATTTTATTTGTCAAAAAGTTAGGTTGACAAGATAATAAAATTAATGGGTAAAACCTCCTCTTACAAATATAGAATTCGTATACGTCCACATTATCGTGGCATGCAAAATTCTCGGTGTTTTAAGGTGTTGGTTGATTTCAAATTTATTGTTTTGAGGAATCAATATGTTTTGAAATCTAAAGTTGTGATTGTTGTGATTCTCATAGATTTTCAAAATGGCCTTTAACCCACTAGCTGTGACACTTAAGGAAAACAAACTTATGGGCCCTAATTACATAGATTAGAAAAGAAACCTAGACATTGTCCTAACCGTAGAGGAGTACAAGTTTGTTCTGTTTGAGTTCTGTCCTAAAAACCCTAACGAGAATTCTGATGAAGAGGAGAATGAACGCTATAAGAAGTGGATCAAAGCAGATGAGATGACGCGGTGTTACATCTTGGCATCTATATCAAATGTATTGCAACATTAGCATCAGGTTTTTTTCCTTTGCTTATGATATGATGTTCAATCTCTAAGAACTCTTCGGACATTAGAATTGGACTGCTAGGCAGGAAGCAATGAGAAACTTGATGACGACTACCATGATCGAGGGGACACTCGTGAGGGATTATGTCCTTAAGATGATGGCCCATCTCAATGAGTTGGAAGTGCTTGGAGCGGAAATCGATGGGGAAACCCAGGTTGATATCATTCTCCAGTCTCTGCCTAGGAGTTTTGAGCAGTTTTGCCTGAACTATAATATGAACAAACGTACATATTCATTGGTGGAACTTCTGACAGAACTCCAGGCGGCAGAGGAGCTTTTTCGTCAGAGTGCTCATGCTTTGGTTGCTCAAAAGGTTTCTACTTCTATGCCGAAAGGCAGAAAGAAGAAGAAATAAGGTGGGGTAAAGAAGGTGGCAGGATCTCAGGGACCTCGGGCTGGCATGATGAAGCCGAAAAGCAAGCGCTTCACGTTCAAGCAGACTAGACACTTGAAGGCAGACTGTTCCCGTCGTCAGGAGAATAAAGGTATATCTTTTTGTTTAGTTGTTGAAACATGTTTAGTGGTGTTATCTACCAGTACCTGGTGTGTAGATACGGGAGCCACTAATCATGTCTGCAATTCTTTGCAGGGGTTCTAGGAAACCCGACGACTAGCTGATGAAGAGATTACCGTCTACATGGGTAAGGCTACGGAGGTGGCGGCTATTGCAGTGGGAGACGTTTATTTATTTTTGAGAAAAATAAATGTTTGGTTTTGAGAAGATTGCTTTTATGTACCTACTTTTTAGAAAGAACTTCGTTTCAATTTCTGAAATAATAAAGGATGGATATTCTATTACTTTTTTGTTATAAAAAGGGGAATAGAAAGATTATCTATTCAAGTACATTGATAGGCAATTTGTACACTCTTAAACCAAATTCTCCTACGATGCAAATAGAAGTAAATAACTCATCGTCTGACCAATAAGAGAAAAGAATCTTCGAAGATGAACCAAACATATCTTTGGCATCTAAGACTTGGTCATATTAACCTTAGTAGGATTCAAAGGTTGATAGCCGATGGACCCTTGGGTTTATTGGTGGTGGAAAACTTCCCAACCTGAGAATTTTGCTTGGAAGGTAAGATGGCCAAGAGGCCTTTCAAGGCCAAGGGGTATAGAGCCAAAAATATGTTGGAATTGATTCATTCTGATTTGTGTGGTCCTATGTCTATCCAGGCTAGAGGTGACTTTGAATACTTCGTCTCTTTCATAGACAATTATTCGAGGTATGGATACATTTACTTGATGCGCCGCAAGTCTGAATGCTTTGATAAGTTCAAAGAATTCTAGGCTGATGTGGAGAAACATCAAGGTAAAAGTATCAAGACACTACGATCAGATCGTTGTGGCGAGTACCTCTTGGGAGAGTTTAGGACTTACTTATCAGAGGTTGAGATTCAATCCCAATTATCTGCACCCGGTACACCCCAACAGAACGGTGTAGCAGAGAGAAGGAATATGACTCTTATGGAGATGGTTAGATTGATGATGAGCTACTCCGAGTTGCCGGATTCGTTCTAGGGATATGCTCTGGAAATGACAGCGTACATACTGAACTTGGTACCATCTATGTCAGTTCCCTCTACTCCTACAGAATTATGGACTGGGCGAAAGCCTAGTCTAAGACATATTCAGATTTGGGGTAGTCCAACACATGTACTGAAGGGAGATACTGATAAGTTAGAATCTCGTACAGAAGTGTGCTTGTTCGTAGGCTATCCTAGAGGAACGAAAGGTGGTCTATTCTATAGTCCTAAGGATTAGAGGGTAATCGTTAGCACGAATGCCCGATTCTTAGAAGAAGACTATGTGATGAGCCACAAGCCCATAAGTAGAATTATTCTTGAGGAAATTAAGAGGCGACGTTCTGACCTTAGTACCAACCGTACAAGAGGATATACCTCAAGTCACTGCACCGCGTGTCACAGAAGATACACAGGTGGTACCTCGTCATAGTGGGAGGGTTGTTAGACAACCTGAGAGATTCATGTTCTTGGGAGAGTCGTCGGACTTGGTCCCTGGCTAACATGAACCTGATCCCTGGACGTATGTTGAGGAACATCCACTTTGATGAGATAATCCAGTCATATGGATTTGTTCAAAGACCGGATAAGTCTTGTGTGTTGGTTTTTCGGGCCGTAAAAATCGCCTTTTCGTGTCGCGGAAACCCCAAGAACCCTAAGCCATGGATCTCGTGCGAAGAAAAATTCCGAAACAAAATCACGTATTCATTTCATGCTCAAAACTCGATCTACTCCTAGATCTAAAGAGGGATAAACCATTTTACCTTTGGTGCGTGCCCCGCTTAATTTCGCTCGTTCCTTTTGGATGTCGGATCTCTAGGACGTCAAGTGCCGTCCCTCTAGAAGTATCCACGCGAACAAAGTGGATGGAGGAAACCCTTTAGGTGTGCTAGCACCTTTCAAGGGTTCGGCCAAGAGGAGAAGAAGAAGAAGAGCACCAACACTTGGAGGAGGAAGAAGAGAAGACACACAATGAGAAAAATGGAACAAAACCCTTTTTGTTCTCCCATTGTGGCCGGCCACATAATGGCCATTAATGGCCATTAAGTGGCCAGCCATAATGGCCATTAATGGCCATTAAGTGGCCTGCCATAACCCCTTTTCAATTTGAATTCAAATTCAAATGGGGGGGGGGTTACAACCTTTGGAGATGATGTGGAGCATCATCATTGGTCAAATACCAAGCCAAGTCATCACTTGGTCAAGTCAAGGTGAGGTGGCCTTTTGGTCAAGTCAAACTTGCCTTTTATGGACTTTCCATATTTAGTCAAGTCAAACTTGACTCCATTTCTTCTCCCATGTCAAGTCTAACTTGAAGTGGAACCAAGTCAAGTCAAACTTGATTTGGATTTGGGTCAAGTCAAACTTGCCTTTTATGGACTTTCCATATTTAGTCAAGTCAAACTTGACTCCATTTCTTCTCCCATGTCAAGTCTAACTTGAAGTGGAACCAAGTCAAGTCAAACTTGATTTGGATTTGGGTCAAGTCAAACTTGCCTTTAATGGACTTTCCATATTTAGCCAAGTCAAACTTGACTTCAATTTTTCTCCATCTATTTGTTCTTTGCGTGTGACCCTATAGGTTCTTGTAACGTTGGCAATGCTTCTAACCTCTTAGAAACATAAGCAATGAGCAGTATCTAGCAACACATCATTGCTACCCAAGTTACAAGAATGTTGAGATCCAACATCACCAATGTGACTACTAATTATGACTTTCATAATATGTGACAATGTCCTTCTATCGTCGATATCTAGATTGATCTTCTATGAAGCATAGACCGTGTCATCCTCCAATCAATCTATGTGTCTTGAACTCCAAGTAGACTCACTATAATCAAATAAGCTCAATATCTCATATTGCCTTATTTGGGCATGGCCATGCACTTAGTGATCTCACTCTATCAAGACTATGATATCTCTCCCGTCATATAGGAGGGATAGATCCCATCTACATCACTCACATCCCTCCGCATAATTTGTTACATACCCAGTAATCGCCTTTATAGTCCACCCAGTTACGGGTGACGTTAGACGAAACCAAAGTACATAACTCCTTATGTAGGGAACTATGGTGGCTTCAGGTCTAAGGACTAATAGTCATACTAATAGTCACATGAGAAAGTATATGACACTCATATAACGATCCATGATACTTTCTCATGGTGGGTCATTCAGTATACATTCTCCAATGCATACTCATGTGTCAACTTGATATCTCATATCCATGACTTGTGAGATCAAGTCATCGTGTTGACCTACATGCTAGTCTCTATGCATTAACATTGTCCCTGAATGTTAATACTTGACTAGGAATAATTAAGAGTAGTGTTCTCTATATCATCTCACTATCGATTCAACCAATCGATTGATATAGATATGAACCTACTACCAAGGACGTTATTACACTTAGTTATTTGGCACCAATACAAGTAAGTATAATAACCATAATCAAATGCCTTTATATATATATATGAAATATGATACAATGAGTCCATACAACAACCATCACATGATTGGCTCTAGGGCTCTCACTAACATTGTGTATATAAGAAATGTGACGGAAACGTAGTGGTATTTCTTATACTATACGTAGATGATATTTTGCTCATTGGTGACAATGTCAAAAATATTATCAGACGTATGAGTATGGTTGTCCAAACAGTTTGATATGAAGGACTTGAGAAAAGAGGGACACATCCTTGGGATCAAAGTTCTAAGGGATCGTCACAAAAGGATGTTGTGCTTATCTCAAGCTTCATACATAGACACTATCCTAGCTCGTTTTAGCATGAAAACTCCAAGAAAGGTTTTGTACCTTTCAGGCATGGAGTCCCTCTATCTAAGAAGATGTGTCCTAAAACATCAAAGGAGATAGAGGAGATGAAGGCGGTTCCTTATGCATCGGCTGTAGAAAGCCTCATGTATGCTATGCTGTATACGAGACCGGATATCTGCTTTGCCATGGGCATGGTTAGTAGATATCAGAGTAACCTTGGACAAGGAAATTGGACTACGGTAAAACATATATTAGTACCTGAGAGGGACTTGGGATTATATGCTAGTTTACCAGGAAGACCAATTACTCCCTGTGGGTTATATGGATTCAGACTTCCAATTAGGTAGGGACAAAAATAAGTATTCCTCGGGGGTTTGTGTTTACTTTAGGATGTGGAACCATAATATGGAGGAGTGTCAAGTAGAAATGCGTGGCGGACTCCACCGTGGAAGCTGAGTATGTCGTAGCCTCTGAGGCGGCCAAAAGGAAGTTGTATGGTTTTGGAACCTCATGATGGACTTGGATGTGATACTTAGTTTGCCAAAGAGCTATCACAATTAGTTGTGATAACAGTAGGTGCAGTTGCAAACTCGAAGGAACCACAAGCCCATAAGGTGAGTAAACACATAGAGCGCAAGTACCACCCAAGCAAGGAGAAGTTGTTGTCACCTAGATTACATCAGAGGACAACCTGTCACATCCTTTCATTGAGGCCTTGATAGCGAGAGCTTTTAAGCATGTAGAGCATAAGGGAGTTAGATATATGACATTGTGAGTGTTAGGATGTATACTAAAAGTCTTGCATTTTGTATAAGACATTTACATTTTGAAAGAGAATCACAAAATCACAGGTTGCATGTTTATATTAGTATGTGCAAAATGTCTAATACTTTACACTGTAGATAACATTGTGTGTGGTGACGCACGAAAGATCATGTTACCAGTGTCTTGTAAACTATAAGTAGAGGCTCACAACCGAGATGGAGTTGGACAAACCAACGGGATGGTTGTAGTGTAATTTGGGGTTGGTTTGTCTTGACCATAAAATTACACTAGTGCACTGTGTGTGTATTGAGCAGGACCGACATAGAGGTGATCCAATTTGTATTGACTTTATAATTGAATCATACCTCAGTATATTATGGAGTACATGATCTGAATCCCGATATAATAACGGGCACATGTACTTAATATTTATTTCTTTGATTTACCAATGGGCGAGATTTATTCTGTTAAATCGATAGACCCGGTGAGTTGGGAAATAATATTATTTACATGACGTGCCGTTGATTATAGATGGAATCCATGTCCTGGTGAGTCGGTATGATGATGCCCCCTTAATGAGCTCATAAGGTTCATCATGTTAAATCTTGCAAGTGGACTTGGTCCAACATGATGATAAGGATGAGTGGTACTAATCAAGGAGTTAGATGTTGATTAATTAAAATTGTCAGTAATTTAAATTATTCAATGGGCATTCGATATCTTAAACATGAGGAGAAATTATACACATAATAGGTGAAGCCCATATGTAAATATGGGGGTTGGTGAGGTAGTTCAATGAGGATCCTTTAGTGGAATGGATCTTTATTAATGGATCGAGTTTAGATCCATTAGCAGACCAAGATCCAACTCCTTCTCATGGTCCCTATTGTAGCCCTATAAATACCCCATGGTGTCATGAAACCAGAGAATCCAATTAACCTAGAAAGCCCTCTCTCTATCCTCTCTATCTCTCTCTCTCTCCTAGGGTTAGGGCGGCGGCGGTGAAGAAGGAAGAGGAAGCCCTCTTCTCTTCTCCTCTCATCTCTTCTCTCCTCTAGGGCTCGGGCATGAAAGCAGGAAGGGGTTCTCCTTCATCTTCCTTGGCCGGAGCGAGCTTGTGAGGGAGAACTGGCGACGATACACTCCTTGCTTGGCCGACAGCGAAAGGTGAAGAAGAGAGTTCTTCTTCTTCCAAGGTGGTCGGTGGCAGCTACAAGCAAAGAGAAAGAGAGAGATTCTTCTTCCAAGGTGGTCGGTGGTGGCTGCAAGTGACGATCTTCCTTGCTTGGTCAGCGGCGCAAGGGAAGAAGGAGGAGAAACTTTCTTCTAAGGTGGCCGGCGGTGATCCATCTCGTCGGGTGGGCGGCGGCGCAAGGTGAAGAAAGGGGAGGGAGTCTTCTTCTTAGGCAGTCGGTGGCGACTCATCTCCTTGGATGATCGGTGGCGTGAGGTGAAGAAGAAGCAGAGGTCCTCTTCCAAGGTGGTTGGCGACAACCATCTCCTTGTGGTTGGCCGGCGGTGAGCTAGGGGAAGAGCTAGGTTTTCGGTTAGGCTTTTGTAACGACCCGGCCCGTCTACCGGCCCATTTACCGGTCCTCACGACCGTCATACCGTCAACCATCGACCGTGTCGTTACTCATACTAAGTCTTCCCACCCCTAGGTGTGGATTTTTGCCTTCCCAGGATTCGAACCCTAGACCCAGGCTTAAATCTAGTTCTTTATGAATCCTGAATACCAATTGAGCTATAGCTCAATTGGTATTCAGGATTCATAAAGAACTAGATTTAAGCCTGGGTCTAGGGTTCGAATCCTGGGAAGGCAAAAATCCACACCCAGGGGTGGTGTAACGCCCCAAAATTTCCATTTTTAGTTCTTAAAGTCCTTAGAATTATTTAGAAATGGTTTAGAAATGTTCTAGATATTTTTAGGAATTTTTAGAGTATTTTTATGGAATTTTCTGAGTCCGTTTGGTATTTTTGGAAAAAAGGAAAGAAAGCCAAAAAAAAGAAAAACCACTAAGGGGCAGCCCACCAGATGCTAGAGCAAGGGTGTGCTGGTTTTCTTGCACACATAGTGGACTCAGAAGCAAAGAAAGAACTCAAGCAGGAGGATGTACGGGTAGTCTGCGAATATCCAGAAGTGTTCCCAGAAGAACTACCTGGACTACCTCCCAATAGAGAAGTGGAATTCGAGATCGAGCTAGTGCCCGGTACCGGTCCGGTCTCGAAGGCCCCATATCGTATGTCTCCAGCTGAGTTGAAGGAATTACAAGAGCAACTCCAGGAACTACTAGACAAGGGCTTCATCCGCCCGAGTCATTCACCCTGGGGAGCTCCTGTACTTTTCGTGAAGAAGAAGGATGGGTCTATGCGTCTGTGCATAGACTACAGAACTCTGAACAAGGTGACCATCAAGAACAAGTACCCCCTTCCTAGAATAGATGATTTATTTGATCAACTCAAAGGGGCTACAGTGTTTTCGAAGATAGACCTGCGTTCTGGGTATCATCAGCTAAAGGTTAAAGAAAGTGACATCCCCAGGACGGCCTTCAGGACAAGATACGGCCACTACGAATTTGTAGTAATGCCTTTTGGAGTAACCAATGCTCCAGCAGTCTTCATGGAGCTGATGAACCACATCTTCAGGGAGTATCTCGATAAATTCGTCATTGTATTTATTGATGATATTCTCATACACTCACAGACTCCAGAGGAACATGCTACACACTTGAGGATAGTGCTGCAGATCCTTCAGCAGGAGAAGCTCTATGCAAAATTCTCAAAGTGTGAGTTTTGGCTAGATCAGGTGACCTTCCTAGGTCACATTGTATCCAAAGAAGGCATTCAAGTTGATCCAGCCAAGATAGAAGCAGTCAGCAACTGGTGTAGACCCAAGAATGCCAGTGAGATCAGAAGCTTCTTAGGTCTGGCAGGTTATTACAGAAAATTTGTGGAGGACTTTTCCAGGATAGCCTCTCCACTCACAGCTTTGACCAGAAAGAACAAGAAGTTTGAATGGTCAGATAAATGCGAGCACAGTTTTCTAGAGCTGAAGAAAAGACTGACCAGTGCTCCCATCCTGACTGTTCCAGAGAGTGACAAGGCCTTCGACATCTACAGTGATGCATCCAAGATGGGCCTTGGAGCTGTCCTCATGCAAGATGGTAAAGTGATAGCATATGCCTCCAGACAGCTCAAGGACTATGAGAAGAATTACCCTACCCACGACCTTGAGCTAGCAACTGTGGTTTTTGCACTGAAGCTCTGGAGACATTACCTGTATGGAGTGCAGTGCAGAATCTTCACAGACCATTAGAGTTTGAAGTACTTCTTCACTCAGAAAGATCTGAATATGAGGCAGCGCAGGTGGCTAGAGTTGGTCAAAGATTATGACTGTGAAATCCTCTACCACCCAGGTAAAGCTAATAAAGTGGCAGATGCACTGAGCAGGAAATCCTGTGCGGCACTGATGTCCTTATCATCACTGTCTCTACCACTTCAGAAAGAAATAAAGGATTTTGGAGTCGAGGTAATAATTGGGCAACTTTCTGCATTGACTCTAGAGTCAACCCTGCTTAAGGATATACAAGAAAAGCAAGATCAAGACCCAGAGATCCAGATGATCAAGCAGGGGATCCAAGAGGCAGAAAATTCAGAGTTTCGAGTATCAGACAGTGGCATACTCTATTTTGGAGACCGCCTTTGCGTCCCCAATGATGAGGAACTAAGAAAGAATATTCTAGAGGAGGCCCACAGTACCCCATACTCTATGCATCCTGGTTCTACCAAGATGTATCAAGATTTAAAGAAAAGATTCTGGTGGTCTGGACTCAAGCGAGATGTGGCCAGATATATCAGTACCTGCTTGACCTGCCAGAGAGTCAAAGCAGAACACCAGAGACCAGGAGGAGTTCTACAGCCACTTCCCATTCCAGAGTGGAAGTGGGAAGAAATATCCATGGACTTTATCACAGGTCTTCCAAGAACCACCCATGGACACGATGCAATTTGGGTGATAGTGGACAGATTGACCAAGTCTGCCCACTTCCTAGCCATCAAGTTATCGCATTCGGTAGAGCAATTAGCACAGCTGTACGTGAAAGAAGTAATCAGGCTTCACGGAGTCCCGAAGTCGATCGTTTCTGACAGAGATGGGCGGTTCATCTCCCATTTTTGGAGGTGTGTTCAGGATGCCCTCGGCACCAAACTTCAGTTCAGCACAGCCTTCCATCCCCAGACAGATGGACAAACAGAGAGAGTAAATCAGATTTTAGAAGACATGCTCAGGGCTTGTGCGTTGGACTTTAAGGGTAGTTGGTGCAAATTTCTGTGCTTAGCTGAGTTCGCCTACAACAATAGCTATCAGGCCACCATCAGGATGGCACCTTATGAGGCATTATATGGCAGGAGATGTAGACCACCCATATGTTGGCAAGAAACTGGTGAGAAGAAAGAGATGGAGTCAGGACTAGACAGCCAGACTGAGCTTATAGATGAGACCACTCAGGCTATCCAGACGATCCGCCAGAGGATTGAGACTGCTCAGAGTAGACAGAAAAGTTATGCTGACACACGCCGTAGGCCACTTGAATTCCAAGTTGGAGATTCAGTATTTCTCAAGGTCGCTCCTATGAAGGGAGTGATGAGATTTGGCAAGAAGGGCAAGCTAAGTCCTCGCTACATAGGACCCTATGAGATTATAAAGAGAGTTGGGAAGGTAGCCTATGAGCTGGACTTACCAGAGGATATGTCAGCTATTCACAGTACATTTCATGTCTCTATGCTAAAGAAGTGTATTCACGACCCTAGCCAAGTGATTCAGCCTCAGTCAGTACAGATTCAAGAAGATCTTAGCTATGAGAGCAGACCGACACAAATAGTGGACAAAGCAGTTAAAAGATTAAGAAACAAAGAAGTGCCACTAGTGAAGGTCATCTGGCAGAATCAAAAGCATGAAGAGGCTACTTGGGAACGTGAGGACAGCATGAGAGAGAGATATCCAGAATTATTCTAAGTTCGAGGACGAACTTTTTTATAAGGTATGGGGGATTGTAACGCCCCAAAATTCCATTTTTTAGTTCTTAAAGTCCTTAGAATTATTTAGAAATGGTTTAGAAATATTCTAGATATTTTTAGGAATTTTTAGAGTATTTTTATGGAATTTTCCGAGTCCGTTTGGTATTTTAAAAAAGGAAAGAAAGCCAAAAAAAGGAAAAACCACTAA